>CM035436.1:70492140-71067140 GCA_020310875.1 Ceratopteris richardii
CTTGCACATATTAAGGAATCAATAAGCAGAACATATTAATGTACCTGCAAAACATATTTGTATCAATAGAAACTTGAAGAAATAATATCTTCTGCATGTGAGCTGATATTACACATGTCTAAGTACGGAATGTGTAGATCCATGATAAGACAATTGTCACCTCAATTAATCCTGTGTTTCTTGCAGAAAATAGGCAATTGGACCACGATGTTGATGAAGAGCAAACCAAAAATGAAAAGAATCTGGATGCACGAATCTCTCTCTCTCTCTCTCTCGTACCTATAGCCATGGGTGAATTGAAGCTCCTACAGACGACGTCGATATAGATTCTCTGGCGAAACTGAAGACACAGACGAGCTCGTGCTTAGAAAAATGAGGTGAAAGTTCTATAACTTAGAACTAGGGCTTGTAGAAATTAGGGCTATTTTTAAATGTTTCCAATTCACTAAATATAGTAGAAACTTATCGATATCTCTAAATATTTGCCATTGGGCTAATATTTTCCCCTAATTATTTCTCTGGTTGTAGCATTAACTTTCTTCAAGTTAATAAAAACTCTAAGTTTACCATTTTTCTTTGGAACCACCACTATAGGAGAAATCCACTCAGTATACTCAATTTCATAAATGGAATTGGCAGCAAACAATTTGTCAATTTCCTCTTTTATTTTTGCAAAGTATTTATCATTGAAGGTGTAGTGTCTTTGCTTATTAGGCTTTGCATATGGAGAAATGGGTATCTTATGTTCACAAATCTTAGGATCTATGCTTTCAAATCTTTATAACTGTAAGAAAACACATCCCTATATTCCTTAGCTAATTTTATTAAAGCTTCCTCCTCATGTTCTTCCATATCATCTGCTATGACAATGTGTATATCTTCTCCCTCTTCCTTGGTGATTACTACTTTTTTGGTCTCTTCCTCATTGTCATAGGACTCACCTTTCTTCTTTTCTCTTCTTGGTTTTATTTTGAAAAGTAGTCTCTCTTCAAACTCATATTGCTTGAAGTTTGAGGGTACATCAAATTTTTTCTCTTCCACTCTAGATTCCTCTTGTTTTGTTTTTTTTTTTGCCTTTTTCTAGAGTCTTGATTCTCACTCCTTTGTTTATGTACATACTTCTTATATTTTCCTGAGATTTTATCTCTAATTACATCATCTGCTTGAACTCCTTCCAAGTAAGTATTTTTGTTGTTGATCAGAAGTGTTTGGTCATTTTGGAAATTTTTTTGTTGTGCTACATTAATCATCTTGACTCCTATATGAAAAATATCATACCCTTCCTCATTCTGAAACTTTATCCCCACATATTCATCATTGGCTACATCTAATGTAGACAGAATTTGACTCCACCCATATGGTTCAAACTCTTCATCATCAAACTTCTGTGGTATGTATCTTTCATCTTCAATTCCTCTATCCTCCTTACAATTCTCCTTTTTAATAGAATTCTTTTACATATTTTCTTGCTTATTGCATTACACTTCCATAATGGTGGTTCAATATCACTTTCCGTTTCTTCTTCTGATTCCTCACTTGAGTCCTGACTTTGATGTATCTTGAACCACTCTTGAGGGGATATATCATAGAACTGTCCATTTTTTAGGTTTATTTTGGTGATTTTCCCTTGATTCTGGAGATACAAGCAATCTTTTCCCCAATCCTGTACTATTTGCATTTGTCTCATAAAAGGCCTACCTAGGATAATCTCATAGGTTGTTAATTGTGGTAATTCTACTACAACAAAGGTATTTTCTATCTCTATTCCACATATTTCTATTATTACTTTCTCCCAGATCCCTAAGGGTGCCTCAATGTGACCATCTGCCAATTGTAATTTCATTTTAGTTGGTTGAAGTGTGTTTGCTCCCCAGGTTTCACAAGTTCTCTTTGTCATAATTGCAACTCTTGATCCACTGTCTAAAATTGCATTGGTCTGTTTATCACCAAATTGGACTTTGAGTATGGTGTTCCCTTCCTCCCCTTCACAGTAACCTCATATCTTATCAATGGGCATGTTTATAATTTCCTCAATTTAAATGACGTGAAAAATGATATGTGGCAACTAGAATAATTATGATAACTCTCCCATCTAAAGCACATCAAAAGATTAAGTACACACAGAGAACTTGATTGATCAAGTTCACTAAAAAGATGAGATAGCAATAGACAACAGTAGGTAGAGATTAGCTTGTACTAATGACTCAAAATGTATATGATTATGAATGTATGATACAAAAGAGATGAAGTGGAATTACTCATACATATGTGAGCTAAGTGGAAACTCAACCATGAGGCTCAATGGCTCAACCTTCTCTATCTTTTTTTGTGACTAAGAATCACTCCTATTTGTACTCATAAATGAATTTGAATTTTGAAATTCTTCCACCTAAATGTACTCCTACTCTTTTGGTGGTGATTGATTTGATTCCAACCATTAAGTAGTTGAGGTTCATGGCTCGTAATGTCATGATATTCGCTCAATATTTTTCCTTTTACTTTTATCTCAAGAGTTAAGGATCAATTTTTTTACAAGGGGTGTTCATGTGCACTTCACAAATGATCAAGAGTAGATATGTGAGAAGTCCTTGTTATTTGGTTAAGAATCAAGGATTGCCAAATTTACCAACATCACTTTCCTCCCTTGAATTTATAGTTTTAGTGCTTGTGAGATGTTCTTCTTCTTTTTGGGTAAACACTCCTACATTTTCTAGATAGTGCTCTTCAAAGACAAAGCAACTATCCATCACAATGGACTCTTGATCATCGTCATTCTCTTCTTCTTATATGAGCTCATTATAGTCACACTCTTCTAGCAAGGGTTCACACATGAACAAAGACATATCATAACCCTCCTCATACAAATGAGGGGTCCACTGTTCATCATTGACAACAATATCAATGGTGGCTAAGATTTTTGCCAACCATGAGGCTCAAATTCCTTATCTAGAAAGATCATCGGTGTGTAGTCTGGGTCTCTAACCGATTTGGCTCGTTGAGAAATTCCTTCTTCTCTCACTTTTAGGTCTCTATCGTCTTCCTCTGTAAGCTTTCACATCCATGCGAGTATCTTCATGCATCTAGGATGGATCAAAAGAGCTTACAGAATGCACAGAGATTAAACCTTCTTACACCTTATGGATAGGATTCCACTATAGGGGTGGTACATCTCTGAAGGTATAATCCTTTAGAATGACATAGCAGTTGCCATGTACTATTTTGCTTGCCTCTATGGTTGAATCACTATGGTTGCAGTAGTCCTTGAGAAAGAAGAGAGACCCACTCGCCTTCAAGACTGTTCTTCCATGATTGAGTCCTTCTGCATCATAGAGATTTTGACACATACAACATCTTCTTCTCGAAGCTTAATCTTAGAGGAACTAAGATAATGTGTGCTACTTGGATTTGTGATCATGCATTTCTCTAATTCTAATGTAATGCATTGTTCATATACCCAAACTTGGAGAAGTTTACTTCTTAGGTTTAAGTTTACTGCATGGTCATAGATCCAATCTTGACCCAAGACAAGTGGTTCTATAAGGTCCTCATCTTGACACACTAGAATTTCGACTATCATTGGAACATCTTGAAGGTAGATGGGAAGCTCCACCTAGCCCAAACAAGGGATTTCCACACCTCCCAATCCTATGAGATTGGCTTCTATGGAATTGATGTTCAATTGCAGATCTTGGCAGTATGAGAGTCTAACTGTAGTAGTTGCTACACCCGAGTCAATCAAAGCTCACACAGTCCTTACATTCTTTCCTTGTCCTACATCTATGGTCACAAAGGGATGTTGGTCGATTACTGGAGGAGCAATTACACTTGATGTTTGGCACATGGCCATGTGATATCTTGCAGCATTGGGATTGACATCTAGGCATTATTGCCTTAACATATTTCACCTAATGTGCTCTCTAGCTTCTGCCTGTGCTTCTTCTCTAACCCTTAATTCTTCTTTTTTTGCTTCTTAGAAGTGTTGAGTTTCATTAGCATATCCTCTATAAGAGGTTCTTTATATAGCTTGACTCTGAATCCGCTAATATAGCTTGGAAGGATGTCACCTTCTAGAGTGGCCAATTGAACTGCACCACTAGTGAAAATTCTATTAATGACCATTGGTCCATATCCTTGTTTTTCCAATTTATTGGCATGCTATTTTAGTGTATAAACCAGCATTAGGTCTCCCTTTTTCAATCCTTTATCCTTGATGTGTGCATCAAAGTATGCCTTTTTTATTTTCTTTGCAACATAGAGGCCTACTGCTGCTCGTAGCTTGTTCTCACCTAAGCATTCAAGATGAATTATCATGGAGGAAAACTTGTTTCCATTCCACTTGTGCTCTTGTGCTTGTTTTAAAGTCGGGATAAGGAACTCTAATGGTAACACACCATTTTTTTCGAAGACCATATGAAATGGGGTGGCATTGAGTACTGTTTTGTAGGCAATTCGATAAGCCCAAACTACATGATGAAGTTGTTTATCCCAAACAGAGTGTTTATTATTGACTAATTTTGTCAATACATTACATAATATCTTATTTGTGCTCTCAGCTTGTCCATTAGCTTGCGGATGATAGGGGGAAAACTTCTTATGTATTACCAAGAATTATTGGAGAAGGTTTTCAATGACTTTGTTCAAGAAGCGCATACCTATATCACTTACTAAATCTATTGGTAATCCGTATCTAGTGAACATGTTCTCAAATAACAACTTAGCCATTGTTTGAGCATCATTCTTTGTCATGGCATTTACTTCTACCCACTTTGTAAGGTAATCTGTGGCTACAACAATTTACTCTGCATGGAACTTTCTACCTAGGGGTTTAATAGAACCTACAAAGCCTATAACCCACTTCGAGAAGGTGTGTCCTCCCATCATTGGCCTCAAATGCATCTCATCTTTTTGGATTGGATATTGTGCATGTTGGCATGTGTTACATCTCTTCACATAGGTATGTGCATCCATATGAAGAGTGGGCCACCAAAGTCCTAAGAATAGAATGGTCTTAATTACTTCATTAGGCCTGAAGTTTCTACCTGCAACACCACTATGGACAGCTTCTAAGATCACCAAATAGTTTGATTCGTGAATGTATAGTCTTAAGTAACAATCTTTGCCTCTTGAATATAGGTTGTCTACTACTAATGCGTAGTCATGAGCCTCTTGATCCATGCTTCATCTTCTTGCTAGACTAGCCTCACTAGGTAGTGTTCCTGTTCTCATAAATTCTACCAATGGAGTGCTCCATTATGGAATTAATGATGCGTGATAAAGGGTAGCATACTCCATTCGGGTCTCTTTGGGCACATTAGACAATTCTCAATCCACTCATGTATTTCTTTGTCCATATTAGGCCAATACACTCCTAAACGTTTCAGATTCTACAATGTTCATTGTTTAGAATAGTGATTTCCTGGCAATCCTCCATGGGTTTGTTGCAACCAACTGCTATGTTCATCCTCATCAACACAACATGCTATTACACCCTATGTATCTTGTTTGTACATACTTCATGTCAATATTTGATATTTTTGTGATTTAATAATTTCTTCTTTGTTTGTTTTCACATTCTTATTTGTAGGTCCAAAGGTTAGGATAGATACCAATGTATTTTCCCATTTAGGAACAACTTCTAAATTGAACAGATAACCATCAAGAAATTCATCAGACACTCCTTGTGAAGAGTCTCCTGAAGTGATGTGAGAAAGGTGATCTGACCTTAGGTGGGTCTTACCTTTCCTAACAACCACTTCAAATTTGTATTCCATTAGTAAGAGGAACCATCTTACTAAGCATCTTGTATTGAACAAATATAATAAAGCTTGATGATCATTAAAAAACTTGAACTTGTTGGCCAATAGATAGTTTCTAAACTCCCACTTATCATCAACCTTGATGCCATTTATGATTTGCCTTACTATCTGCTCCTCTTTTATCTCTTATCCAATGCTTCCAAGTTGGTTAGCTACATCCTTCATCATGGTCACATAGTCAGCTACACTTTGCTTTGGTTGCTTCTTCAAGGTTGTGAACTCCATCCAAAGTTGGTTCTTCCTAGCCCTTGTATTTGATGAGAAGTATGAAGAGAGTACTTCCCAAGTCTCTTGGGAGGTCTGACAATTCCTAATATGAGGTAATAAGAAATCAGATATTGAGTTAAGTATATAACACTTGCCTAGAGCATCCTTTGCACACCATGTCATTAGCCTTTCTTGATCTTCTCTTGTAAGTTTATGTTTGCTTCTGAATATTGGCATTTCCTCATCTCCAGAGATGTACCCATATAAGCTTCTTCCTTGGAGATAGGCTTGCATCCTTAGGGACCATGCTCGATAGTTTCCCCTCTCAAATTTTTCAATGAATGATGGAAATCCATCTCCCATGTTGCCTTGATGTTGCTCTGATACCACTATTTGAGGAGATGGTGGATAGATTCTAGAGATGAAGTGGTGCTGCAAAATCTTGTTTCACACCAGCCAAGAACACATTGTGGAGAGTATAGTAGACCCTTTGAGCTTCCCAACAATCACAAATGTTCACCTATGTGCTTTGTAACATGATCCTCTGTCAATGGATCAAAATAGATGAGTAGAAACTTCAACTAGTGTCAAGACTTGCTATTTATGTCTACACATGTTCACAAAAATGAACAGTGCTCTCAATCTGCTAGCAATTGACTAAATTCCTTTTGAGAGTATCTAATTAAGTTAGAAAGCTACCAATCATGAGTTATTTCAATAAAAATAATCAATTGTATACTGAGAATGATGCTTAGCAAGTTTGAAGACTAGCCCCACATTTTTGGCCTGATATAGTATGCAAACTAGTGAGCAGAGAAGTGAATATATCTTGAGATTGAAAAAGGTAATGACAATGAAACTTTTTGGCTATAAAATAGATAGTGTGCTAAATCCATAGCACTTTTAATAAGATGAAAGGATCAACTGTGCACTAAGAACAAGCTCTAAGAAGTTCAATGTTCTCAGATGATCACAGTAGAGAAGTGAAGTAGAAGTATGATCAATGTATTATGTATTAAATCACATAGTAATACAAGGACATTGAAAATTTATAATTGTACAATCTGAGGGTTATGAAGTGGCTATAGAATGAGTTCACTAATCACACAAATCCCTCTCAATTGAATTCCAAAAGTTGGGCTCTAAACATGCGAGATTTTGATCCAATTTTATAGCTAGAGTTGGAGCAAGCTTTTGAATTCAAATTCAAGTTCTCACCATAAAGTGAGTCCTAAACTTCAGTCTTTACTTTTTCATCTATCAACTACCAAGAATTCGAGATTTGATTCCTCTGAACTCCACGTGGGATTACTGCAATGCACTTTTAGAAGGATAAAAGTAATTGGCTTTTACGAGGGAGTAGTCATATGTGACTATATGAGATAAATACTGATTGTCCAAGTATGTAGGCTTGGATGCATTTACACCAACAAAGAGAAAACAAGGATATCAATGCAATAAAAAATGTGATGGCTACTAGAGCTCTCTATAGGTAGATGATGGAAAATGATCTATAATATGACAATGTGTAGAGTGAGAGCTATAAGTGAATCCTTATGTACTATGCACCACCATATATGAGTATATCATGTATATGTGGTTACATGGGGAAAACCCATCTAGCTAGGTCTAGAGTACAAAATGCCCATGTATAGGGAAAGTATTCTCATCAAAGCTAACTAGAGGGACACATAAGTGTAATCGTGCATACCAAGGTCAATCCAATCATGGAATACCTTTTTGTTTGCACTTTAGTTCCTTTACCACATAGTTTTGGAAGTTTGTTCTTTTTCATATTGATAGTTCTTTTCCTCAAGTGCATTGTTTGTCTACAAGAAATTCATAGAAAAGAATATCCAAATCATTAAACTTGAGAGTGGATGTACTATAGTTATCATTTTTTATCTTCAAACATGTTCATTTTGTATTGCACAAGTTTTCAATAAAAAAACCTTAGTACTTTAAGTATTGTACCAAAGAACTTTCATAGATGCTATTGTGTCTTGATCTATAGCTTTAGTGACATCCAAACTTCTTCAATCCAAAATGGTTTACTAGATTCCTCACCTTCAACAACAAATAGTGATAAGAGTTCAAATACTATTTACTTCAAGCTTCCATGCCATTGTGCTTAAGCCTTCTTTTTCATCACTCGACCTACGTAAGTATTTCTTTTTGAAGGATTTATTAAGATTTAAAGGTAATTTGTATCTAGACCATATTCAATCTATGTCTATTAAAATCCCATGTGAATGGAATGTCAATAGACAAATATTTGGCAATGTAGTTATGTATAATCTCTTGTTGATGTGATAAAAAGGGTATCTCAATATGATGCATCCTAATTCTCTGCATATTTCTCAGCATGCTCAATATGTTTCCCTTTCTTGATAAGTGTTGGCATCCACTTGTTACTTTGATCAACCATGTTTCCTAAGTCTATCATACTATTTTTATCTTCATATGGTTATTGTTTTCATCATATAGTCTCAATTTATGGATATAAAAATAAGACTCTACAACCATCCTTAGCCTCCCCCACTAGAAGATGAATGTTGCGTTACCAATAAAAGAGCCGCATCGTCACATATCCTCATAAAGAATACGTTGTTGAAACTAATATTGTCCAATTAATTTAAAACTTATATAGCCATCACCAATTGAGAAAAACTATTTGAAGACATAATTAGTGCAAGATGTTGAACTTCAAACTTTGGAGTATAAGCTTTCAAAGTGAAAATACTAATCATTGGGGAGAAGGAAAAGCATTATGATGAGCCACTCTCTTGGGGAAACAACTAAATATTTTATGGAATGTGATCATGTGTGCCCAACTAAACAAAACTTGTCTTAAATTGTTTTTATAATTTTTTATTAGCAAGCATGAACAAATACCTAAAGATAGTAGAATTCCAATTCGCTCCCATATTATTATCAAGTTGCAAATATAAATTGTGTGGTAGATGATCCTCCCATGGTTGTAGAACTCTATGAAGCAATGGAGTTCAATGTGGATCATTATGCATAGTAAGATAATAATGTGAAAAAAAACTTATCCCTTACATTTTCATTGTGTATACCTAAATTCATACAAAATGCATTTGCACAAGGACTTTTGGGAGAAGTAGATAGAAGAAATAGAAGTAGATACTTGAAGAAAAGAAGGTTTATGAAGTATATGCAAATCCCTTGGATCTTTCCAAGAAACAAGAAGATTAAAAGAGGACAATAAGTGTAGACAACAACGGCAACCACTTCCATACTTGCCTACATTTAGGAGATTTTTTGTTTTGATCATGTAAAGAAAGGATTTGTAAAAACACTCCTCTTTTATAAAGACCAAGGACTCTTTAAGCCTCAAGAGTTATTTTCCATACTTTAGGAGTTTTTCAATATCTCTATAAATTACTTTGGTCTTTTTTCAAGATTTATGAACAATTTCTAACTATTTTGTCCAAGAATCATGTGAAAAGGCTCACAAGTTTTAGTATAAATGTGAAAAACTTTAACTTTGTACACAACCCTCTCTCAATTGAGAATAATTTCGTGAATATATCTTTGTTTGCTCTTCTCTTCCGTCTCCTTCCTTTTTTTGGAGCTTCCATGGTGTGCTTGAGGCAATCTAACGCCATATCCACCCAAGCTAACTGTTCTTATGTGTGTTTGACATGTATTTATTGCTCTTATGTGCATGTATGTGAGCTTAACGTTTTCTTGAGAAATGTCAATGGATTCCATGGCTTATGGATTGACAAAATAAAGTTGATCTTCACCACATGACACCAGTTAGGCTTCTATATAGTTGGTATACAATAAATATGATCCCTAATAACTTTTGGAAAATAAGAAAAAATAGGGTATACATGTCATCTTTTGATCCTAACCAATCAATAAACACATAAAATGTTTTAGATAATGAATTGCTTTACTTCTATGATAAATTTCATTGTTACTTTCTAAATCTTGAATTTCACAATGTTCCTTTATAAGTTTAAAATTCTCCTTTCCTACTTTATGATGATTTAGAGTAGCACAAATTGAGAATTCACCCATCCTAGCCTTATGAGCAATAATCACATTGTTAAACTCCCCTCTACACAATCCAATAAAAATGTTGGAATTGCGCACACTTTCCATTTTCACTCAATATATCTTTTGTATACACTTGAAAAACCTCTCGATGTGACAAATTATCTAATATGTGATAGTTGTAGGCACAAAATCACAATGCAAAGTAAAATATTTCATCATCCAACTCTTGCATGAAAATCAATATTTCCTTTGATTGAAATTTTGCACCAATTTTCAAAAGCAACATCTCCTTTGATAAGCCTCTATCGAACCTTGTTGATTCTCAAATTTCGCAACCTATTGCAATTTTGAATGTCACCCTACAATATTCTATTCCTTGGCCAAGGTGATATTCTAGTGAAGCCTATGTGAATGCCCTTGTTCATTTGCATGTGATCACCAAGATATACATCATTCTTGTGAAGTGGTTTTCTCTAACTATGTTAATCTCATCATTCTTGATTCATAATACCATTTTAGGCCAAAACATGACCACAATATTTCAAGCTATATATCTATTTGAAGTAATGAATTTAAATAATTTTGACTTAATCCAAAATCTTTTTTTCCAATGTTGATGGAGCTCTTGCTCTAGACTCTTGGCCATTTTTGTTTGTTCTACATGCACTTGAATGGGTGGAGAGATCATTAGATGGTTCAAAATTAAAAAGATAAGCATTCTTTCACTCATACAACTTAAGATATTCATTAGATACCTTAGAAGCATTCAAACCATTTATAATACTTACATCTTGAAACATATTCTTGTTTGATACCAAAAATAGATCGATAGAGAATAAGAAGTAAAAAATGTAAAGCTCAACTAAGAAACAAGAGCTCAATTTGAAAAGATGAAGATAGAAGGAAGATTTCATGTTGCTTGAGTAATGGAAACTCAAAATTCATGAAATATAATGAAGCATTAAGAAGAACCCATTCGTTACATCAACAAAGTAAATACCATCAGACAATGATGTTGGGTAATGATGATTGATCATGATATTGGACAATGATACTTGCTAACTATGGTGGATAAAGGCACTTGATTCTTGATATTTGATCATGATTTTTTATGGATGTTATGATGGTCAGTATAGGATGATGATTCTTGATTATGATGCTAGATGATGATGTTTTGATATGATGTTGGATAATGATGTTGTAATAAATGATAGACAATGTAAATCATTTTTTTGAATGATGAATCATTAGGAATACATATGAGGCTCCTGAGCATCATTTATCTACTAGATATAACTTTTTTTTATTCCTCCAATGAAATGAATAGTTGCTTTGGTAACATAGATGATAGAGAAGTGGCAAGATTTTCTAGCATCCACATTCTGTGCACAATCTTAGTCTTTTTGTGAGGACTTTTAATATATAAGTTTTAATGCACAATAAAAAAAATGGGATGCGTTCAAAAAATATATGCACATACAAATTGTTCTAATACTTGAGTGATAAGAAATAGTGGAACTCTCATGTGGAAACAATTTTGAAATTTTCAGAATGGGAAGCATAACTTCTATCCGGTGGTTTTTCGACAAATTTATAGCTCAAACAATAAATACAAAATTACTCAAGACACCGTCCTTCACATGAAATAATTACTCCGTTCTTATATGCGTTTTTAGACTTCCTTTTTAGTTTCTTAAACATAAGACATTGAGTATGGGTTTGCATATGCGTTTTTTTATTATATAAAGTGGTGATAAGGGGAATTATATAAAATCATGTACTAAATAGAAAGGTTTAAGTATAGGGTTAGGCTAGTCTTAGATATGAAATACTTAATATCTTTACATGGAAGATGAGTTCTTTAGACTTACATGATATTTGATTGATAGGTTATTGTAGAGCAGAGGGCCAAATATGATTTCTTGTTAAGGAATTAGAAAAGTTTGATTTTTCTTATCAAATTTAAGGTATGTCAATTATTTTATTATGGTTATGGGGGTTGGTATGGTTGAGCTCGTTATTGCTTATAATTACGTTAAATATTTTCATGTAGTTGTTATTGTTGTGAATGAGGGACTAATCTAGAGAGCATACAAGGGTACATATTTCTGAAATGTTGTATCCTATCTCAATCCATATCTCTCTTTGAAAATGCAATTTAGAATCCTCCTCATCATGATCTCCACCTTGATCTCCTTCTTCGTCCTTTCTTATTATTATTATTATTATTATTATTATTATTATTATTATTATTATTATTATTATTATTATTATTATTATTATAATTATCATTATTATTATTATTCTCCTCCTCCTCCTCCTCATCCCCTTCTTCTTCTTCTTCTTCTTCTTCTTCTTCTTCTTCTTCTTCTTCTTCTTCTTCTTCTT
Source organism: Ceratopteris richardii (assembly GCA_020310875.1). Taxonomy (NCBI): domain Eukaryota; kingdom Viridiplantae; phylum Streptophyta; class Polypodiopsida; order Polypodiales; family Pteridaceae; genus Ceratopteris; species Ceratopteris richardii. The sequence continues at coordinate 70,504,584 of CM035436.1, forward strand.
CTTCTTCTTCTTCTTCTTCTTCTGCTTCTGCTTCTTCTTCTTCTTCTTCTTCTTCTTCATCTTCTTCTTCTTTTTCTTCTACTTCTTCTTCTTCTTCTTCGCCGTCCTCCTCCTATTCTTCTTCTTCCTCTTCTTGTTCTTGTTCTTCTTCTTCTTCTTCTTCTTCTTCTTCTTCTGCTTCTACTTCTTCTTCTTCTTCTGCTTCTGCTTCTTCTTCTTCTTCTTCTTCTTCTTCTTCTTCTTCTTCTTCTTCTTCTTCTTCTTCTTCTTCTTCTTCTTCTACTTCTTCTTCTTCTTCGCTGTCCTCCTCCTATTCTTCTTCTTCCTCCTCCTATTCTTCTTCTTCCTCTTCTTGTTCTTGTTCTTCTTCTTCTTCTTCTTCTTCTTCTTCTTCTTCTTCTTCTTGTTCCTCCTCCTCCTCCTCCTCTGTAATAAAGTAGGTCTATGGTCTAGGGGTATGACCGCTTCAGACAGATTTGAAATCGGACACCATTTGGTCACTTGTGTAGGACCAAAGATCTCAAGAATAGACTCAAGCATAAGTTCATGTGCTCTCATATTCAATCCACTTAGCCTAGTGGTTAAGTCTCATGATTGTGAAGGAGGAGGTCTTGGGTTCAACCCCCATGGGGAGCATGGGGAGAGACTTTTGCCCAAGAAGCTCTAGAGCCTTCTAACTCAAGTTAACATGAGTTAGCTTTAGTCTAGAGAGAATTATCTCGAGTGGCGAGTACAACCAACCACTAGTGGACTCTAGTGGAAGGTACTAAAGTAGTGGACAACATCATGCCAACCACTAGTGGACTCTACTGGAAGGTATCAAGCAGCTATATATAGAGGCATATGGATGGGAGGTGAGTACACATTCATTCCTGAGCTAGTATTGTGGAAACTCTATTGCATTGGTATCAGAGCCAAGTTATAGAGGGTTCCTTTATCTTGCTCGTCTGAATTTTCCGTGAGTGGCATCCATCTCTTGCTTGTGGGCATGCAGAGGTCCTTTCCGACGTCCTCTTGGTGGCATGCTCCAATATGGAGGTTTCAAAAGGATAGCTTAACTCTGAGTGGCGGCAGGCAAGACTCAAGCTCACAAGCAGATGAGCCATAGTTCTTCATTCTATCAAACTTAGCAAGGTGCTTTCGTGCTCTGCAGATCTAATCAAATCTCTTGAGATCTGGCACTGAAGCTTGTTCATTACAAGCAATTGGACTGAGGAAGTGGCTGCGGGGCTTGAACCCATGATCAAATTGCATAGAGCGCTATGTTCTATCCAATAGAGCAACGGCATGGACAAATTTTTTCTAAACAAAATATGCAGACTCTAGTTCAAGTGCTGGAAGCAAAAAAACTCTATTTTCAAACTTTGTGAGGCAAGGTTTGATCCCACGACATTACAAAGCCGAGGCTTCTCTTCTATACACTAGAGCAAGTAGCTTTCGTGATGCACAATTGATATATTTAAATTTAGTACTATAGAACTTGATACATAATGAAGATAAAAGAAAAGATATACTTCTTCGGTGGTGTGCAAGCAAGGGTCAAACCAGAAACCCTTCCAAATGGAGCTTGGCACTCTACCACTAGAACAACTTGCTTTTGATGCTTACTTTATGTGCAGCATATATCTCTTATCAACTTTTGCATCTAAACCCAATTTAAGAAGCTATCTTAAACCCCAATTCTCCATTGATTTCTGCTACACACCTCGGCCCGGACCCCAATCAGAACCTAGTTTTGTCTCATTGCTTGATCTTGAGAAGAACGAAGCAAGTCAAAGTGAATCTGTGAAGATCTGAAGGTTTTGTTGGAGAATTCCTCTCCTAATCGCAGCGGAAAGTGTAGAAGACCTTCTCAGGATCAAGATCTTTGCCAACAGCTGAACCTTCAAATGAAAACTGGTACCAACTGAAAAATTCATAGAACTTGAAACTTTGGTCACTCAAACTAGACACCTATAGCATTCAAATGAGCTATCAAACACCCAATTTGGAGTAGATTTGGGTTGGCAACTCTTTGATACAAAACAGGCTATCTGTCCACTCAGTTAGGCTGAAAACTGGACTTCACTAAAAACTGAATAATTCATAGAGCATAAATAATTTCATAAAACTGTTATAGAGAGAGGAAGTAGTCAAGATAAGCTTTCCAATGAATGTTTAAACACTAAAATTGGATACCTATATTGAGAGATATGACTCTCACAAGTAGACTACCCAAAAATGGGTGTGCAGCTGGACATACTCTATGGGAGTGAACTGAACGAAATGACTCAAACCAAATGAACTAGCTACAAGGGGAGTTCCATGCCTTCTTCCTCTCTTCTTGAGTGTCCTCCCTTGCCTCTTTTATAGCCAAGTGACCAAAAATTCTCATGATGAGTTTGAGAGCTCTTCTCCATCATTTCTCCACTACTTTGGACATCCACTCCTCTTACAGTTCAGTTTTTGGATTTGATTCTCTTTTGATTGATTCTCTTTTGGCCTCCACTACTTGCTGAAGTAAATGCTTCTGTTTTTCATTTTTGTATTTTCCTTCTACTTGAAGAAAATCCTTTTTGCAAAAATATATACGAGCTTACTTCTTTATTTTTAACACTCCCCCTCAAGCTCACATGTGAGCTTGCACCTTCAGCCATATCCTGCAAGTTGATGTCGTCCTTGAACCTCTTTAGCTTAGAAGCATCTAGGGACTTTGTAAGCATGTCTGCAACCTGGTCATTAGTTCCAATGAACTTTATATTCACATCCTTGCTCAAAACTTTTTCTCGAACATAATGATAATGCACTTCTATGTGCTTGCTTCGTGCATGAAACATTGGATTGTTTGTCAAGTGAATGCTTGACATGTTGTCACCATAAATTGGAATGTTCTCCACCTGCACATCAAGATCAGCCAAGAGCTTCTTAATCCACATAGCTTCACAAGTTGCAAAGGCTAAACCTCTATATTCAGCTTCTGTAGATGATAGTGCAACAGTAGGTTGCTTCTTTGAGCTCCATGTGATAGATTTGCTACCTATCATGAACACATAACCTAAAGTGGATCTTCTATCTTCCTTCGAACCAGCCCAATCAGCATCACTGAAGCCCTTTACTTGCAATTCTTCATCATATCTATAAAACAATGCATGACTGACAGTGTGCTTCACATATCTTAGCACTTGTTTGGCTGAATTTAAATGTTCACTTGTTGGAACTTGCATAAATTGAGAAAGAACTCCAACAATATAACACAAATCTGGTCTTGTGATCGTAGCATAGATCAATGAACCTATAATACTCTTGTATGTAATTACATCATGTAACTTCTCTCCATCATTTGAGCATAGCTTTACATTTGTGTCCATAGGTTAAGTGAGTGGTTTGCATTCACTCATTCCAAATCTGAAAAGAACATCCAACAGGTACTTTCTTTGCATCAAGTAAATGCCATCTTTCCCATAGACTATCTCAATGCCTAAAAAGTATTTTAGCTCACCAAGATCTGAAATTTTAAACTCCTTACCGAGTTTTCTTTTTTATCTCTTGTATTCCTGTAACATTACTTCCTGTTATGATGAGATCATCAACGTATATGCAAATATATAACTGCTTGCCTTCTTCTTTCTTCATGTAGAGAGAGGGATCTGCATTACTTGGATTATACCCACACCTTGTGGGGTACTCGACCAATCTTTGATTCCAATCACGTGGTGCTTGCTTCAGCCCATACAAAGCTTTCTTCAATCTACAAACAAAACTTGGATGCTTTTTGTCTTCAAATCCAATCGGTTGACTCATGTATACCTCTTCTTGAAGTTCACGATTGAGAAAAGCATTTTTTATGTCAAGTTGGTACAATGGCCATCTCCTTGCTACACTCACTCTAATCAAGGTTCTAATTGTTCCCATCGTCGATGCCATGAGTTTGCTTGAATCCTTTTGCTACTAGTCTAGCTTTATGCCTAGCTAGAGAGCCATCGGCATTTCTCTTTATCTTAAACACCCATTTATTTGGAACAATCTTCATACCTTCAGCCTTTGGAACTAGCTCCAATGTGTGATTGTCCTTGAGAACTTTTATCTCTTCTTGCATAGCTTCTTGCCATTCTTTTTGTGTACATGCTTCTTCATATGCATCCGGTTCTTTGTCTTTGACCACCTGTGTCATATATGCAAAATGGTTTGCAATAAAACTATCATAGCTCAGCCTTTCAATTGGATACCTTGCTCTTGAAAACCTCCTTTCATTTCCTTTTGAACATTGCTTCTTCAACTGGTTCAACTTTACCTTTGGTGTGATCACCTCTTCATACTCTTCTTCACTTGCATTTGAATCACTATTTTGGGCAGGGCTTTCAGCTTTCGATCTTTCATAACATGATGTTGGTGATAAGGAATGACTCCTTAGTCTCCCCTTCCATGTTGAGCTTTCTCCAAGGGATGTAGAAGCTTCTGGACCTCACATTTGAGTGCTTGTTTGCCGAAAATCTTCTTGGACAGCACCTCCATCATCTTTGCAATCTTCTTCAAGAATCTTTTCTTTCCCTTTGTCTCCAAACCATGGTCTTAGCTCATCAAATACCACATCTCCTTTGTCACCGGATTGTAGCACCTATATCCCTTTTGCTCCGATGAATATCCAATAAAAATACATTTTCCGGACTTTGCCTCCATCTTTGTCCTTAGTTCTTGAGGGATGTGAACATAACACACACATCCGAAAACTTTGAAATGTGTAAGGTCAGGTTTCTTACTAGAGTAAACCTCCTCGGGAGTTAGATTATGCACTCCAGCCGTTGTGCACTTGTTCATCAAATAAACAATCGTACTAGTTGCTTCAGCCAATAGTTTAGTGGCATCTTCATCTCGTTGAGCATGCATCTTGCAACTTCTGTGATATGTCGGTTTTTCCTTTCAGCTATTCCATTTTGTTGAGGCGTGTACCTACATGTAAATTGTCTCTTGATGCCATTTTCATAAAGAAAATATGAAAATTCTTTGGAGAAATATTATCCTCCTCCATCGGACCTCAAGGTCTTTATGTAGCGTCATGTTTCCTTTTCTACCTATGCTTTAAATCTCTTGAACATGGAGAACACATCTGATTTTTGTTTTGTGCAAAACATCCATACTTTTCTTGAATGATCATCGATAAAAGTGACAAAATATCTATTACCAGCCACTGATGATTGTTGTGATGGTCCCCATAAATCCGTGTGTATCAAGTCGAGGACATTCCTTGCCACATAGTTGCTCTTCTTGAATGGTTGTAAAGTTTGCTTTCCTAGTTGGCATGCTTCACAGAACTCATGTAGTCCAGCATCATTGAAGCTTGGAAGACCTCTTACCACTTCATGGTTGCTCATGTCCTTGAGCTTGGGAATGTTGATATGTCCAAACCTTTTGTGCCACAAATCGATTTCAGCAATCCTCTTGTTTCCAAACTGAATATACATCACCTTTCCATGTGGTTGTTGAATGTCCAAGGTGAACATCCTACCTTCTTTCCTTCCTTGAGCGATGACCTTGAATCCTTCTTTTGGATTCTTTATAAAGCAGCTTTTTTCATTGAAGATAACATGATATCCTTTCTCCATCATTTGTCCTACTGAAATCAAATTCTTTGCAATAGTAGGAACATGAAGAACATCAGCCAATACCTTTCTATCTCCAAGCTTGATATCTCCAACATGCTCAATTGCGTGTTGAGTTTCATCGCTGGTCTCCACACATCCTTTTCCACTTGGAGCTTGTAGCTTTGTGAATAAATCTCCTTGGCATGTCATATGGTTGCGGCAACCTGAATCTATGAACCATTTTAGGTCATCACTTCTCGAGTTGTTGTAGTCATGCTTCATGGCAAGCATGGTTTGCTTGTCTCCTTCACTTGATGTACTCGCATAGTTATTTTGGCTTCTTTGGTTGCCTCCATTCAGCCTTCCATTCTTTTGCCAACAATCATTTGCATAATGTCCTAGTTTACCACAATGACAACATGTTATACCTTTATGAGGATTGTATGAACCTCGACCTCTTCCTCTATTTCTTCCTCGACCTCTTCCATGTGTGTTGTCATTTGAGTTGTCCTTGTTGTCCTCCAAGTTGTGTTGGCTGAAATTTGTGTTGTTGTAGCTTCTTCCTCTTCCTCTCGAGCCTCCTCTTGAGTTCCTTCCTCTACTTCTTCCTGCATATAACATTTGACTATGGTTGTCCTTACCTTTGTTGCCTTCTCCTTGTTGAGCTACCTCTTCAGCCACAAGATTTGGTATAATCTCGTCGAATGTTGGTAGCGGATCTCTATAAAGAATGTTTGTGATGAGGGGCTTCCACTTTTCTTCACTCCTCAAGCCATTGAGGGCTGTTTGGATGATGTCTTCCTCTTCTATCTTACATCCAATTGATGCTAGCTAATCTCGAAGCTCCTTGGTCCTCAATGTATACTCACTAATGCTTTGGTTTGAGCTTTTCTTCATGTTGTTGAGCTCGTTCTTGAGTTGCATCCTCCGAGACCTTGTTGAGGCAGCATACACCTTCTCCAATGCTTCCCAAACTTCCTTGGTTGTTTCTAAGCTTTGCACATGACCAATCATAGTGTTAGAAATAACTTGTGAGATGAGGAACATCACCCTTCGATTCCTCTCTTCCCAATCAGCAAATTGTCTCCTTTGTGCCGGAGTAATGTTGGGATCTTCAAGGTCCACCGGTTGTGGATCGTCTCCACTAACTAGACTCCATAAACCTTTACCTTTAAGGTAATTTATCATTCTATACCTCCAAGACTAAAAATTATCTTTGTCTAACTTCTCAACTTGTTGTCCTAAATCAGCCATTGAAAACTTCCAAGATTGAAGTTTACCTCAAGTATTGTGTGGCACTCTTCCTTGACTTTATGAAGCTCTCCCTTGATTTGTAGCTTCTCCTTTGCTTCACTTCAGTTCCAATGCTTTGCCTCTTCAAACTCCAATGCTCTCATACCAATTTTTGGAGAATTCCTCTCCTAATCGCAGTGGAAAGTGTAGAAGACCTTCTCAGGATCAAGACCTTTGCTAATAGCTAAACCTTCAAATGAAAACTGGTACCAATTGAAAAATGCAATGAACTTGAAACTTTGGTCACTCAAGCTAGACACCTATAGCTTTCCAATGCGCTATTAAACACTCAATTTGGAGTAGATTTGGGTTGGAAAATATTTGATACAAAACAGGCTACCTGTCCACTCAGTTAGGTTGAAAACTGGAGTTCACTAAAAACTGAATAACTCATAGAGCATAAAGAATTTCATAAAACTATTCTAGATAGAGGAAGTAATTGCAATAATCTTTCCAGGGAATGTTTAAACACTAAAATTGGATACATATATTGAGAGATATGACTCTCACAAGTAGACTACCCAAAAATGGATGTGCGGCTGGACATACTCTATGAGAGTGAACTGAAGGAAATGACTCAAACCAAATCAAGTAGCTACAAGGGGATTTCCATGCCTTCTTCCTCTCTTCTTCAGTGTCCTCCCTTGCCTCTTTTATAGCCAAGTGACCAAAAACTCGCATGATGAGTTTGAGAGCTCTTCTCCATTTCTCCACTACTTTGGACAGCCACTCCTCTTACAATTCAGTTTTTGGATTTGATTCTCTTTTGATTGATTCTCTTTTGGCCTCCACTACTTGCTGAAGTAAATGCTTCTATTTTTCATTTTTGTATTTTCCTTCTACTTGAAGAAAATCCTTTTTGCAAAAATATATACGAGCTTACTTCTTTATTTTTAACAGGTTTTACCTACATTGTTATTCTAGCACTCTCTGCTATAATCAAGTCCACTTCAAGCACAAATCAATCAGGGAAGTTTTCTTGTGAATTTTGTGCATCATACCTTTGATTTTATCACACACACCAATTACGTTAGGGAATCTAAGTAAGTTTGTTAACCAATTGTGTGCAATGGAGGGGACTTCGTGCCATTCTGTGTTGACAAGTAGTACTTGTGCTTTGATGTATGTTTCAGTGCCCATATCTTCATTCATGAATAGTCCACCAGTAATATCATGTGCATTGCATACACCTGCACGAACGATTTCAATTCATAGCCATGTGATTGATGAATGGAACATAGTAACGACGGCATTAAGTTTAGACGTTGAGGGTAACACCTTGCAAGGGGACATCAACACCACCTTAAAAGAGAGGAATGATTTTGAAGGTAGGCTATTGAGAGTAGAGCTGGGCCTTGGACGTTTATCCAATGTCCCGATAGAAGTTGCGGAACTTCATCAATCTTTTGACAGAATTTAAAGTCACCTTAAGGCTATTTTGGATTACTCCAAAAGCCTAAGGAAGTAGGTAGGGCTACTCTTGGTAGCCATATGTATACGATTGCAACTTCATCGATGTCTATTTTGCTGGAGAAGGATCCGGATATATCTATTTCCCAAGCAGACGTATTTCCCCTAACTCGTAGCCTGTGTCAAAAAGATCTGCATCCTCCTTACTTCTTGGGCGAAGATAAGGATAGGAATAAAGACGCATTGACATTCTTAGAGAAGTGGCATGATGTCCACTAGCTCAAGAACACCCTTGAGCATGTGTGAGTGGTAGAGGCCAGTTTATCGTTGGGCCCTAAGGCTTATACATGGTGGATGAGTCTCTCTGAGACTCATAAAAAAACCTTCAACCTAGGTTGAGTTCACCCATCTCTTTAAGAAAGAATTTCTCCCCGAGAATGAGGAGGAACGTAACTGGGAGGCATCAAATAGAATTCAAGAAAAAGGAAGGCCATTATCTGTTTACATTTCAGAGTACCGAGACATTATTCTGAAATTGAAAACCCTTGATGACTTCCATCGTCTTCGTGGTTTTGTCCGAGGACTCAACCAATGAATCGGGAATGAGCTAAAGAGACACGTGCCTAAATAGCTTGATGAAGCAATTAAGGTAGCGCAAATCTATGAGGATAATTCTTGTATAGATGTTCCACAGGAAAGTGGTCATTTCCAAAGAAATACCATTAAGTGCGAGGGCAAAGGATCAAGATCATCTGAATGCACATCTAAAAACTTCGTATTTTTAGACATGTGCTTTCTCAAGAAGATCTTGATAGAGCACAAAAGGAAAATTTGTGTTTTAAATGCCTCAAGCCAAGACATCCTAGCACGACTTGTCTAGTTGGAAGAGATAGTAAGGCCTCTGTGGCTGACAAAGGTAAGAGGAAACAACAGATTCATCTGATCCAAACTTTGAACTTGGATGAAAATTCAAGTGCAAAGAAGGTTCATATCATGCACTGTGATAGTACCCATAAGTGCCAAGTCTCCAAACACATGTGGTAACCTCAAGAATTTGATCTACATGATTTGTTAAAGTTGTATGGGTCAGTCAAAGGTCACACCATCCGGATAATGGTGGACGATTCAGCGATGCATAATTTTATAAATCAAGCACTTGTGAAAAAAATGGCTCTTCCTCATAGCCCATCTCCTCATAGATATATTGTCTCTATGATGCACGGGTAGGATACTTGTGTTTCGAATACCATGATTTCAAATTTGGAACTGGAGATCCAAGATTATAAAGACAAATTGGACTTCCAAATTATGAACATGGACGAGGTAGATTTGGTTCTAGGGAGAGATTGGCTTTAGAGTCTTGGACCTTCATTGTCCCGATGGTATTATACAAACACTTTGGAATTCTAGCATGATGGAGTGTTGTATAAGATCAAGGGTAAACAGAACATTCCAAGCACCCCTTTGATTTCACACATAGAATTAAAGAAACTTGTAACTAGTGAAGCTAGGACCCATGCTTTTTTGGTCCTTAGCACTGATGTAATTGATTCTGATAATACAAAATAAGTTTCTTATGTCTCTTCATTTATTCCTCATGAAGTGTATGTTAAATTCAATGAATTAATGAAGGAATTCAAAGACGTGTTCCCTAAGCAACTCCCCCATGGCTTGCCACCATCTCGTGGAAGCGTTGATCATAGAATAGATCTACTTCCGGGAACCAAGCCAAAATCCCAAAACCGTTACCGACTCCCCTATGTCCAGAATCTGAAAGTTGAGAAATAGATCAAGGAATATCTAGATAAAGGGTTCATTAGGCCAAGCCAATCCCTTGGATTACACCTATCGTTTTTGTACAAAAGAAAGATGGTTCTATGAGGTTGTGTGTGGACTATAGGTGTTAGTCGGCCGCCGAATGGAAGTTGTAAAACTGAATCTTTTGTTCGCACGCGTGAAAAGTTGTTACACTGACAGTTGTAATCTTTTATATAAAGCAATGAAAAGAGATGCTCAGTGACGATTCGTGGAATCACCAAACTGTCTGTCTGGGTGATTGTCGTGGTCGTTACTGTGTGTCGAGTTGGCTAATTTGGAGTACTGTGTTCATTTCTGTGTGGTATTATCGACACTTGTTCGAGTTGCTGTAGCGTTGCTTGTCTAATTCCTGAGTATTCCGAGTATACTGTATGTATCCGTGTTCGTTGTCTATCGATCTCTGTTGCGGCTATGAGTTTTATTTACATCTAGTAGATCGTCGGACTGTTGTCTGAGAGAGTTGTTCTGTGGATCTTTGTGACGATTGTTCTATTAAGTACGTATATCGTGGTGTCCTTCTTCTTGATTGATCTGCCAATTGCTGATGAAGTCTGTGTAACTGTGGTAGTGTTCCTAAAAATGCTGTGCAAGATTATGTTGTTCTCAGTATTGAGATCTGTACTTGTACGGTGAGATTTGGCTATAGTAATGGTTATCTCCAGTGTGTGTTAGTCTTCAGCACTATATGTTTGAAACTGTTGAGTCCTTCTGTGTTTTCGGTTTGTCTGATTGTGAGCGTTGTTTGGTGAAGGTTGAACTACTGTTAAATGTTACAGTCGTGTGTATTTGGAAAAAGGGTTTTGAGGTAATTCGATATTACGATACTGATAGTCTGGTACAATGTGTTCAGTAGACTCTGATAGAGTTAAAATGACGAACCATAAAGAATGAGAATGAGATACCAATTTTTGATAATATCTTGAATGTTGGTATATTGTGTGTTGTGAAGTCATTTTGGGAAACAAGCATAGGGCCTGTGTTTTTACAAACCCCTTCCACTCCCAAGAACCCAACAATGTTTAAACGCACTTCTGACAGTTAGAACACAGCGTTTAACACTGGTGCCATCTGTGGGAAGGTGGCAACAGATCAGATTGTTGCAAATCAGTTATGGAAACGTGACTGTAAATTGTAAATCGACAGTAATAGTATGCGATTAGTACCAAAAGATGATACATGCCGGTTACTCGATCCGGTGAAATGTATCCAAAGAACCGCCAGCCTGGGGTACCTAATTTGCTAAGGACGCCTCCAGGAGGTAAAAGCGCAGATAGGTCTAACCCAATTGTCAAGAAAGTAAAGAACGTTAGTAAGGATTCCGGTCATATTCCAGTGGAACGAACTAAATCTCTGGAAGATTCCGGTGCGATTTCGTCACAATCTGTCGAAGATATAGTAACTCCAGAATCTAACAGGATGCAGTATGAAGTTAATTTAACATCATTGAGTAAAGATTCGAACTTGTTTACGAATAGAAACGTCTTAGTCAAAGAAATCAGCAAGGGAGAAAAAGCACCCTGTATTGGTGAAAAATCGATACATTCTGGTGATATTTCGATACCAGTTGCTGAAAGATCGCAGTTTTTCGGTGGTGGTTTACCATTTTTTGGTGAATCATCAGTCCAGTCACCGCTATTGGGAGTAAGCTTTCCTACATTTGACATCAAGAAGGAAGGTAGCTTGTTCGAAACCGAGATTCGAAACATACTGAACAAGATTATCGACCCGAAAAGTGCACAGGCTGACGATACAGATTCTGACGATTCAGATATTCAGCCTCGGGGTACAGAAGAAAGTCACAATACAACCATCAGCGCCATGAACGGGCAACAACAACAACAACAGCAACAACAACAACCATGCCCACCAAGGCCGACTCCAACCGGAGTAATGTACACTAAATTCGGTGGATTTCCAGGAGATGACCCAGATGCTCATGTACGCACATTTGAGATAAGTTATGCAGTGCTCAACCATCCACCTGAGTGATCAGTATTGGTGCTGTGCACAAATGTTTCTTCAGATCATTGAAGGAATTAGGAAGAAATATTATGCTAAACAACAGAATATGAAGGAAATCGGCTAAGAGCATCAACTACAACATTAGCTTTACTAGGCTGATATTGGATCATAGGTTGGAAATTCTGAATGAACGATGCCCATTTAAGATTGCAATCAGAGATTAAGGGCTATTTTAATAAATGCTTAATAGCATGTTGATCGGTTTTGATCAAGACCTCAAAGCCCATAAGATAGGTGTTCCAAATTTGCAAAGCATGCACAACTGCTAACAATTCTTTATCATATGTACTATAATTCTTTTCTTAGGGCTTAAGCTTCCTACTCTCAAATACAATGGGATGATCATTTTGCATTAAAACAACACCTATCCCTGAACCACTAGCATCAGTAACAACATGAAAGGGTTGTGAAAAATCAGGTAATTGTAAAACAGGTACATGTGAAAGTGCATGTTTGAGTTTTTCAAATGATTCTTGTTGGGTAAGTCCCCATGCAATTTTTATTTTCTTTTTCAATAACATGGTAAGGGTCAATGCTAAATAAGAAAAATTTCAAACAAACTTCCTATAGAAACTAGCCAACCCAAGAAAAAAACGAACATCATTGACTGATTGTGGTGTAGGCCATTCCACTATAACTTTAATCTTTTTTGGATCCACATGCACACCTTCACTTGAAATAATATGTCATAGATATTCTAGCTTATGTTGAAAGAAGTAACTCTTTTCAGGATTATCGTATATTTTTTTCTCTCTCGTAGTAAATGAAAAACTATTTTAAGATGCATCTCATGCTCACTAACATTGTTACTGTAAACAAGTATATCATCAAAAAATACAAGAACAAAAGCTTGGTAATCAAGAAAAATGTTGTTCATCATTCGTGTAAATGTAGCAGGGACATTAGCAAGTCCAAAGGGCATTACCATAAATTCATAATGGCATGTTTGAGTTCTAAATGAAGTCTTAAAAATATCATTTTGCATCATACGAATCTGATGGTATCCCAATTTTAGATCAATTTTACTAAAGACACGAGATCCTCCTAATTTATCTGAAAGGTCATGTATTCGAGGAATAGGGTATCTATTCTTTATTGTGATCTTGTTAAGGGCTCTATAATTGAATCCTTTCCTAAATGCACGTTTTACTTGAGTATGACTAATCAATGGAAATGGCTGGAAATCATGCCGTGCAGACAAAGTAATGATTTGACCTTTAAATTCAAAGTTAAAGGTTTGTGTATAGTATTCAATGCGTGGGTTATAATGATGACAAAAAGGCATACCTAGTATAACATTGTAAGATTGCAAAGGTGCAATAAAAAATGTTCATGAATCAACATATGGACCTATGCTAATTGTAACATCTTGCACTTCTCATGTTACATTTTATGGATTACCTTGACATGCAGATTTTACTTTATACAAGGAAGGAAAGGTTTGTAATTTAAGTTCTTATACTAATAAATGTGAAATGAAGTCATGTGAACTACCATCGTCATGTAGAATTTTAACGAGTTTGCTATTTATAGTACCCTACATGCAAAGTAGAGAATGAAGAGAGATATCATTACCCAAGGTACTTAAGTCCTTCTCCAATGATTCCTCTATCCAAAGAGGAGGAATTTCTTTATTATGGGCCTCCATGTTATGTAATTGAGCTATAGCTAGTTTCATGTTAAGAGGTCGTAATCAGTACTTCATTTTTGTATGTCCACGGTTACCACAATTCCAGTAAGTGATTCATGGTCGCTTCTATTGGGCATCCATCACTGAAGTTTGTAGGGTAGGTGGTTTGGTAGGTTGGAGAGATGAAGCAACAGGTGCACCTGAGTAATTGGATTGCGGTGGACAAGGAAAACTAGGGTAAGATGGGGCATAAAAATTACCTTTCATGGGAAGATTTGTTTTAACAAAAAGTGGTCATTGACGTGGTTTTTGTCGTCGAAGTGACTTGGTTATGGATTAGAATTCCTTCTCTGCATCATAGGAGAAAGATATAGCCTCATTGAGGGTTGTAGGTCGTAGGGTGTGAAGCTTAGCTTGGATTCCCACCTCCAAATCATCTTCGTATTTCCGCTGCATCCTATCCTCTAGTACATCTTCAAGCATTTGAACCAATAGTAAATTTTGCCAGAACCGCTCCGTGTAGGTAGTAATCATATCACCCTCCTTCCATGTAAGGGTCATCCATGCACGTCGAAATGTAAATAGTATTGAGGGGGAAGAAAAGAATCCGTCACTTTATCTTGGAAAGCCTTCCACGTTGTTGGATGCTCGATAATGTCTTGTAGGACACTCCACTAGAGTTGAGCTTTTCCTACTAAATAGGTAGTGGACAATTTGACTTTTTTAGTTTCAGCATATGTTTCATCAGTATAAAAATCATCAAACTGTGATAGCCATAAAAGGATTAAAGGGCCATCCTTACGGCCATGAAATCGTAAAAATTGGTAATTCTTAATGGAAATCTTGGAATGTGTGCCATCCAATTGGGCAGAAACAATAGCTTTGACCACCCTCATAAGGTTGTCTTCATCAGTTTGCATCTTTTTGATCGGATCTCATTCAGAGCACCTTGTAGTTCGTGCCACAGGAGCTCAAGTTGTTGCTCGAGTGTTACCTCTGGTAGAGGTGACTTAGAGAAATCCTCCATGTTGTTCATAGGGTCCATGAGGATGTAGAGAACAAAACCCTCTGGCTAGTCAATGCCTTAGAGTAAGCGTAGGTGTAAATGTAGGTTCGGGTTCTAGAACAAGAACAAAAACAAAAAATAGAAACTGAAACCGAAACTGAAACTGAAACTGAAACTGAAACTGAAACTGAAACTGAAACTGAAACTGAAACCGACAATGAAAACGAAAACGAAAACCAAAAACAAAAATGAAAACAAAACAAAAACAAAAACCGGAATCAAAATCAGAATTGAAATCGGAATCGGAATCAAAATCGGAATCAGAATCGGATCGTGAATAGAGAAAAGCGAAACAGATATCAATTCGCCAAAACAAACTACGAATGCAAAAAACACATAGAAAAAATAGAGATGCCAAGAGATGAGACTGAACGTAGTATTGGGTGCAATCTCCCCACATTCACTCTATTTCAATAGTCCACAAAGTGCATATTTATAGGAATCTTTGATTACGTCAAAAAGAGTGGTTACATGAGAGTGGCTTTCAAAAGCATGCATGAAAGTAAAAGTTGATGACTTTTGTAGAAAGCCTTTGCTTTTAATATCATAAATTGCGATCTACAATGACCCTTATTCTAACCACTACTTTTCTAACTATTTCTAACAATAGAACCTTCTACATGGTTTATTTACAAACTAAATTATAAATAAGATTTATTGATGTCCTCCCTAAAGTCGGATTCTTGAAGTCCGCCTTTTCACGCCTTTCACGCCCTCACAAACCTTCAGCTGCTATATCAAAAACACCAAAACACATTGATACATTAATAAATTAACACTCCAACAATGCATTGTTCAACATATTCCATAAGTTATAACATTGACATAGAAGTGAGTTCACACTATTCAAAGTATGGAAAGTATACCTTTCAAGACTCCCAATATGATTTGAGTCTTGATATAGCAAGTAATGAAAGATTACTCAAGTGTTTAAGATTATGGAACGTTGCGATTGTCCCATGGAAACAATTTACATTTTGTAGTTCTCAAACTCCTACATTACACTTACATGTGAAGGAAAATCGTTTATACACGGATCATTATCTTATAGAGGTATTAGTTTCATCAATGTTCAAATTATCGAATATTTAGTTTAATAAAGCTACAAACACTATAAGACATGATAGCTGTAGAGATCCAATTACCAAATAAATATAATAGAATATTAGCTTTATAGGCTGAGGTTGGTGCCTTATAGAGAAATTTTGAGGATAGAACTATTCAATTCTTGGAAAAAATTACTCCTTGGAATTCTCTTAAAAATGAACAACAAAATCACTAAGCTACAAGTATATTTCTCTTGGTAGATAGGTTTTAGCAAGAAATGCAGATATTTTTCGTAACAGGAATATAATAAGGATTAACAAATACCTAATCAAGCGTTTACTATTTCAACACTTTTGGGACATGGTCAACTACAAGCAACGGATGAGCGATTGAGTTCATCTAAATTAGATAAGGAACCTATGGATTATCTACCAACCTTTTTTCTCATTCAATTGTGTCCAACAAGTAGCACCAAATGTGTCACAAGTGTTACAGAGAAATTAATGTATTGCTTTAATTTAGTATTGTTGGGTGCGTGTAACAGTGCGAGACACACACAAGAAGCACACACAAGGAGCACAAACATAGCAAGACACACAGAGAAGATGATGGCTAGAATAGCTCTCTCTATTGACAATGAAGTGAACTGAAGTAAGAGCTGAATAATATCCCTAAGTACAAAGTACCACCACATATGAGTGAATCATGTATGTGGTAACATGGAGAAAAAACCTCTAGCCACCACTAGAGTAAAAAGTGCCCATGTATAGGGAAAAGGTTCACATCAAAGCTACTCGAGGAACACATAAGTGTAACAAAACCCCTTGGAGCAAATGATGTGAACACATACACGGAGTGATAGATCATCCCCCACAAGGTAATAAGCCTAAAGCTTTGCGAAAAGCTTCAAACTTTTTTATGGAAGAGCTTTGGTGAATATGTCTGCCACATTATCTTGTGTAGGCTCATATACCAAATCAATATCTCCTGCATGAAGGCGCTCTCTCACATAGTGATAATGCACCTCAATATGTTTGGTTCGTGCATGAAACACTGGGTTTCGTGCAACAACTAAATCACTTTGACTATCAGTGAGAATATGCATAGCAACATCAATCTCCATGTAAAGATCCATCAATAGGTGTCTCAATCATATACACTCCACTGTAGTTGTGAAAACTACCCTGTACTCAGCTTCACAACTCGATGTTGCCACTATAGATTGCTTCTTACTCAACCAAGATATGCATGAGTCTCCAAGGAAAAAGCAATTACCATTAGTGGACATATGAGTATCATAACAACCAGCCCAAACACTATCTGTAAAAGCATGCAAGCATGGCTGAATATTGTCACGAGGAAGGAGATAAGGAAGAGAGCTCACACACACACTCTCACTCTCAAGGAGAAGCACACACACAGATTGAGGCAAGGAAGAATGATCTTCTTCTTCTTCTTCTTCTTCTATTACATAAAAAGGAATGTACAAGAATGCCCTAAAAAACAAGAATACAAGTGCAATATATAAAGATCAGTACATAAGGAAAAACCTAATGTCCACGAACGAGTAAGCTGGCAAGGAACAAATGTGCCATCACTCTCGGTAGATAAATCTAATGAAGCTCAGCGAAGTATGCTTGACATATGACCACTATACATGTAAGAGAAACAAAAAACTGGTACGTGTCATCTTGGATCATCACATGTTGAGTTTTATATCTCAACACTCCCCCTCAAGCTCAACGCCATATCCTGTAATCCAAGCATCTCCCGAAACTTCTTTAACTTCTCATCCCTAAGTGCTTTGGTGAAAATATCAGCAACCTGCTCATCTGTTCTCACATAAACAAGATCAATATCACCTGATAATACCTTCTCTCTGATGAAGTGATAATGTACCTCAATGTGCTTTGTTCTAGCATGAAAAAGAGGATTCCATGCTAACTGTATGCTACTAAGATTATCACAATAAATATTGATAGGCTTTCCCGCTTCCACACCTAAATCTGTAAGTAGCATTTCTAGCCATGATGCCTCACATCCTGCCATTGCAGCACCTCCATACTCAGCCTCTGTACTCGACAAAGCAATAGTGGGTTTCTTCTTGCTACTCCAATGTAACAGCTGCACTACCAAGTGAGAATAGAAAACCACTAGTAGATCTTCTATCTGGAATGCTACCAGCCCAATCTGCATCAATGTATCCATAAACCTACAAATCTACACCAGCCTCATGAAATAATGCATAATCCAAAGTAGCACTCACATAGTGTAGAGTGCACCTCAGAGCATCCAAATGTGGCTTCCTGGGAACCTGCATAAACTGACTTTCAAGTCCAACAATATAACTTAGATCAGGCCTTGTAATTGAGAGATATATAAAACTTCCCACAATTTTCCTGTACATAGTAGCATTTTCCAATGCTTCACTTGATGTAGTATGCAACTCCAAATTCTGATCTAATGGCATAGAAATTGGCTTACAATCAGCCATACCATACTTTTGCAGCATATTCAAGGCATATTGCCTTTGCGACATCCATATACCTGTTTTTGTATGTATAAACTTAATGCCCAAGAAATAGCATAGCACACCAAGATCTTTCATGTCAAATTTCTGCATAAGAAGTTGCTTTACCTCTTTGATGCTTCCTTCATTATCACCACCTACAATCAGGTCATCAACATAAATAGCCACAATAGTGATGCCATCATCAGCCTTCCTTGCATATAGTGAGTGATCTGCATCACACATAGAAAACCCAATGCTGGTTAAGTAATCATAAATCCTTGCATGCCATGCACGAGGGGATTGCTTCAACCCATACAAAGCCTTTTGCAACCTGCAAACATATTTTGGATGCTTTGAGTCTTCATATCCTTGTGGTTGGTCCATATATACTTCTTGATCTTGTAACTCACGATGTAGGAAAGCATTCTTCACATCCATCTGATGCAAAGTCCATCTTTTTGTTGTAGCTAATGCAACAAGTGTTCTAACAGTAGACATTTTAGCTACAGGGCTGAATGTTTCCTCATAATCAATGCCATATGTCTGTGCATATCCTTTCGCTACCAATTGTGTTTTATACCTCCTTATGCTACCATAAGCATTATGCTTTACCTTGTATTTGCAGCCTATGGGTTTCTTTCCTTGCGGCAATGGAACCAGCTTCCATGTATCATTTCCATAAAGTGCAACGATCTCCTCATAGCTTTTTCCCAGTCTGCAATTCCAATTGCATGTTCAAAGCAAGAAGGTTCATCATCTTGTATTACCTGTCATGTAGGCACAATGACGAGCCATATAACTATCATACGTGAATCGTTGCACTGAATTCCGCATCCTCCTAGATCTTCTTGGTCCTGGGTCACTTCTCCTTGTATCATTTGCATGTGCCCTTCTTATTCTTGGAGTCTTCACAGAGGGCAGTCCAAGTTCCTCATCAAGACTCTTTTCTGAACCGCTTGAATCTCCATCAACGTCTTCAAAACCTAAACATGTTTTATGACCTACAAAAATCTTTTCTTTACCTTTCTTGGATGTATTTGATGAATTTGCTGGACTGAAATTTCCACGCAATCTTCCACTCCATGGATTTGAGTTGTAACTATTGCTTGGTGATGCATCCGATCCACTCAAAACTTGAGATTATGCACTTGATTTTTCAGCATTTTCTTTGTCATTTGGTTCAAGATTCAGTCCTTCTTTGGCATCTGCATAGAAGCTTGCCATTTTATCAAATACCACATCTCTGCTCACATTTACCTATCGTGTGAGTGGGTTATAACATTTATATCCCTTTTGTTCAAGGGAATATCCAATGAAGACACAATTTTCTACTTTTGGATCAAGCTTCGTCCTCAATTCATTGGGACATGTACATATGCAATACAACCAAAAAATTTCATATGTGATAAGTTTGGCTTTTTACCCGTAAACTTCTCTTCAGGTGTAACTTGATGTACATCAGCAGTCTGAGTTCTGTTCATGATGTATACAGTAGTATGCATAGCGTCTGCCCAATAACAATGAGGCATATTCTTCTGAGCCATCAAGGCTCTTTCTATTTCTGCAATACGTCTATTTTTGCATTCAGCAATGCCATTCTGTTGTGGTGTGTACTTGCATGAAAACTGACGCCGAATTCCATGATTTTTTAGAAAAATGCTAAACTCATTTGACATGTATTCACCTCCTCCATTAGATCTTAATGTCTGAATGTACTTCCTTGTCTTCTTTTCCACCATAGCTTTAAAATTCTGGGAGTGAGTGAACACCTCGCTCTTTCATGAAATATACCCATACTTTGGTCATCAATGAAAGTAACATAAAACCTGCAACTGCCCATAGATGTGGTCTTTGCTAGACCCCAAACATCTGTATGTACTACTTCTAGTACATTCTCACTAACATGCTTGTCATGTGGAAATGATGCTCTTGACTGTTTACCAAATCGCCATGCTACACATACCTTTTGCATTTTTGCAACTTTGAAATTTGGTAGTCCATGGACAATCTCCTTTGACCGCATCAATTTTAGCCTTTGCAAGTTTGCATGTCCAATTCGTTTGTGCCACATCTCTATATCTGCAATAACTCCTGCACCTTTTGCAAACATGGCTACATTCATTTCAGGAATCTTCACATTTAAGGTGAACATCCTACCCACTTTGTTTCCTTTGGCAACCAATCGTCCATCCTGCTTGTACTCTTCTACATATTATAATCCATCAGCATTGAACCTGACTTGTAATCCTTGGTCAACCATTTGTCCAACAGAAACTAGATCCTTTGTTATATTTGGAACATGCAGCACATTAGCAAGATGTTTTACCTTTCCACTCAAGTATCATTCCTATGTATGGAATCCATTTCTGATTGCATAGCACTCATCCATTGTGGATCATCACATGGATCTTCAAAAGAAAGTGGCTCTTCATTACATGATGTGGCAATAAGAGAATAATGCACAAAATTACTTGATGCATGGTGAGAGCTTGATCTTGTTCTACCAAGTAAAGGTGCACTCAATTTGTTGTCCTTCAAAGTTTGTTTCAGTCAGGTTGGCATACTTTTTGCACTCTTGATAGACATGCATTCATTATGTAATACATCATCATCATTTATATCATGCGTGGGCTGAATTTCATGCTCATTCTAAGCCATATTTTGACAAAAATGTTCAGCCATAGGTGGCTAGAAATTTCTAGCAGTTTGGACATTTTTTCGTTGAAACATTTAAGCCATGTTTGACTGGAAATTCTCTGCATTTTCAACTCTATTTTGTTGGAATTTTTCAGCCCTTTGAGCCTGAGTTGGTTGGCTACATGGCCATAGTTAAGTGCACCATTTTGGAACAAAGGCATGAGTGTATCAAACACATCTTGTGAGCTAACTGTTGGCTATTTTTTGCATTCAAGTAGAGGGAAGACTGAATTTTCCGCAAATACCACATCTTGACTCACAATAATTGTGTTCGTCAATGGATGGTACAAATAATATACCTTACTTTCAGCACTATAACCAACAAATATACATTTCTTTGCCTTGTCTACAAGTTTGTGACGTTGTTATGATGGCACAAGAGCATATGCCAAACAACCAAACACACACATATGACTAACCATAGGCTTATGACCATTCCAAGCCTCATAATGAGTGATGAATCTCTAATGAAATTGATCTTATTGTGAGAAATCTTGGAGTCCACTGATGAAGAAGGGCTTGTTGTCTTAGTATACTTCCTAAATTGACATTTTAAAGCATTTGATGTTGTTGTTCCTTTATATTATGATGATTGGAGAGGATAAATCCAAAGGATAACAAACATTTTTGGGACCATTATGGGGAAGTAAGCAAAGCTTTCAAACATTAGAGCTTTGGACCTTGCTGGATCTTCCAAGTTGATGGTAACTAATATTTCTTCAAAATTAATTTGAAACATCAAGTTTTGCAAAGATGAAAAGGTGAGTGTGTTTATCTTTGAGAGAGATTTCTTCAATCATCTTATTGATAAGAAGGAGTGAGGCGTTGTATGTTGTTCTCTAATTTCAAAGTTCAAGATCATAATCTTTCATTATCATCTTTTTAGCTTTATTTTCATAAAACCCTAGAAAAATTGTTTACTTTTTGTTTGGGAGAAAAAAAATAAAAGAGAGAGAGAGAGAGAAACAAACTTTCTTCTGACAAGAGGATAGAGTGAGTGGATCATCAATATTCATAATAGAAAGAAGAGATTAATGGTGAAAAGACATTTCTTCTTAAAAAATCACAATCTATTTTGTTCTGAGAGGAGTGGAGGAATATCCTTGGATCTCAAGACAAGACACCACATCAAGAAAAGTGATAAAAAAATAATAACAAGGGCAAATGCAAAAAATACGATTCATTGCAGTGAATCGTGATTCTCTATGGAAGGTAAGGACATCAAAACTTTGTGCAATTTGCAAAATTTTGTGGGAAAAGGAGGAAAGAGGGAATCCCAAAGCTTAATCCAAGGTAAATTTCCAAGTCTCATGAAAAAGAGTGAAAATCGCGATTGTGAGAAGAGACAATCAAAAGCAGGACTTGGGAAAAATTATGGTCATTGTGTGAGAGAGCAATAGAGACAGTGTTCAAAATTGCAATTGTGTGAGCAAAATCGAAAGCAACCTATTTTCAACATTTTTTAGCAAGAAAAGTCAAGGTATACAAGTGAGAAAAACCAAGTACTAATGGAATCACGATTTTAGGATTTTAATGTTTCAATAGGAAAAATTTGTTTTTTGTTGAAAATCTTTCATTGCATGTGAATAAAGTGATAAGCCACCTCTAATGTAGGTACAAAACAAAAACTCAAAAAAATAATTGTTAAAAATACAGAGAATTGTTATTCTATAGTGAAGCAGTAAAACGTGTAATTAGATATCTCAGAGGAACTTTGAGCTTAGGTCTCTTTTATGGAAGAGATATTCAGCTATGTTTGCATGGTTTTACAGATAGTGATTGGGCTGGTTGTTATGATACATGTTCACTAGTGGTAATTGCTTTTTCCTTGGAGGCTCATGATTAAATTGGTTGAGTAAGAAGCAACCTATAGTGGAGACATCGAGTTGTGAAGCAGATTATAGAGCAGTTTTCATAGCTACAGTGGAGTGTATATAGTTGAGACGCCTATTGATGGATCTTTGCATGGAGATTGATGCTGATATTCATATTCTCACTGATAGTCAGAGTGCTTTGGGTGTTGCATGAAACCCAGTGATTCATGCACGGACCAAAAATATTGAGGTGCATTATCACTATGTGAGAGAGCGCCTTCATGCAGGAGATATTGATTTGGTATATGTGCCTACACAAGATAATGTGGCAGACATATTCACCAAAGCTCTTCCACGGGAAAAGTTTAAAGCTTTATGAAGCTTTAGGCTTATTACCTTGTGGGGGTTGATCCATCACTCCCACCAATGTACGGTGCCATATACACCTTAGCAAAATGGTATTGCGGAGCGTAAAAATAGAACTCTACTTGAAATGGCATGATGTATGGTTAAAGGAAAGCATCTTCCTGATAAGTTTTGGATGGAAGTGGTCATGTGTGCAAACTATGTGTTGAATCGCTGCCCTACAAGTTATGGAAAGTCCTATGATTTCTTGTAGATTGAGCTAGCAATAAGCTTTTTCATGATTTTTGTGCCTAAAATGTGTTATTTTCATGATAAAGACATTGGTAACATCAAACTTGAATTTCAATACTTGTACCCCATTTTGATTATTTTAACAATAAAGCATAAAAAGAAGGCTTCTTATGCTTGTATTCTTTAATCTTCTTCTTTGTTTACCATTTTTCTTCTTTTCTTTGAGATTCTTTGCATTTCCTCACTTGATTAAAGTGTTTTAGGGTGTTCTCTAATTTTCCCAAGCTTGTTTCTTGCATAATTATGCTTTATTGTGTCTACAAGAGTCAAAATCTTTTAGGATATATGTATCATGATTTGTCCAAACCGAAATATCTTCCTAGCATGTAATTTTTTATCCAATTACATAGTGGCATCTAGAGCTCATCAAAGTTGTAATTCAACTACAAAAATTAATTGATTCTCTTATATAAGTAGAAGATTATAGCTAAAAACATATCTACAAGAAATTTCAAGTAGTTACAATAGGCTTCTTTTATGAACAAAGTGATGGAGCATGTACACTTGTCTTAGTGAATGAATCTCTCTTCTAGTTTGTTTGAAATAGGTTTTCTATGCACCTAGTCAATATCTCTCCGTGGTTTGGCAAATTGAGGTGGCAGGTGAGTGCTTATAGGTGAGTGCTTACATCTATGTGAATGGCAAAACTTGAATGAAAAGGTTCATTCGTTCACAATTTTTATTCTAATATTATTGTGCAAACGTAAGAGCTCTCTCACGTGTTTTCTTTCTAGATGAAATATTTTTATATGTTAGAGGGAAAAATTTTACCTATACGAGCTTTTTGGAATGTATCTATAATGGTCTCTAGATAGACCTTTTTGAGGTGGCTATCAAATATATCGAGGTATCCCTTGCAGAAGTATTATGCATTAGCATAAT
The DNA here is from genome assembly GCA_020310875.1 of Ceratopteris richardii. Classification (NCBI taxonomy): domain Eukaryota; kingdom Viridiplantae; phylum Streptophyta; class Polypodiopsida; order Polypodiales; family Pteridaceae; genus Ceratopteris; species Ceratopteris richardii. Next base: position 70,528,990 of record CM035436.1, read on the forward strand.
TTGCAAGGACCTAGGTAGTATTTTAACTTTATAACTAAAATGGTGGGAGTGAAGATGTATCAAAGCTTAACAATTTGGAATCTACATGTAATGTAAAGAAAATTTGACTTTATTACAAGTAACCCTTAGGATAATGTAGATTATGGAGAACTAAAAAAAAACTTTATTGATTTAAAATTTTGATGTAATTCCTATTGTGTAGACATAGAGCCTATTTAATCTCTCTTCTTTCTAGATTAGCTCCTTTTCATAGGGTAGATCAAGTGAAGCTACTATTTTGACATATGACAAAACTCTTATAAATGGAATGATCCTTACATTGCCTTTTATGGGTGGGTACTTGACAATTCCTAGACATCCCTTGTATAAAACAAAATGCTCTTGCATCTTCTTTGAGATTTTCCTTCAAGGATCATTGCCCTATCGAAATGCCCTAAAAAATTCTTGATTACTTGTCAATATCTTCATTCAGAAAGTTCCTTTTTTGCTCTTACACAAACAAAAGGGAGCAGAGGAATTTTATTGCTAGGGGAAGAGGAACCCCATGATGAAATGTAATGGTACATCGAAGAGCTTGGGGCATCTTTTGTGATCCTCATCTTTTGGGGCATCTTTCAAATTTCAACAAGTGAGAAACAACAACGGATTCTTGGTATTTGAAGATAGCATCATCTACTAACCCAAGATTTTTCATACATAAATTTCCCTCCAACGATTCAAAGGACAAGGTCTAAATGGCTCTAGATGATCAATATAGTAGAATTTATGTAGAATCTTCAAAATGGTTTGAACTTTAGTACAAGAGAAGAAGATGCAATAAATTCTTCATTCATTTCTATTAAACCGATTGTCCCCAAAAATGGGAGCCCCAAAAATTCTCAGAATATGGGGACAATTTTTCTTCTTCAAATTCCTCTGAAAACCTCATGAAGCCATGTCCTCTAGATGCATAAACCCCAGTCATTCTAATATAATCCTTGTAATATAGTAGGAAGTTAGTGTTTCTTTATTAAAAGTTCTTGTCTCTTCTGTGAAAGGACCAATTTTAGGGCACATGTATATAAGTCACTTGGTGACTCTTGTAAAGAGACTTTTTTACATTGTAAGAATTGAAGCAGAATTTCGAATTTGCCTCTTGCTTTCTGATTATCTTCTTCTCCAAGAGCTCTTGTGTGTGTTTTATGCTTGAAATGTGTGTGCAGGACTATTGTCTACCCCTTCACATCGCTTTTGAACTATTGTAATGCGTGTGTGTGTGCCTTGAGGAGTCATGGAGCAAGTGTTGGTGTTTCCCACCATTCACCATTTTGCTCATAACTTGAAGTAGGTTTGCCAGATTTGACTGAAAATACCACCATTAGATGTGTCTTGTCAAGAGCTTCGAAATGAATCTGTGACCATATTCCAACTTTGGAGCTGAGAGGAAAGTTCAAATTTGCGCTTACTACTATAAATGGTATCCCGACGTGCATTTCCAAAGAGTTAGTGAGTTGGAGAGGTAGTTAAGATAAGTCACATGCATTGTAGCATTCGTACTTCACTACCATCACATGTGCGCATGTCTTCATACACTTGGTATGTCTAATCTCTTGAATTGATAATTAAAAGTGTATTAATCCACTGCTATATGCACTTGTGGGGCGATTGAGGTACAGTCTCATCGACACAAGTCCCTAACACTTCACGACTTATGTACACACATTTTTTGGCGCCGTTGCTGGGAATAGCCCAACCAAGGTGCCTTCGTGATGGTTATAGCTATGGAGTGAATGAATTGTACTTGTAGAGGTGAATTTAGTCAGAGGCAAGTCATCAATTAATTCAGCACTTGTTACTTCACACTTTAGGAGTGTTTCTAATGAGTTTTTAGGTTTAGGTTTATGATCGATGGAGTGAGGAAAGAGTTAGGGTTTAGAGAAAAGAGAGGATTAAGAATAGGATAAGTAGGAACCCTTGAAAAAAATCCCAGCATCCACTGGTATCGTGGTAGTAATATTGTGGTGAGTGAGCCCGTAACCAACATTGTGAGCACAAAACTTAGGCAAGATACTCTTGAAGGTAAGTTCATCAACTCTAAAACCTCAAAAGATCAAAGGAGCACTCACAAATGTGACTAAACACACATAGTATCGTGGGGTAGGACAAAAGGTTTTGAGGGAGTTTTTGAGTGGCAAAATGAGTTAGAAGGGAAGAAGAGAGTAGGATACACACTTTGCACAAAAAAGATCTAAATTTTGATCACTTTTGGCTGAAGTGTCATGATCGATTGAGTTTTGGTATCATGATACCAAAATTCCCTAGTATCGTGTTACTCCCTTGGTATCATATTGTGCATACCACCTTGAGGTATCAAGATACACCAAGGTATCATGTATTGCCAAGTACGAGTATCACAATTGTGGTTAAAAGTGGTATCTTATCGTGCACATCATGGTACCATATCGTGACCCCCCTTAGAAGTATCGTATAACATGTCGAGTGGTATCGTATCGTATAGATCATAGTATCGTGTTGCCTAAAAGACTGGTATCATATCATGCACTTTGTAGTATTGTATAGTGGTTCACTATCAGGTATCGTATCATTAGCAGTGGTATCATCGGGTATCCAATATCATATCATTTGGAAAATGATATCGTATCGTGAGATAAGCAGGTATCATATCGCATACTAACACCGATATCGTATCCTCCATTGACAAGGTATCGTATCACAACAAATATAGTATCGTATCGCCTGGCTCAACGGTATCATATCATGTCTACCAGTATCCTATCGCCCATCACTGGTATTGTCCAGAGCAACCCAGACAACCTGAAAGTAAAACTCTGAGAAATCTAAGGTGAAACTAAGGGAAGGAAGAGAGAAGATATAGACCTAAGAGGTGAATGAACTTAAGATCCGGATGGGTGCTAAGTAGTAAAAAAAGTGCCATCTCATTGGTAGGAAGTGCAGCCCAAGCAAGCCGTCACTCAATCTACCCAGACACATCTAGTGACTCAAAAGGGGAACTACCCATGGCCTTAGAGGACATGCATGGTTCAGTTCCTAGAGAGAATTTATGTCTACGATAGAGGGAAAGTACTAGACCTCTTTATAGTATGTATCCACTAATCGACAGGGAGTCCCTATTTACTTTGATGGCATAAATAGGTCGGTAGCAAGAATGATAAACTCTATGGATTCAAAAATAGTTCCGAGATTTTAGTCAAGTACGAAGGAGGAGTTCACATGGACAAAATAGGTCAAATCTATGTAGTGACTAAAAATCCTAACCAAATCAACAAAATAGGGGAACGAGAAGGACTAGAAACTCCAGGAAGACCTAATCAAGAAGACACTGTGACTACCCCAAGGGGCAAGTCCATAGTGACTCAATTCTTGAGAGGGGATCTGATACCGCAAGATGACTATTTGTTGGATGTATATTTGATCAATGGGTCAGACCTACTTTTACAAATAGATTCACCCACACGAGGAGAAGAAGTAAGTCCAGTAACCATCTATGAGCTTAAGGATCTAGAGGACAAGTCTAGAGTCACATATCTAGATCAAAATCAAAGGAGGTATTGGTCAGTAGATGAAGTCAATAGATCTCAATTGAAATACACCAGATTGCTTGTATTCCCTCCTTGAGAGCAGGCAACTACCTCGCACAACCCTTTTGGATCCCACCAAGGAATGGAGAATACAATGTCAGGACAAACAAGTCAAAAAAGCATCCCCACCCAAACACATGTGCAATTCACTATGCCTAGAATAAATTCACACACTCAAACCAACCCAGGGATGGGAAATACGAATAGAACACCTGTTAGACCAAGGCGAAAATGAGGTGTGCAACTAGGAATGCATCCAATAAGACGATCAATTCCTGTAATGTTTAGATCCCCAGAGCCAGTGAGAATGCTGAGACCAATCCAAGTTGCTAACTGCATGAGAAATCATTATGATGGCATAGGAGAACCTTATGAACATATAGCAGAATTCAAGCAAGTGTTGTTAGCAGAACAAGTGGATGCCTTTTTTGTGCAATATGAGTCCTTTGGACTAACCCTCACAGGAACAACCTTAACCTGGTTCCAACAATTGGATCCAGATCATGGAAATATTGAACAGTTTTTTCAAGAGTTTATTGGGGAATTTACCAAGCGAGGGATAAAACTCAACTCGTCATCTTTGATTCATAGTTTTAAACAAGCCCCAAATGAAATAGTGACGGCTTCCTGAAGATTCAACCAATATGTTGGTAGATGCCCAGTAACAGAAAAACCCTCACAGAAGAAGATGATATCTCGTGTCTTAGATGGATTGACTAATGGAACACTGAGAACCTTAGACCAAGACTCCTCGACAATTTGAGTGGACTCAGGAATGTCAGATAGCATTTGATCGTCTAAAGTGTTTATTAACACAAGTTCCCATCTTACAGCCTCCCGACTGGGATCACCCCTTTCATGTATTTTTTGATTCCTCAGATATAGCAATTGGAAGCGTATTAATGCAACAAACGAATAAGTGGTTCAGACCAGTATATTATGCAAGTCGTAGGCTTGCCCCTGCGGAAAAGAATTACTCTGTAACTGAAAGGGAATGTCTGGGTTTAGTATACTCTGTCAAGAAGTTCAGGCATTATTTACTTGGCCACAAATTTACTTTTCATGTAGATCATGCTGCACTTGTCTATCTGGTTCGGCAACAGCACTTAGGTGGCCGATTAGCGCGATGGGTTCTACTTTTACAAGAATTTGATTACGAAGTTATTCATCAGCCTGGCACTTCACATGCCTTAGCAGATTTCCTTTCTCGCTTAGATTCCGGTGAAGCTCTGGTCGGTGTAGATGACACAACACCGGCAATTTATGTTTCTGAACAGACTAATGATGAAATTGCAGACCCACCTATGCCATCTACATACTATGATCAGATATTGACCTTTCTTACTGATGGATGCCTCCCTTCTCAGACTTCTACTGCAATACGCAAGAAAATTGCAGTTTTCAGCCGTCGATTTTGGTTGATTGCTGGGGAATTATACTATATGGATCACACTGGATTTTTACTTCGTTGTTTCCACGACATGAAGTTAACTCAGTCATTACTTTGGCTCACTCAATTCCTTCTGGTGGCCATTTTGCAACAGATTTAACGCACCGAAAAATTCTGCAAAGTGGACTTTGGTGGCCTACTATATACAAGGATGTATCACAGTTTGTCAAACAATGTGATAATTGTCAGAGATCTGGACAGCCCCTGCAACGTCATCTTTTCCCTCTACAACCTGTCTTTCCATTAGAGCCTTTTCAGAAGTGGGGTCTAGATTTCATTGGACCTATTACACCATCGGCAATACTCAGTAATAATCGTTATATTCTAACATGTACAGACTATACGACCAGATGGGTAGAAGCATGGGCTTTAAAGTCTGCCACAGCTGTTTCGGTAGCAAAGTGCCTAATGAAAGATGTCTTTCCGCGTTTTGGATTACCTTTAGAGCTTGTTACAGATCAAGGCACTCATTTTGTCAACAATTTAATGAAAATACTTACACATTCTTTTCAGATCACGCATAAATTCAGTTCACCATATTATCCTCGTGCAAATGGTTTGGCTGAGAGTACGAACAAGACCCTGTTGAATATGCTTCGAAAACTCATTCTAGAAGCACCGGAAAGATGGGACCAACTGTTACCTACAGTCTTGTGGGCATACCGAACTACCTATAAGGTAGCAACAGGTCTAACACCCTTCAAACTAGCTTATGGATTGGAAGCCATAGCACCAATGGAGATCGTTGTGCCAAGTCTACGCGTAGCTCTCACTCAGAAATTGATACCAGAAGATTCTTAATCATTTCGGCTAGATACACTCAGAAAACTAGATGAGCACGGTAAAAACTGACATTAGAAGCACAATTACAAAAAGTAATAACAGATCTCCGAAGAGAAAGGGATGCATATTCCAGAACCATACAGTTTCAGAATCAAGAGATCGAAAGAAGGGAGAATCAGCTAGACAATCAGAAAGAAAGAGTAAGTAAAATGGAGAAACAAGTGGCAGAAATGAAAGTTTCCAGAGATGCAGCCCTATCGAACGATTTCTACCTACAAGAAGCCTTTCTGCAGACGCAAGCAGAAATTTTGCTGACCGAAGCTATAGCTTTAAGTTCTGTAAGAGTAGATGCACAACTAGTAGAACCGGATACTCTTAAACAGCTGTTAGAAACTTTAAAGAAGAAAATTGCCCGAACCTTTAGATTAGCCAGAAACATGTATTTAGACGGAATTATAGAAGAACAGTAATTTTGTAAAACCTGCAGGTTTGAGTCCATCGTGCGTGCCAGAGTGTTAGTCAGCCACCGAATGAAAGTTGCAAAACTAAATCTTTTGTTCGCACGTGCGAAAAGTTGTTACATTGACAGTTGTAATCTTTTATATAAAGCAATGAAAAGAGATGCTCAGTGACGATTCGTGGAATCACCAGACTGTCTGTCTAGGTGATTGTCGTGGTCGTTACTGTGTGTCGAGTTGGCTAATTTGGAGTACTGTGTTCATTTCTGTGTGGTATTATCGACACTTGTTCGAGTTGTTGTAGTGTTGCTTGTCTAATTCCTGAGTATTTTGAGTATACTGTACGTATCCGTGTTCGTTGTCTATCGATCTCTGTTGCGGCTGTGAGTTTTATTTACATCCAGTAGATCGTCGGACTGTTGTCTGAGAGAGTTGTTCTGCGGATCTTTGTGACGATTGTTCTATTAAGTACGTATATCATGGTGTCCTTCTTCTTGATTGATCTACCAATTGTTGATGAAGTCTGTGTAACTGTGGTAGTGTTCCTAAAAACGCTGTGCAGGATTGTGTTGTTCTCAGTATTGAGATCTGTACTTGTACGGTGAGATTTGGCTACAGTAATGGTTATCTCCAGTGTGTGTTAGTCTTCAGCACTGTATGTTTGAAACTGTTGAGTCCTTCTGTGTTTTTGGTTTGTCTGATTGTGAGCGTTGTTTGGTGAAGGTTGAACTACAGTTAAATGTTACAGTCGTGTGTATTCGGAAAAAGGGTTTTGAGGTAATTCGATATTACGATACTGATAGTTTGGTACAATGTGTTCGGTAGACTCTGATAGAGTTAAAATGATGAACCGTAAAGAATGAGAATGAGATACCAATTCTTGATAACATCTTGAATGTTGGTATATTGTGTGTTGTGAAGTCATTTTGGGAAATAAGCATAGGGCCTCTGTTTTTATAGACCCATTCCACTCCCAAGAACCCAACAACGTTTAAACGCACTTCTGACAGTTAGAACACAACGTTTAACATAGGGCATTAAACAATCTGACAATAAAGAATAAGTATCCCATGCCGCTGGTTGAAGATCTCTTCGAGAGCTTAAAGGGAGCTAAAATCTTTTCAAAGATTGACCTACGCCAAGGATATCATCAAGTTAGAATTAAAGATAATGATATTCCTAAAATAGCCTTTCGAACTGGATCAAGTTTTACAACCATACTTAGGAAAGTTTGTAGTAGAGGAATCAGAGTAGACCCGGATAAGGTCAAAGTGATTCTTGAATGGCCTGAGCCCAAGATAGTTTGAGAACTACAAAATTTTCTCAGATTGGCAGGATATTATTGGAAGTTTGTGGCTAGGTACGCCAAGATAGTGGTACCTTTGATAGATCAGCTCAAAGGAAAGCATCAAAAGATTACTTGGAAAGAGGAGCAAGCAACAAGCTTTCAAGAGCTTAAAATTGCTTTAGCTTTGGTCCCGGTTCTACAAATAGTAGACCCAAATAAACCTTTCCAATTAGAAATAGATGCAATTCATATTTAGTAGGAGTAGTACTAAGCGAAGAAGGTCGGCCAATAGTTTTTGAAAGTAGAAAACTAAGTCCTACTCAGCAAAACTATTCTACCTATGAGCAAGTGATGTGGCCTATAATAAATGCTCTGAAGAAATGGCACCATTACTTCTATGGATCAAAGTTAACCATAGTCTTTGATCAAGAGAGCATCAAGTGGTTTGAAAACCAGCCAGACTTAAGAGGTAGGAAAGCTAGATGGGCCAAACAGTTGCAAGAGTTCAATTATGAACTAAGGTACAGGAAAGGAAAAGTTCAATGGAGTGGTAGACACCTTAAATCGGATGCCTATGCTAAATAACGTGACTTTTGTACAAATTCAAAGTGAATTTATTTCAACTTTGAAAGGAAGTTGTAAAGAATATCCAAGCTAGAGTCAAGCATGGAAGACAGCTGAACAAGCTCAAACAAATGAAGCAAGTACTCCAAGCTGAATATTTGCTTTATAAAAGTAAGGTTTGTGTCCCAAGTCTTTCGGACATACAAAATCAAGTACTTTTTGAATGCCACGATGCTCCAAGTACTATACATCCTGGTATTAAGCGAACTTATGAATTAGTTCAATGACATTTTTATTGGCCTAGTTTACATCGAGATGTGCAAGACTATGTATCCAAGTGCCATAAATGTCAAGTCAATAAATTTTATTGACTTAATTTGGAGGATTGTTGCATCCTTTGGAGATTCCTAAAGGTAAATGGGAAAGTATCTCCATGGATTTCATTTTAAGGTTACACCGCACTCAGAAAGGCTTTGATTCAGTCTGGGTTGTAGTTAATCGATTCACTAAACTTGCTCAGTTTATTTCGGTGTAAAGTACATATAAGACTCCAAAACTTGCAAAAATATTTGTAAATCAACTTTACAAACTCTATGGTCTTCCAATAGACATAGTTTCTGATCGGGATGCTCAATTTGCAAGCAGTCTTTAGTAGACTTGAAACTAAACTAATTTTAAGTACAAGTAAACATCCCTAGACGGATGGACAGACCAAGAAAGTCAATCAAATTTGGGAAGACATACTCAAAGCTTATGTTACTTCCAAATAGACTGATTGGGAAGACTATCTTCCTTTAGCTGAATTTGCCTATAATAGTGCCAAGAATTCATCAATTGAATTTAGTCCATTCATGTTGATGTATGGGTTCCAGCCTAGGTCTCCATATGCAGTGGGACTTCAAAATGAATGAGTACAAGCAGCTCAAGAATTCCTTCAAGATATGAACTTTAAGTTAAAGACAGCGAGAGAAAACTTAAAGAAAGCTCAAGATCGTGCAAAAGCTTATGCGAATCTTAAGCGAAGAGATATTACTTTTCAGGTTGGTGATCAAGTTTATCTTCGTGTTCCTGAAAGGTTGGAAAAGTTCAAGACTGGTCAATGCACCAAGTTGTCGCCTAGATATTGCAGTCCTTTTCCAATCACCAAGAAATTTGGTTTAGTTGGATTCATCTAGTGTTCCATGTTAGCTGACTTAGGAAGAGTCTAATAGATTCAGATAATCTGGTTGGACAATAGGTTATTCTTCCACATCCCATAAGTGAAACAATTCCTCATTAACCTCAAAGAATACTTCACACCCGAGATAAACGTACAAGAAGTCATTTGTATAAAGAGTGCTTAGTAAAATGGAAGGATGGAACTGAAGAAAACTCAACATGGGAAAAAGTTTCTACAATCAAGCAACATTTTCTGACTTTGCAATTTTAAGTTGGACAAGGATAGATAAGGTTCTCTACTTTCAAGTTCCAAGTGGATAACCGATCGAATTAATGCTCATGTTCTTCCAGTATTAGAACATGAGGCTCAAGGGTTGCCTACAGATACTATATGTAGCTTTCTTTTCGAGGAGGAAAATATTTCCCAAGGGGGGGAGAGAATGTGATAAAGTAATTCTATGGTTTAGGGGTCTGACTGCTTCAGATTTGAAATCGGACACCGTTTGGTCACTCGTGTGTAGGACCAAAGATCTCAAGAATAGACTCAAGCATAAGTTCATGTGCTCTCATATTCAAGTAATCCACTTAGCCTAGTGGGTAAGTCTCATGGTTGTGAAGGAGGAGGTCGTTGGTTCAAGCCCCATGGGGAGCATGGGGAGAGACTTTTGCTCAAGAAGCTCTAGAGCCTTCTAACTCAAGTTAACATGAGTTAACTTGAGTCTAGAGAGACTTAGCTCTTGAACAAGTTCAAATTAATCACGCATTTGTTCCCTAAAAAGGTATTCATAGAGTAATATGAATTAATGATGAAGGTCCAAGCCTTCATATTGTCGCAACTTAGTATAAGACATGCTCACGGAAAAAGGTTTAGGGCACCTTTTTGTTCTTTCGACAAATGTCCATCGATTTGAAGAAGTCTATAAAGAACCCTACAAACAAAGATTCACATAGCAAGATACCTCCTTGGAGAGCTCAATGGCCCTATAGTATGCAATGAGATGAGAAGTCATCCGGAAGATTTGGCAAAACAAGAACATGACTAGCTAGTTTAGTGATAGGTCAATACAAGCTTATGATAGCTAGTTATCCGATCCACTTACACATATGATTAAGCCACATAAGAATTTCGTTCCCATCCCACCATATTATGACTTTTCTAATTGAAATAATGAGATGGAATATACCTCCCATGTAGAGGATGAGAGAAATAATAACGTCCTTCGTATCTCATCCTTGCCTTTTTGTAGCTCAACTTCTTTTATTAATATAAGTACCATTAACGTTTATTAATTTCCGTTGTATCTCCTAATAGCCTTGTTGTATCTCTTCTTTTGTTAATATAATGATTATTTGTGTAATAAAAGAAACACTTGGAGGATTGTGTACTTAGAGAAGTAACTATGTGATGAGTATGTGATGCTTTACTCAGTGAGAATGGGTAAGAAATACGTTTTCTTCATCCCTCTTAGTTAGGAAAGATGGTATCTATCTCTTTATTGCTTTTTTCAAAGAAATTAGGAATGACATTGACCACTCTCTTTTTGAAGTAACATCCAAGCAAAACTCTGTCTCTTCCACTCTAGTAGTCTGCTATACTTACTTTATAGCCACCTAGTTCATAGCCTATGGCTTTACAAAGAGAAGAAGCTCTTTCTTTCCGTTCATAGAGATGTAGGCACATCTCTCAAATTCTAGGTTTTCTTTGAATATTCTATTGATGGATCCAAGGGAACATGTGTTATAAAAAAGTATCTAGATGGTAGGATACCTAAAGTTCCAAATTCCAAGAAGTTTCAAGACTAGAAACTACGAAACATGTGACCTTGCAAGGGACCACGTTTTTCTGCTTTCTCCTCTTACACTTTACATTGGAGAAAACAGATGGAATGTTTCTTGGGACAAGTAACATGGAAGTCCAAGTGACATGGAGAAGCTTCGCAGGTGATGCACTTGCTTATCAGGTAGAAATGCGTGTCTAAAAAACTAAAGTAGCTGTTTCGGGAGGATGAAGATGAAATTGTCCATGAGCGCCCTCGAACAAGAACGGCATGAGCAAGAACCGGAATGGTCGTTCAGTTTGGATTTGCAAGACTGCCATGGCCAATATCATGTGTCAATGGTGAAGGTTCTCTGAATGACGAGTCACGACAGTGGACGAGGAAGGTGATGTGCATTGCAGACAAGCCAATTGGCAATCGCAATGGAACTCACAGTTGATGCACTTGGTTATCTGCTCGAGATGCGTGTCCAAATATGGAGGCGTCGAACAGTTGTTTCAGGGGGACGAAGATGAAGGTTTCGACTTGGTTATCTGCTTGAGATGCGTGTCCAAATATGGAGGAGTTGAACAGTTGTTTCAGGCGGACGAAGATTAAGGTTTCGACGAGCACTCTCGAACGAGAACGGCATGCGCGAGGACTAGAAACCTCAACCAGTTCGCATTCTCAAACGGTCTGCAATGACAGGATTTATGTCAATGGTAAAAAGTCCTCTGAATGATGGCAGTGGCGGAGAGACGCGATAGGCGCTGTTGAAAAGCGCAAAGGCGGTGAGCGGCCATGCCGTCTTATTCTCTTTTGCAGAGCGAAATCTAACGAGTTTGAAATATGAGAGAGAGAGAGAGAGAGAGAGAGAGAGAGAGAGAGAGAGAGAGAGAGAGAGAAAGAGAGGGGTACTGCGGAGTCCGGACTGAGTGCCTAGAGCCTGGAGAGCATACCATGGTATCTGGAGACCGGATAGAGTAATGGGCACTGACATAGAGAGCTTTCAACAGAGTGATGCGTGCACGGTGATATGAGCAAGGAGCTGAGAGGACGGAGACTCGAGAGAGATGGCACCGCACTGGACATGGGAAAGGTAAGGCTGCAGACTTCAGAGGAGGCGAACAAGATGAGACCGCACTCAGCGCACAGTCAAGTAGGCCGCATATGTGTGTGTGTGTCAAGTAGGCCGCATATGTGTGTGTGTATGTGAGAGAGAGAAAGAGGCGCAATGTGCGCCACTGGGACTCTGGGATGCGCCGAATACACTAAGCTTGCGTGGATTCCAGCAGCCATACGACAGCTACCAGCCTGTAAAAATAGTCCTGGTAAAGTTAGCGTTGCAGGGGCAGGGGCTTAGGCAGCTTGGCCGAAAGGGCTGAGGAAGAAGATGGGTCTCACTGCGCATTGGCAGGCACGGGCACAGCTAAGGGAACAGAGTCGCAACAGAGCCAAGAGAAGGCCAGTCTACGGAAAGAGAGCTCTGAAGTGGACATCCCCTGCACCACGCCCTCAATAACCCACTTACGCAAAGCCGATTTCCTCCATGGCCTTTTGTACTCCGCTGAGTCCCCTCACGTCAGAAGACATGCAGCACACACAGACACACACTCTTTCTCTCCCCTCTCTATCTTTCTCTCTCTCAGTCTCTCTCACACTATCTCCCTCTCTCCTCTCTCTATCTTTCTCTCTCTTTTTCACTCAAAGGACATGCGTGGCTGAATAGGAGTTGCTCGCTGAATTCTAAGGACATGCGTGGCTGAATAGGAGTTGCTCGCTGAATTCTGATTTCTCCCCAATTTTGATTTTTGCCTAACCCAACATGGCCATTTGCCCACTTGCACATGATAATGATCGGATCTTTGTACCCAACGAAGATGGTTAGTAAAGAAGCATGGTTGCCTTGTTGATCATTTGTGGTTTACAAGAAATGAATTAAAAGTACTAATTACACATGTATGAATATGACATAACTTTAACCTTTTAAGTGAAGATTTTTTTTTTGTGATCGTGCAATGTATTTGGAAACCTCACCTAGTAAGGTAGAGGCGCCCATTTTTGAGGAACTCATAGATATGTCTAGCCAAGACTTAAACTCAGGACTCCCTCCTAGAGACTCAAGGTGTCAAACCACTAGGCATAGGCATCCATGTTTGAGGAACTCATAGATATGTCTAGCCAAGACTTAAACTCAGGACTTTCTCCCAGAGACTCATGGTGTCAAACTGCTATGCTATGTCTAGCCAAGACTTAAACTCAGGACTTCCTCCTAGAGAATCAAGGTGTCAAACCACTAGGCTATGTAGGCTTGGACTTCCAAGTGAAGAATTGCTTGATCTTTTTTATATCTTCTTCTTTGTACTAATTAATTTCAACCTCTTCTCAAGACTCTCCTTAAGACCACTAGATTGATCATGCCCAACCATTTGATTAAAAGAAAACAAATTGGGGTCATTATAGAGATTTGGACCTTGCTCTCTAGAATTCATGGAGGGACAAGTATAGTTGGAAATATCGGTGTGCACCTAAGTCGTGAAGTTTTAGGGACTTGTGTCAATGAGACTGTACCTCAATCGCCCCACAAGTACATATAGTGGTGGATTAATACATGTTTAATTATCAATCCGAGAGATTAGACATACCAAGTGTATGAAGACATGTGCACATGTGACGGTAGTGAAGTACCAATGCTACAATGCATGGGACTTATCTTAACTACCTCTCCAACTCACTAACTCTCTCGAAATGCACATCACAATACTATTTATGGTAGTAAGCACAAATTCAAACTTTTCTCTCATCTCCAAACTCTAAATATAGATAATAATTTCATATGGTCTAGGGTTACATACATCAGGCGGAGTGTTGTTAGGGAAGTCAAGTGGTATCACTCACTGTTGGGCTAAGGTTCTAATCTGCAAGGAGCCTTGTCTAGGATTTAGGTCCACTGAGTGATCCTATAGCCAATCTTGGCCAAGGATTAGGGGTTCTATCATGTCGTCATCATGGCACACTAGGAGCTTCACTGACATGGTCACTTCATGTATGAGGATAGGAAGGTCCACCTCACCCATGCAAGGTGTTTCCATGCCTCCGAGCCCTATGAGGTATGCCTCAAACACTGAGTCACAACAAAGGAGAACAAAGACATGTTCTCTTTTCCTTTTTACCTAAAGACCATTATATCAAGCAATAAAGTGAGCATTTTACAATATCTAGAAAGCATCACTTGTTCTTGCTTGTAAATATTGTCACTAGAACCTTGATCTCATATCCCAAGTAGTCAAGATAGATATAATAAAATTCTTGTTGCCATGAAAACTAGTTGTTCAGCCGATCAAGAATCCCACATCATGATCTTTGACAATAGATTAGTGTTTAAGGTACAAGTAAGAGTTCGGGAAGCTCCTTCCTTACATCCATAACCTCAACAGGCAAAGATTATAGCTGATTAAAAGTTACTCGAAAATTAGAGTACATGTGTTGCAAAAATCGGAACATTTTAACAAGGCAATTAAGATCATCCCCTTTGTATGGTTAAGATCCTCATTGAATGCATGGCCATATTCACAGAATATGAAATACATTTCACAAAAGCATTCCCAAGAGAAGATAATAATCAACAAAATTATACTAAGAAACATTCACACATGATCAGAGAAATGCTCAAGATAAATCAAGTTGAACACAAAGTGGAAGCAGAACTCGACATTATATTTATATTAAAATGATGTTTTACATTTCCTGTGTAAGTACAAGAGTAATATGAATCTACAATAGAAGCTGATCATAGCTTTCCTCAGGCTCAAGGATATTGGGATCCTCTGGAACATTAGAACACATATCCTGCCTCTCTTGCTCCAAGATTGGCTCTTCAAGGTCAGCCATGTCCCCCGGTTCATCTGCAAGTGGGGGAACAGGCTCCCTTGAAGCCGGTTGGAATCTCTCCGTGTCTGCAATGTGCTTCCTTCCAACCTCTTGGTCTTCATCTGGGCATTCATTCAGCCCATTGATTCTCATTCTAATAAAGCTCACTTGAGCATCATCCTTCTCCACAACTATGCAGTGCCTGAACATCTTTAAGGAGCAAGCCAGAGTCGTTTCTGAAACAGCAGAAAACCACTTAGAGGTGTCAATCAACCATGACTAATGAAAATTGTGAAAATTGAAATTACCTGTGCCCGAAAAAAGGTCTAGGACCCAGTCATCATCATTGGAGAATAGCTGAAGCAATCTCATTATGAGTTTTTGTGGCTTCTGATAGGGGTTAACCAATGTCATGTCCCCAGCTACATGACGAAGTTTCTTGGTAACGGCTGGAAACATGAGCACATTTGAGATCCCATTCTCATTGCAATGCTCCCTGACTCTCCTTTTGCTTACTTCATCATAATAGCCAACTGTAATGCATTCAGTGGAGCTCACAAACCTATGCAAAGGAGTGTGATTTACGTTTGTCTTCAATAGAAAGAAGATTACTTACCACGTGAGGCACTCCACAGCATGACATCTTGCCTTTAGAGCAGTTGAAACAGAGAAGGACTGGTCTCTGCTATGGAAAATTACTATCCTCCAAAGAGGAGACATAGTCAACTCTGCAAAATCAGTGACCATCTTCCGAATCTGAGGGTGTTTGAAGGGTTCATCATCATTAACTGATCCCAACATCCTAAATCCATAGGGTATGTCCGCTATGAGAAGGGAGAAATGTTTTCTAGGCACAACAGAACAAATATTATTTACATCACTACAGAATACATTGTAATATACAGGCCTAAGGGGGTCTAGGGGATTGGAGAAACATTTCAGATCAGGTTCATCATCAAAATCCATCTCCTTGGCTTTCAGCCTAGATTTCTCATGCCTTGCTCTTTGAATGTGAGCCAGGAATGCAGGGGGGCAATCATCTAGTAGCTCCGCACACTTACTTTTCTTTGGTTTCTGCAGAAAAAAGTGGAAAGACAACTAAATGAGCTCTTCAATACAGTAAGCAGAACATAAGGAAGCGATGAATGGCATCGATTTCATGTGGGGGTAGATGCCAGGCATCGACTTTCTACTGAAAGTCGATGCCTGGCATCGACTTTGGGACATAAGTCGATGCCTAGCATCGACATATGCCACGAGGTCGATGCTAGGCATTGACTTATGCTGCAGGTCGATGCCGGGCATCGACTTATGCCCCCAAGTCGATGCCAGGCATCGACTTTTGGCTGCAGGTCGATGCCAGGCATCGACTTTAGCCGTATGTCGATGCCAGGCATCGAATTCGTACTAAAAGCCTGACATTAAATTGGTTTGGTGAATCAAGGCATCTAACCTAATGGCAAACCAGGCACAACCTCATAAAGAGAACCTACCCAATCACGGAAAAGGATGAAATATTCTGATAAAGCTTTGTAGGATGATGTGGTTGGATAGTCTGCTTGGACCTCTATCCAAGAAAAGCAACCCAGCCTCTTCATCATGACCTCCTGAATCTTCATGTAAACTTTATGACTACAGTCACAGAAATTAAAAAGAGACTAGGTTAGACCAGAAACATGGGAGGAGGGAAAAAGGATATGAGAATAGCATACATACTTATTGAGCTCAGTCACCATCTCCTCCAGGCTTAAGTCCTTGGAGATTACCCTTGACAAAGTTGATATGATCAATGTATCGTCCTTGATTCCTTGAAGGGCCCTCCATGGTGTCAGCTTCATGTCCTCGGGAGCCTCTTCAATTGAGAGGTCATCTTTCCTTCCCTTTCCCTTCAGATCAACCTGTGGGTCTGTCCTCGACTTTCGTTGCTTCTGGCCCTTGACCTCCTTGTTCTCCCACATTGTGAAAATTTTATCCTGTAGATCCCAGATCTCACCTGATCTGAATGCCAGTTGAAACCATGGATCATATTTCCTCAAGGCATCAGACTTTCTATTCTCATCCAGTGCAATTCCAACCTCAATAAGGCATTGCTTTCGTAGATTGGGATGTATTCTTCCAGCTTCCTTAACAAGACAATCTTCATACTCATGGTGGAAGAACCGAATTCTCTCTATGGAGGACATTTTTTGCCTGTAGTCATTGTCATTGTTGTGATCCCAAGCAAGAAGCTTGGCTTCCTCAGTTGTAAGACCAGCATATATCTTACACTTTGCATACCTAAAGAAAAAAGTGGTAGGGTGCTCCTTCACTAGCTGTCTACGGGCCTCTGCAGAGTGTGAACCTCCAATCACATAATAAGTATACTCCTCAAATAAACCCTCATTGAACTCGTCCACAGAGCTGCACTCATTCGGATCCACCATGACAAGGAGTGGCACAACAGTAGCATGAGGATTTATTTTCATTTTCTTCTTAAGATTCTGCACATGCAAATTGTGTGGCTCCCTGATCTCAAGGGGCCTCCTCCCTGTGACTGGATCTATTGGTGGCCTGTGGATGATAGTGATTGGCAGGTGGAACAACTGCCCCTTCTTCACAATTTTTCTTTTAGCTATATCCTCCCTCATCTTGTTCTGCTCAGTACCAAGAACACCCGAGGCAAGCTCTCCACCAGGTGCAACAATTATATCCTCAGAGCTAGAGCTTGAGTCAGAAGACTCCTCTTCTGAAATTCTCTTCTTTTTCTTTTGAAGCTTTTTCTGCACGCTCTGCTTACCCCTTGCCTTTACAGGGGTTGTCATCTTCTGTTGTGTTGGCATGATGTTGCCCTGGATCCATGGCATCAAGTCCTTGATAAGATTGACTGAGTCCCTGCATATCTCAGCTAGACGATCTGGAACACAGCACTCTGGGCACAAGAAATCCATCTTGCATATAACATTTCTCAAACCTTTCGATGTCTCTACTAAGAAAAGGAGGTTGTCAGAATCCTCATCTTCATAATCCAGTTTGTACACAAGGCCATACTGAAAACCTTGTGTTGTCGTGATCTTTCCTCTCCCATATGCCCCTGCGAACACAAGAAGGACTGCATTCTTCTCTTCAACATACTGAAGGCACCACTCCAGATTTGTCATGTCCCGCAGTGGACGATCTGTCCTTAAAACCTCAGCGTCCCTCGACCTATCCTTCATATTTGTATCATCCTCAGGAATTTTGATGCTACTCTGTCCACCTGAGGATATTCCTAGCGGGTTGCTGGCCTTCTCAGAGGATAAGGATACAATAAGTTTCTTTGGTTTTGCTTGGTGACCAATGCCTTTGTCACGTTGCTGATCACCAGAGCCCATGGTGACTTTCAGTTTCTTGAAGGGCCTCTCACTCTTGGACTCCGCATCCCTGAAGGCGCTTGGAATAATCAGCTCATACGTAAATGTGGTTTTCAAAGGCCCAAGTCGATGCCAGGCATCGACTTTTAGGTTCAAGTCGATGCCAGGCATCGACTTTTAAGTGCAAGTCGATGCCAGGCATCGACTTTGTGTGCAAGTCGATGCCGGGCATCGACTTGCACTTAAAAGTCGATGCCTGGCATCGACTTGAACCTAAAAGTCGATGCCTAGCATCGACTTCCACCCAAAAGTCGATGCCTGGCATCGACTTTGCACCCTAAAGTCGATGCCTGGCATTGACTTTTAGGCAAACTTCGATGCCAGGCAAGTCGATGCCTTGCATCGACTTGAGGCTGCAAGTCGATGCCAGGCATCGACTTGCAGGTGCAAGTCGATGCAAGGCATTGACTTGAAGCCTCAAGTCGATGCCTGGCATCGATTTGCACCTGCAAGTCGATGCCTGGCATCGACTTGCACACAAAGTCGATGCCTGGCATCGACTTTCAGGTGCAAGTCGATGCCAGGCATCGACCTGAGGCCTCAAGTCGATGCCTGGCATCGACTTTCAGCCTCAAGTCGATGCCTGGCATCGACTTACACCTAAAAGTCGATGCCAGGCATCGAGCTGTACCCTCATTGGATCTGTATTTTTAGAGCTTAGAAAAATAAAGACCTAGAAAGCAGACTCTTTACACAAACATACAAAGGGAATCTTCTAGGAATCTTTTTTATGGTATGATTTTGCCTACCTCTTGGTACTCTTGCCAACATTCTTCTTCTCCATCATAGTTGCCTTGCTTGTATGCTGAGCTCTGTGCTCCATAGCTGTCTGTGCTCTGGTTCTCTCTGTTGCTTGTGGATTTTGAAAATGAGAATGATCTCCTCCTCTGCTATTTATAGGCAATTGGGTAACTTGAACCAGAGACTAACTGGATCTAACTGAATGAGTCCAGTTGCTAACTATATCTGTCAACCAATCTAACCAGGGAATACCACTCACACAAATAGGCTGTTTCAGAGCCACTTTAATGAAATATTCATAGAACATTGCAACTATTTATATACATTTGCATGGAAATTACACTTCAATGGCAAGAGTATGGTATGTACATGAGGATGTCTAATCTCATGTAGAAAATTTTTCTTAGAATCTCTTGCTTGGGAGAAAATCAAGTCTAAGCTGTGTTGAATATGGGAGATTAATGACATCTTTATAGTGTTATCCTCTTCACTTTAGTTTATATTCACATTTATCTTGTAACACATTGTTGAAATGGAAAATCAATGTATGAATAAACATTCAAGTAAAGAACCTTGCAAGTATTTATGTACATTTGCATGGAAATTACACTTCAAGTCTAAGTTGTGTTGAATATGGGAGATTAATGACATCTTTATAGTGTTATCCTCCTCACTTTAGTTCATATTCACATTTATCTTGTAACACATTGCTGAAATGGAAAATCAATGTATGAATAAACATTCCAAGTACCTCTTTTACACATAATTCTTTTTTAATATACTTTCATCTACCTCTTTGAGATCTAGCCAAGACTACAATGAAACCTAATCCTTGAAATCTTATTTAGTACCAAAGGTAAAATTTCTTCTTGTATAGTCTTCAATGGCACTACTACAAACAATTTTAATATATAATCCAGTTGGAACTCAACTTGGATATATTTTGATTCACTCACAATGCTAAGACTCAATGACTCATATCTAGTTAGAAATCAATTGTGTTTCTCATTTCAAAAGTGAATCAAATCTTTGGTTCCCTTATTAGTGTATATTTGAGTAATTAAGTTATTTGATGTAATTTGATGTTTAATGTTATTTATTGTACTTTAATAAACTTTTGATTTCATATCTTCTTGATGTGACATTTGATGTGACATCTTCACTTGATCTCGGATTTCTACTTATTTAAAAAGGTCATTCATCTTCAGTCTTCTGTGAACTCAGTGAAGATGAGCTCAATCTTTTCAGTGGATGCTTGGGCATCAGCTTCTTCTACTCATATTGATACAGTTTCGGATTCATTGTTCTCAATTGATCCTTTCCACAGAAGTGATGATCCCTATGATTTAGGACGTGTTGATGGTTCCATGTTTTCTGTTGAGTCATTTAAGTTATCCAATTCACAGTGCAATGCTGCTCAACCAAATGCACCTCTTGATCTCCCATCTGATCCAACCATTGATCTCCCTTCTGACTCAAGTGCATGTGGAGCAACGAAAAAGAAAAGCAAGCTCAATCTACAATTTAAAAGAAGGCCTCGTGAAGTAAGTCAAAAAAGATTTAAATTTCTTACTTCAGATAGATAGATTGCATTGGATATTGTGAAGCATTGTTGTGGTTTGAAATGTTTGTACAATTTAGGAATGAAGAAACTAAAGCACCTAAGAGAAAAATTCCTCCATTTAGATAGTGAAAGGCAGGATATATACCTTGTTTCTCGCATGCAAATGATTGAGGATAACATGTCAGTAACACGTGTTGGTTTTGAATATTTCTTTAGTCAAGGGATGCGATGTTGTAGGGCTGCATTTAAAATTGCAATGGGTGTGGGAAATTTTAGAATACATAGGGTTCAACAAGGGCTTTTGAATGGGGATCTCATTTTGGATATGTTCCATGTTGGGACCAAAGGATCTGTTGGACGTCATGCAATGAATTGGATGATGAACTATTTTAGCTTGCATTGTGAGGTTATGCCTACAACTGGAAGGTTGCACTTGTCAGATAACTTTACTCGTCGAGAGGTATTTCAAATATATAGAGAAGACATGGAAAATAGAAATGAGAAGTATGTGTTGTATCGTCACTTTACTCGATTATGGAAGGAAGAGTTTAACAATGTTTCTATTCCTCGTAAAGTTAGAATGGGTGAATGTTCAGTTTGCACCACTTTGAAAAACATGGCAAAAGGGGCTACAACACCACAGGAAAAGAATAATTTTAAAAACCTTCTTAACAACCATCATGAGAGTCAAGCTTTAGAGAGAAAGAAAGCAATTCATCATCGAAGTAAAGCACTCAGAAATCCGGAGCGTTATATGTGTTTGTTGATCGATGGTATGGATAAAAAAAAAACTTGTTTACCACATTTTTATCGCATCCCTAAGGACATTGGAGATGAAGTCCTTGTGCAAATGCATTTGGTTGGTGCTTTGGTATACAATGGAACTGTAATGTCCAAGGTTTTCTTCACATATCCGAATGTGCATAATGATCCAAACCTTACAGTTACTGTCATTCATGGTGTTTTGCAATCATGGAAGGGTCTTTTGCCACCAACTCTATATTTGCAACTAGATAATACTGCAAGAGAGAATAAAAATTCTACAGTCTTTGGATATTTAAGCATGCTTGTTGAAAAACAGGTATTTCAGAAGGTTAAGGTAAATTTCCTTCTGGTTGGCCACACTCATGATCACATTGATCAAATGTTCAGTACTTTCTCTAAGAAGTTGGCACGTAACAATGCTTTTACTCTTCCGATTTTATCTGAGTTGATTTCAGAAGCATATACTCCAAAACCAGAAGTTCAACACCTCACACAGATTTATGACTTTAAGCACTTTTGCTCAATGGGCCTTGATAACAGTGCTAAGGTTTTGGTGTTAGTATATGATCAATGTCTACCCCTCATGATTGTATGCACATTTTGTAAGGCCCCCTTTATGAGGAGAAGCCAAGCATGCATTACCCAATTGATGGGAATCCCAACTTGAATGTTGGATGAAGGTCATATTGGACCATGTAAGATATTATAAGGAAAGGGAGTTATCAGGGTCCCCAATTGTGGGGTCCGGGGCAGCGGTGAGCAGCCCCGGCTGGGGGGTCCAAGGGGGCCAGCGGGCCCCCTGGCTGGGGGGTCCCAGGGGGCCAGCGGGCCCCCTGGTGGGGGTCCGGGGGCAGCGCCCCCGGCGCGACGGTAAAGGGAATATTCCATGGAATATTCCCTGTCGGAGTCAGAAATCATTTATATTTGTTAGGTCGGTTCAACCAGTCTAAGCCGTGTATGGCAATTACGCGGGCGGTGGCCGCCCACGCTCTACCGCCCATGTATAGCCGTCCATGGCAGGCCACCCATGATCCTATATATACATGACTTCTGCACTACCTAAGACACCGAGTTGAGCCAGCATACCTCTACCTTGTATCTCCCTATCTAGAGTTGTCTAGATCACCATTTAAGCTCTACCTTGAGAGCGCACGGGTGGACAACGCCATCATCTTTGTACTTGCTGCTAGTAGAAAATTGTTGAGATTCTCCTATATCTGTTATCTTCTCTGTTATTGCTCCTGTGTTATATTGCGTAACTATTGTCTTACATTTGGCTCCATTGCACAATATTAGTTTCAACCATGTATTCTTGATGAGGAGGGTTGATGAAATAACCCTTTTATTTGCAAAGCAGTATTCATCTTCTCTTGGGTGGGAGCCTAAAGAGGGATGTAGATTCTTATTGCAGGTGCCTAATTTGTCTACTGTGACAGTGTATGGTGCAGAACAATCACCATATGAAGATAAAAACAATACAAAAAGATGTGGAAATTGTTAGTATATGATCAATGTCTACCCCTCATGATTGTATGCACATTTTGTAAGGCCCCCTTTATGAGGAGAAGCCAAGCATGCATTACCCAATTGATGGGAATCCCAACTTGAATGTTGGATGAAGGTCATATTGGACCATGTAAGATATTATAAGGAAAGGGAGTTATCAGGGTCCCCAATTGTGGGGTCCGGGGCAGCGGTGAGCAGCCCCGGCTGGGGGGTCCAAGGGGGCCAGCGGGCCCCCTGGCTGGGGGGTCCCAGGGGGCCAGCGGGCCCCCTGGTGGGGGTCCGGGGGCAGCGCCCCCGGCGCGACGGTAAAGGGAATATTCCATGGAATATTCCCTGTCGGAGTCAGAAATCATTTATATTTGTTAGGTCGGTTCAACCAGTCTAAGCCGTGTATGGCAATTACGCGGGCGGTGGCCGCCCACGCTCTACCGCCCATGTATAGCCGTCCATGGCAGGCCACCCATGATCCTATATATACATGACTTCTGCACTACCTAAGACATTGAGTTGAGCCAGCATACCTCTACCTTGTATCTCCCTATCTAGAGTTGTCTAGATCACCATTTAAGCTCTACCTTGAGAGCGCACGGGTGGACAACGCCATCATCTTTGTACTTGTTGCTAGTAGAAAATTGTTGAGATTCTCCTATATCTGTTATCTTCTCTGTTACTGCTCCTGTGTTATATTGCGTAACTATTGTCTTACATGGTATCAGAGCTGTAAGGTTCGAATAACTTGAGAAGTATCATTATTTTAGCCTACTAGCAGACTAGAATATCAGTAGATTATTCGAGTGATTACATGATGGCTTCATCATCGAACAGTAGTCTTGGTGCTTCAGCTAATGTTAATGCTGCACCTATTCGAATTCGTCCACCTGCATTCACTGAAGGGAAGCTGGATGGAACCAACTATACACTCTGGAAGTTCAAAATTTCTGCAATTTTGGACTCCTATGAATTACTTGACACTGTCATGGGACCGATGGGATTGGATCCAGAGCCTATACCAGTTGAAGATCCAGCAAATTCAAGATTGATGATTCAGCCAGATCCAGATCTTCTACGAGCTTGGAAGAGGCGGAATGCTGATGCATTATGTGCGATTGTCACTAGTGTAAGTGATTCTGTGCTTACTTTAGTTCAACATACTACTAAAGCACATGAGGCTTGGGGCATATTGGCTCGACAATATGAGACCAAGAACCACACTAGGATACAGAATTTAGAAAATCAGTTGGCAAATGAAAAACATTCTGATTCTGAAAAGGCTGAAGATTTTATCAAACGGATAAAGCATCTTCAAGATCAATTGGCTGCAGTTGGTGTTGTTATAACACCAGAAGAGCTGGCTCGAAGATCTGTACGTGTTCTTCCAGCAAAGTATGATGGATTAGTAACAGCCCTTAACACTCAGGTAAGGCCAACTCCTCTTACATTTGAAGAGTTTTGTGCCATGCTTTTAGAAGAAGAGATGCGGCTGAAGAATCGGCAAAGTACAACTGATGCTGCATTCTCAACAAATGCAAAAGGTAAAGGCTCTTCAGAGGGATCAAAGAAGAAGCCAAAGAAGAAAAAGTTCACAGGAAGTTGCTTCTATTGTGAAAAGAAAGGCCATGCCATCAAGGATTGCAGAAAGAAGCAAGCTGATGAACGGAATGGGACTGTAAAATCATCATGGAAGAACAAAGAGTCTGCAAACAACACAGAGCTGGAACTTTGGGTAGCTATTGAAGAGGTATGTTCATCTGCTCAAGCTCGTGTTGATGAGCCATGGATTTTAGATAGTGGAGCTTCTCGCCATATGACTAGTAAAAAGGATTGGTATAGTTCCCTAGTGCCTCTGCGGGAAGCCATCAATGTAGTGGTGGGAAATGACTCCAAGTGTCCAGCTGAAGGAACTGGAACCATCTCTTTTATCACTTCTCCAGGTGTTGAGAAAAAGTTATCCGATGTTCTCTATGTACCTACACTCAAAAGAAATTTGTTGTCAGTTTCTGCAATAACAGATCGTGGACTCGAAGTTCACTTCAATAAGAGTGGTGCGGAAATCATGGATTCATCAGGTAATGTTGTAGGTAAAGGCATACGACGGGATAACTTGTATGAGTTAAGTGCTTTAACTGCTACAGAAGATAAAGATGTAAGCAGGTTATGGCACCGACGATTTGGGCATCTCGGATTTGCAGTTTTGAAGGAGATGCAACGAACAGGGATGGTTGCTCATATGCCTGCATTTTCAGAGTTGCAGGAACCTTGTGAAGCTTGTATGATGGGCAAGCAACAACGAAAGGCATTTCCAAGAGAGACCAGCAATCGATCTCAAGCTCCTCTAGAGTTGGTACATGCTGATCTCTGCGGTAAAATGTCTACACCTGCTTTAGGAGGATCTTTCTACTTCTTGCTGTTAGTCGACGATTATAGTAGAAAGATGTGGGTTTATTTCATTCGAGAGAAGGCTGATGCTTTTGAAAAATTTAAAACGTGGCATAAGTATGTAGAAAATGAATCAGGAAGGAAATTGAAGAAATTTAGAACAGATAGAGGAGGTGAATTCTTGTCAACAGAATTCAACAATTACTGTAAGGAGCATGGTGTGAAAAGGCAACTTACCACAGCTCATACACCCCAACAAAATGGCGTTGTTGAGCGCAAGAACAGGACAGTAGTTGAAATGGCTCGTTGTATGTTGAAGGCTCAAGACATGCCTGATTCATTCTGGGCAGAAGCAGTCAATACAGCAGTCTACATCCTCAATCGAAGCTACACAAAAGCACTGAAGGGGATGACTCCTCAAGAAGCATATTCTGGTAAAAAGCCTTCAGTTTTGCATTTCAGAATTTTTGGTTGTTTCTGTTATGCACATATTCCTGATTCAACAAGATCAAAGTTGGATTCAAAAAGCAAAAAGTGTGTCTTCCTAGGATATAGTGAAGAGTCTAAAGCATACAGGTTATGGGATCCTGAGGCAAGGAAGATTTTTGTCAGCCGAGATGTGGTGTTTGATGAACGACCACACTTAGTAGAAGATAAAGGTAAATCTACTATCTCATCAAGCGGAGAAATATCTCACCTTGTGCCTATCAAAAGACAGGTTAAAGTTGAGGAGGAGGAAACATCTGATGGAGAAATTTCCTCAATAAAAAGCCAACCAGTTGTAGCTGCACAGCGTAAGCCACTACCGAAGTGGGCACAACAGCTCTTTGATGATCTTAATCCACATGTAGATGTACCAGAATCATCATCGGATGGATTACGAAGATCAAAGAGAATAGAGGAGCAAAGAAGAGCCTCAGAACACATTGTTAACATGGCTCTAATGGCAGATATCATGGGTTCGATAAAGGAACCTACCACCATTGAAGAAGCCATTGATGATCCAGATTGGAGAGCGGCAATGCAGTCTGAGTATGATAGTATACTCAAAAATGATACATGGGATCTAGTCGACTTGCCGCCAAAGAAGAAGGTAATAGGTACTAAATGGATTTGGAAAGCTAAGTATAAAGCTGATGGAACATTAGAAAAGTATAAGGCACGATTAGTTGCACAGGGTTTTTCACAAATTGAAGGATTTGATGTTCAAGAAACTTTTGCACCAACAGCACGCATGACAACTATTCGGACGGTACTTGCAGTAGCTGCACAAAAGTCTTGGCCTATTTTCCAGATGGATGTCAAATCTGCATTTTTGAATGGTCACCTCAAGGAGGAGGTATATGTATCTCAACCACCAGGTTTTGAGGTGCCCAATTCAGAAAATAAAGTTTGCAGGTTGAAGAAAGCTTTGTATGGACTTAAGCAAGCTCCACGGGCTTGGTACCAACGAATAGATCATTTTTTCAAAAATATGGGTTTTGAAAGAAGTACTTCTGATGCTAACTTGTATGTAACGAAAAGGGATAGCAAGCTAGTTGTTGTCATTGTATATGTAGATGATTTGATCATTACAGGAGATCATCAGGAACTCATCAATCAAACTCGGATCAGCTTGGGAACTGAGTTTGAAATGACAGACTTAGGTCTACTCCATTTTTGTCTGGGAATTGAAGTATGGCAAAGGAAGGATGGCATTTTCATCTCACAACAAAAATATTCCAAAGAAATTCTCAAGGCATTTGGAATGATGGACTGCAAACCAACTAGCACACCTTTGGAGGTAAATCATAAGCTATCTATGGATGATAACATGCCTGATGTAGATGCTAAGAAGTATAGGAAGCTCGTTGGAAGTCTTATTTTTCTGTGCAACACTAGACCAGACATTTGCTATGCTGTTGGAGTGTTAAGCAGGTTTTCCAACAAACCTAAGGAGAGTCACTGGAATGCTGGAATGCGAATTCTAAGGTACATTGCAGGAACCTTGGATTTTGGTATTTTGTATACCACAGGTGATACACTCCAAGGATATTGTGATTCAGATTGGGCTGGAGATTGTGATTCTAGAAAATCAGTTTCTGGATATTGTTTCTCACTTGGTTCAGGAATATTTTCTTGGGTAAGTAGGAAGCAACCAACTCTCGCACTCTCCTCCACTGAAGCAGAGTACAAAGCAGCTTGTTTTGCTTCTTGTGAGGCAGTCTGGTTAAGGAGAATTCTTGCATATCTTGGCTTTCCATCAAATATGCCAACTGTACTCAAGTGTGATAATCAAAGTTGTATGGCTATTGCAAAGAACCCAGTATTTCATGCTCGCACCAAGCACATAGAAGTACAGTACCATTACATTCGTGAGCTAATTGAAGATGAAATTGTGGAGCTAGAATATTGCCCAACAGAGGCAAATTGTGCTGACATATTCACTAAAGCACTTGGAAGAGAGCAGCTCAACAAGCATCTTCAACAGATGGGCATAGGACCGAGACCTACTTGATTTATCATCGGTAAACATTGAGGGGGGGTGTTAGTATATGATCAATGTCTACCCCTCATGATTGTATGCACATTTTGTAAGGCCCCCTTTATGAGGAGAAGCCAAGCATGCATTACCCAATTGATGGGAATCCCAACTTGAATGTTGGATGAAGGTCATATTGGACCATGTAAGATATTATAAGGAAAGGGAGTTATCAGGGTCCCCAATTGTGGGGTCCGGGGCAGCGGTGAGCAGCCCCGGCTGGGGGGTCCAAGGGGGCCAGCGGGCCCCCTGGCTGGGGGGTCCCAGGGGGCCAGCGGGCCCCCTGGTGGGGGTCCGGGGGCAGCGCCCCCGGCGCGACGGTAAAGGGAATATTCCATGGAATATTCCCTGTCGGAGTCAGAAATCATTTATATTTGTTAGGTCGGTTCAACCAGTCTAAGCCGTGTATGGCAATTACGCGGGCGGTGGCCGCCCACGCTCTACCGCCCATGTATAGCCGTCCATGGCAGGCCACCCATGATCCTATATATACATGACTTCTGCACTACCTAAGACATTGAGTTGAGCCAGCATACCTCTACCTTGTATCTCCCTATCTAGAGTTGTCTAGATCACCATTTAAGCTCTACCTTGAGAGCGCACGGGTGGACAACGCCATCATCTTTGTACTTGTTGCTAGTAGAAAATTGTTGAGATTCTCCTATATCTGTTATCTTCTCTGTTATTGCTCCTGTGTTATATTGCGTAACTATTGTCTTACAGAAATGTGGTTGATCAAAGTAAAAGCTGGATGCATGCACTCATTGAAAAGAAGAGACATATTGAGCGTGCAAAAGAATATGCTGGAGATCAAGATGTATCTTGGTGGGAGGACTTTTTCAATCATCAAGAAGAGATTATACAGTATACAATTGCAGGTCACTGGCTAGTTGATGTTCCATTCACATGGGATTTTTGTACACAAAGATCCGTGAATGTGGCCCAAGCATGTAATGCAGATGCACTTCAAAGTTTTATACATCCACCAGAAAGAAATATTTATGTAGGCCCAAGGATGACAAAACAGGCAGAAGCAAGATGGCAAGGAAATTTAATAGAGATAAATGTTGGAACACTTATTGCAGTTCTTGCTGATGGTGATGAGGCTACCAGACCATTTTGGATTGCAAAGGTTTTAGAGATAACTAAAGATATTGATCAGAGAAGAACAGAGGCTTTGATGTTGCATTGGTATTACACTAAAAGTAGTAATGCATTCACAGGTAAATATAACTTAGAAATGGTGTGTGATACTAAACGAACAGGTTCAAAAAAGAAAAAGAATATTCGAAGCACATCCACTCTTAAAATGGATGATGTAGATATTCTTGTTTATGATTTTTCCTTGACAAAAACAGGTCACTTGAGGAAAGCAACCATCAACATGACAAAACAAAAGCTTCCAGATTTATGTGGTACAGGAAATCATAGGCAAACAAGAAGATTTGTGCATGATCCTGCAGAATTTGGTATGTACGTGGATGAAGACAGAGCTCTTGTGGATATAGAAGAAGAAGAAGAGAGCTCTCAACAGTATGAGACTGAATCAAGTGCATCAGATGATGAGGGTGTAGACATAGATCGACAAAGTTGTGAGATGCATTGAAGCTCTCAGACATTTTTAGTGCTTTTGTAAATGCCTCGAAGTAGTTTGGTTAATGAAACCATGTTTTGTAGCAATTTCGACTAACAATCAGATATCCACCCATTAAAAATATGTCTAAAATGTTATTCTTGTATAAGAACTATTCAGTTCTACATTCTTTATATAGATTTTAGACATGTCAATGTCCTATCATTTAGATTTTGGACATGTCAATGTCTTATCATATACATTTTGGGACATGTCAATGCCTTATGTAGTGAAATTTTGACTACATTTTGAGCTCTTTTTTTATGAGAAAATGACAAAAAATGTCAAAAATCACATGTTTTCACCTCATTTTTGTAATATATGTATACTGGTATAAAGGAATCTCAAACATAAGCTGCCATTTGCTTGATTTTTGACGAGAGTGTTCTCTTTTTACGACATAGTTCTCGTTTGTTACGACTCGCTCTTCTCAATTGGCCACATTTCTACCTAAATCTTGATAGTGGGACCATCTAATGGCACTAGTCACAACACCTGAATCAATTAAAGCCCTAAGTTCGTGATGAGTGTTGTCGTGTTCTATCATGACTGTAATGAATGATCTCCTATCCACTATGCTAGGATGAGCAATTGGCTTTGCTTGACACATGGCCATGGGGTATCTGGGTGTTGCTTACAGATGGTTATAATGTTCTCTCCCTAGTCCGTGTCACTTTAGCTTCATGCGCTTAATGCATTCTAGAACTTCTGTGTGAGCTTTTGCGCATACTCTCTTTTCTTCCTCCTTACACTTCTTTGCCAATGTGAGTCATCTAAGCATGTCCTTCGTAAGAGGTTCCTGATATAGCTTGACTCTACAGCCACTAATGTAATTAGGCATTATCTCTTCTTCTAGGGTGGCTAATTGTACCGCTCCACTTGTCGAGAGTCTGTTCATGATCATAAGTCCATAACCTCACTTTTATAGTTTTTGTGCATGTTGTTTCAACGTGTACACTAGGACTAAGTCACCTTCTTTTAAGCCTTTGTCTTTCACATGTGCATCGAAATAGGCTTTCTGTTGCTTCTTTGCTGCATATATGCATGCTGCTGCTTTCAATCTCGTTTCTCCTAATCATTCCAGGTCCATTATACTTGATGATAATTCATGGCCGGTCCATTGATATTCTTGTGCAACCTTAAGGGTAGGTATCAAAAAGTCCAAAGAAAGCACAAAATTTTGACCAAAAACCATATGAAAGGGAGTTGCATTGAGTATGGTCTTGTAGGCCACTCGATATGCCCAAACAACATGGTGTAACTATTTGTCCCAATCTGAACATTTGTTGTTCACGAGTTTCGTCGGTACATTACAAAGATCTTGTTAGTACTTTCTACTTGACCATTGGCCTGAGGATGATATGGTGCAGATTTAAGTGAGTTCCTCGATTGCTCACTAACTCTTTAGGCAATCCATATCTTGTAAAGACATTTTCAAATAAGAATTTTTCATTCATGTGTGCATCATTCTTTTTTGTGGATTTAGCCTCTACCCATTTGGTAAGAGAATCTATCACAACTATGATCTATTCTGCATGAGTACCTTTTGCAGGGGGGTTGATAGGTCCTACAAAGTCTATACCCCACTTAGAGAATGCATGTCCTCCCATCATGGGTTTCAGTGGCATTTCATCTTTGAGAGTAGGAAACTAAGTTCTTTGGCACACATCACATCTCTTAAAATAGGTATGTGCATCCATGTGAAGAGTTCACGACCATAATCATGCAAATAGTATGGCTTTGATTATCTTGTCGGGGTCAAAATGTCCCCCTGCAACACCTTGGTGTGTAGTCTCTAATATGGTCAAATAATCGCTCTCATGAACACATTGTCTTAGGTATCCATCTCGTCCTCATTTGTATAGGTTATCGCCAATAAGTGACTAGTCTTGAGCTTCCTACTCTAGACTTCATTGTCGTGCTAAAGTCATTCCTTGAGGGAATGTTTTCATCCTCAAGTACGTCACTAGTGGTTCATTCCATTCTCGTGTGAGAGACATATGATATAAAGTGGCATGTTCCACAGGTGGTCTTTCACAACAAATAGGACATTCTATACAAAGCTTACAGACATCTGCTTCGATAGAAGCCCACTAGACTCCTAGTCTATGCATAGTCTACAATGTACGATGTTTTGAATGATGATGCTTTAATGCACCTACATGTGCTAATTGCAACCAATTCTCGTATTCCGATTCGTCTACACAACAAGCAAGAATTTTCTGATTATTTTCTTTATATATGCTTCCTGCTATTAGCTGATATCTTTGTGACCTAGTAGTCTCTCCTTCTCTGATCGTAATCCTAGGATTCTTGGGTCCAAATGTAAGAATAGGGACAGTAGGCTTAGCCCATTCCGGTACTACTTCAAGGTTAAACAAGTATGCATCTGGTAGCTCATCCGCTATTCCTTGAGGAGCTTATCCCATAGTTAACCTTGAGAGATGGTCAGCTCTAAGGTGGGTCTTTCCCTTCCTGACTACTAATGCCTGAATTTCTTTACTGCGTAAATCATTCCTAATCCTTCGTGTCCTGCAGTGGTGTAATTTCTTTCTGCCGCATTCAGTTGTCTGCTTGTGTAAGCTATAGGGAGATCTATATTACCTTCGTTCGCAGGTTGTGCCAACACACATCCTATGGCATATTTCGATGCATCCACATGTACATGGAATGGCTTACTCCAATCCAGGGTTGTTAATAAAAGTGCTGAACACAAGCGTCATTTGAGTTCATTGAATGAGTTCTCACATTCATTTGTCCATTCAAACTTGGCCAAACGAGAGTATAGAGGCTTGGCTATGATAGCGTACATGTGTATAAATCGTCGATAATATCCACAATGGCCCATGAAAGCATGTACTTCTTTTACATTTTTTGGCATAGGTAGGTCTGCAATTACTTTCACCTTTTCTTCATCCATTGAGATTCCATTTTTTGACACAATATGGCCTAGAATTTCTCCGATGCTTGCTTATCTTTTGGGCATTCTTAGCATGATTCATCTATCTTCTATTTCATACTTCTTGAAGTTCTCAGGTTCTTTCATGAGTGGTTTTTCCTCTTGTTCTGTCTAAGGTGATTTCTTTCTCTTCCTTTGCTTACTTTCTATATCTTTTATGAGTGACTCGGGTTGTCCAATTTGACTTTCCTTGTCCAGTTCAAGAGTTTTGGCTTCTAGAAAGTAAAGATATTCTTCTTTTGTCGAACACAAGGGTTCCATTATGATGGATTCTAAATCCTCATCACTCGATTCGTCTGGTTCTCGGGTCACTTCCCAACACTCTTCTAGGATAAAGTCTTCTTCAATAGGTTCAATCATAAAGATGGAAATGTCATATCCGTCCTCATCACAATGAGGGGTCCATTGTTCTTTGTTTATTGCTATATCCAGAGTAGCTAAAATCTCTGCTCAACTGTGAGGTTTGAATTCTTTGTCTGGAAATACAATAGGTGCATAGGAAGGGTCTTGAAGGGTTTGTGGATGTCGTTCTAAACCTAAGTTTTTGGCTTCTAATCATTCTTCCTCTTGTTTTTCTACCTTACACATCCATAGATGAGTATCTTCAGACTTCGTGCAACCATGAGGGATCTGATTCTAATGAGTGTACTGACTCTATTTCTTCCTGTGCCTTATGGATGGTATTCCATTGTATTGGGGGTACATCACGATGGGAATAGTCCTTGAGATTGACTTTGGTGGTTACTCCTAAATGTTGCAAGTACAAGGAATTAGTTCCCCAATCCTGTACAATTTGCAATCGATGCATGAATTGTTTTCCTAGTATCATCTCGTAAGCGTGAATCTTCCAAAAATCACAAATGACGAAAGTATGTTCAAACTCTACACCACAAGTGGTGAGAGATATGCCTTCTAGTAGGCATAATGGCTTTTCTATATGTCTGTCAGCCATTTGTAGCTTCATCTTGGTGGGTCTTAGTGCTCGCTTACCCCAGCGTTTCCATAAAGCAGTGGTAGTGATGGCTACTTCGGCTCCTGAATTTAGGATGGCTTTGGTGGTGTAGCCCTTGTGGGTTATTTGAAGATAAGTATTACCTTCATCTCCCTCGCTTACATCTCCAATTATTTCCACTGGTATCTATGGTACTTTCTTATGTGATCCTATCTAGGAGGGAGCAGTCTCGATCTCAAGGAATTGGTTTGCTACCTGCTTCCACAAATCTATTTTAACCTTCAACAAATCTTCTAGAGTGAGGTGACTTCATGCTGATAGACTTGGCTTCCCAAGGTCCTGTGAACTTAGGTAACTCTTGCAAAGAATTGGATTCAAAATCTGTTTGTTCACTGAGTTGCTCTTCCTCTACATATTCATAGATAGAGGGTATGTCTTGGGGAAATTGTTCTTGCAAGTCATCTATCTCTTGAATTGGAGGATGGGTTTTTGGCTCTCGTCCCCACTTCTCTTCTTGGATTTCTCTTAAAAAATCTTTGAAGTAATTATGGATGGAAGACAAGTTGTCTTCTGCCTCGATATTTGGCACTTGAGACAGGGATGGTGCACTCCTTTCCTGTGTCTCAGCAACAATAGGGTTCTTTTGTAGATTCCTCTTCTCGTTGCTAGTGACCAAGTGTTCTAACCTCTCAAGTAGTCCTTAAAAGTGTAATTCTAATTTTTCCATGTTGTTCCAAGTAATATAACGAGAGGCTTTGAACATAGCTTGTGCTAATTCTACCATCTTCATGCAAAGTTTAGTTCTCTCAATTTCTAAGTCTACTCTTGGATAGTTCTTACTCAATTCAGCTACTTGGGGTCCTTCATTTAATCTCACCTGATATGCTTGAAACATCATATCTTGATTTTTGGGTATTGGTTCCGCTAGAACTGATCCTGATCTCTAAGCTATGTTCTCCCGATTAGATTCTTGTGAAGTCAATTCTAGGATTTTGGCTCTAGATTCCTTTAAACTTCCTTCCAACTCATTTATCTTATTACTCCACTTCCTGTTAATTCTTTCTCATGAATCCTTCCAAGATTTCATCTTTTTACTACTAGATTCTCCAACTTCACTAGTCTCGACTGTCTTTTCATGATTAGACTTTTGATTTTGTAATAGCGCTTGGGCTCTTGTTATATCTTGGATAGGCACATATGTCGGTTTGGGTCAATCTGAGTTATGCACAATACCTATCACATTAACGAGTGCTACTTTTGAGGCATTGGTAGGGTTCTTCGATAAATCTCTTATGACATTCTCTTTGCCACATTCTGCACAAAAACCTTGTATGTTATAGTATTATGATTGTCTTGCTATCGGAGAATGTGGGCAATCCTTTAAGAAATGATCTCCCTGACACCTAAATCATGGTCCTGTAGCACTTTGTGGTCTCATCTCTCTCAACTGGGGCCATGAGTTAGGGTTCGCATACATGACATTGGCATAGTCGGGCTCCCAAATGGGTTCCAGGGGAAGACTATCATATTGATATGTTTTCATGTGTTCTGGAGACTCCGTGTAGTATGTGGATGGACTATCTACATGGGTAGAGTCAGAACTGTTAGAATTACGATCACTATCAGTGATCAGGGGTGAAGAAGGAATGCCGTATTGAGGTTTTCTTCTGCAGCAACATACATGACTAGGATGACATTAGCTGGTGGTGGTGGCTGTTGAGCTAAAACAGGTTGAGGTCTCTATTGAGCCTGATAAGGATAGTTCTAGGGAGGCCTATAGTAATGAGGCTGATCATTGTATTGACCTTAATACCTACCTAGTTGGGGGTATGCTTGCGGGTAGTTTTGTCGCACTACTTGCTTGTTATATGGGCAATCTTGTGTAGTATGATTCGTGTATCATCTCTCAATTGTACAGTATTGGACACTAGGGTTGGCTTGAGGTTGTGTTACATTGGGACACACATTTGCCATATGATCACCTCCACAGGTGTAACAATGCTTGTTTTTTGTTAACTTAGGCATCTGTTTGCTAGAGACTCCTAGTTTCTGGACCACTTTTTTTGCTAGGTCATCAATCGATCCAGAAAGTTTTGAGGATGATTGAGATGAGTTATCTGAGTCTTTATAGACCTTTGAAAGTTCCATTCATCTCCTAGATTGTCCTCAATGTCTATGCAAATTTGTACACAGTGCTCTAGTGTTCTAGGTTCCTTAAGGTATACATAGGAGCATATTTTAGAGCTCAAGAGGCCATCTAAAAACAATGATAATTGCTTGGCTTGTGAGGGTATTTCTTGCATTGGGCATCTCTCTACATATTGTCTAAACCTATGTCCTACAAGTCGGACGATTTCCTGAGGGGTCTTTTTGAAGCTGTGAATCAACGAAGAAGTATCATGTCTGATTCCACTTTTAGAGAATTCTATGATGAACGACTTTAACAAGTGATGAATATCCCTAAATTTCCTTTGTTGCAATGGTTGGAACCAAGTTAAAGCACTGTTCTTTAAGGTGAGTCCAAACACATTGTATTGTGTAAACATGTCTTCTACTTGCTCTACTCGTAATACTTGCTTAAATTTGGCAACATGGTCATAGGGATCTCCTATCCCATCAAAGTAATTTTTCATCGAGTTTACTAATTAAGTGGGTCTTAGTATCCTTGGATGTTCATGTGGTCTAGGTAGAGGTAACTCATCTCTACCACCTGGTATTCTTGGTTCCCTTTGTCGTTCCACTCTATCAGTGTCCATGATTGGTCTATCCCTCCCTATGGGGTGCATAAAACTTAGTTCCAATCTTTCTTTGTTCTTTTCTCTTTGAGATCCATGAGTTGCGGATGTCCCAATACCATGATGACTGGTATTTACATTTGTTTGTGATGGGGGGAATACTAACTTGCCTCTCTAGGTATAGGCATGTCTTGCATGGTCGGGTACTACAAATACTCGTTTTGAGGTATTGTCCAAGTATACAACCTTACTAGGTGTATCTGGGTCTTTGAATTCGTAAATGGTAATGGAGCCTATCTCACTAGGTTGTTCCATTTTGTATCTCCAAAATGCTTCATCAGTGTCCTTATTTAGGAACAATTCGATGCTTCTGTTATCCTGAGGGATCCATTTTGGATTTCGTACTCTTGTCAAGTATGCTATGCTTAACCCTCCTTCACGTCTTTCTGTGCTAAACCCATTTCTGACTCATTGGTATCTGATCCAAACTTGTAAGGGTAGCTATTCAATTGTTGTGTCCATGAACGTGCAAAAGTTCCTACACTTGCTTCTGATGATCTAAGGCTTGGTCGGTCTGACTTACCTATATGCTTGCCCAATCTAAGGTTCATGAATTTTTCTTCCTTGGTCTCTCAATACACTTTTTAATCACCAATGCTTCTTTTGTTCTTAGTCACTTGTCTCGTTTTTAATTCCTTTAGATTCTTATTTTGTCTCAATGTATGCGTCAAGAATCAACTTTTTGTTTTGTATTGCCGTTCTCGTTCCGTCAGACTTAAGTTCTTTCCTTTTGGTTTTTCGTATCACACACTTGTATCATATTCTTGGACTTGAAAAAATTAAGTCTCTTGGACTTGTTGCATTCCTATCGTCGTCCTAATTTAATCCACAATGCTAGACATTTAGCCTAAGCTAATAATTGACTGAGGGGTTTGAGTATTCTTCCAACTTCGGGTCAGCTTCTTTGATAGCCCTGATGCCCAAGAAGTCGCACTTCCCAAGCCTTGCTTAGTTTGCCCTTTCCTTGATTTGATTGCCCCTGGAAAGCCCTTGCTAGACTTGTCAAAATCCAATGTTTAGGCCAATTCTCAAATCAATGATCAAATGCTTTGATATATACACTTTTAAGGGTCTCGTTTTCTCCTTATGAAATTTCCAAGTGCCCCTTGGCTTTCCTAATCCCACTGATGGATCAACCTCAATTTGTCCTATCTAAATATCAACGCATTATTCTTGAAAATTACGAGCTATAAAGCTAAAAAAACGGACTTCGAATGGAAAAGTTCATTCTTTTTCCATCGTTCTTCCTGGATCTTTGCCCATAAGTCTTGTGGCCAATTAGCTTCTAGCTCTGGAATTACAGAAAATCTGTTTGGCTTGGTTACTTTGTTGTTCCTCTTTATTCTATCCTTCTTTAGGTATTGAGGTTTGTTTTTTATCGTTATTTTTGATACACCCATTGAATTGGCTTTTAGATATTCTTGTTTCCAGAAGGACTCAGATAGTATTTTCTAGTGTGGTGTGAGCTATCTCTATGAGCTTCCTGCATATTGCCAATCTCTCCCTTTCTAGATCTCCTTGTGGGTAGAGTTTCTCATGTTGTTCTATGTTTGGTCCACTTGTGATTCTAGATTGGTAAGCTTTCAACTACATATCTAGGTCTTCTGGCATTGGGTCAGCTAAGATGGATTCTGGTTTGTCTAGTGTCTACGTTTGGGTTTTCTGATAAGGGTTTCCTTGCACTTCTTACTTCCTAGGTTTCTTACTTTCTTTCACATCGTTCTTATTCTCTTGATTTTTCTTCTTTAGCCATTTATTCTTGAGTTTTTCTCTTCTAGTCTTCCAATTTTGCACTTTCTTTGTTTGGTTACTTTCTCGTGGGTCGTCCGAATCTTCTACTATCTATATCTTTGTCTCTAGGATCTTATCCATTTCATGTTCAGAATCTATTTCTTTTATCACTTGTCCCTTGGCTTGGGCTCGAGTAATGGATTTTAATGGCACTATGTATTCATTATCCCTTCCTGAGGATTCAATCAGTTCTATTACATTGAT
Organism: Ceratopteris richardii; assembly: GCA_020310875.1. NCBI lineage: Eukaryota > Viridiplantae > Streptophyta > Polypodiopsida > Polypodiales > Pteridaceae > Ceratopteris > Ceratopteris richardii. The sequence goes on from CM035436.1 coordinate 70,567,113, forward strand.
CTGAGTAGTGTTATGAGTCTTTTTGGGATTTTTTGGGTAGTCTCTAAACAAATGCTCCTTGCCACAATCGTTGCAATACCCTTCGCATGTTCTAGGAGGTGGTGAGTTGTATGGCAATGTGCATTCCCTTATGAAATGATCTCCACCGCATCTATAGCATGGTCCCCTTGGTGTAGGTGGTCTAATGGGTGGTCTTATTGGATCTGGTGCTCTAGGTGCAGTGTACATTAGGTTTGCATATTCTGGTCCATATGAGTTGTCATATCCCTCATAACCATAATATTGTTGTTCATAGGTTTGTTCATACTCTATTGGACTCATGTCATAAGGGGAGTATTATCCTTGGGTCTACTCATATCCCTGATTTGTCATTTCTACATGAGCTAAAGGTGTGGCTAGTACTATGGCTCTTTCCATGTTTTCCTCTTGTTGAATGTATTTAAGTGGCACTACATTCTGTGGATGGGGTGGTTGTTGTCCTAACACTGGTTGTGGTTGTCCATATCCTCCTTGTTCATGAGGTCTGGGTGCTCCCTGTGGTCTTGGATAAGGGTTGTAACCAGTAACCTCTCTTCCCTGCTCTCTCGGAGGGTATCCATAAGGTCTATGCTGGGGTTGAGTCATCGGTCTAGGTTTCCTATTAAATGGGCAATTTTTGGTAGTGTGGTTGGTATATTTCTGCTCAATATGACAATAGAGGTTGGATCCTTGAGGTGGCTACCTATTGTATGGGTAAGGTTGTTGCATGCCTAAACCTCCTCTTGTACAAGTATGGGATGGATGATCTCCACCCACACAGTGCATCTCCTCAGCATTGGCATTCTCATTGGTGGGCTCTCATAATTTCTTTGTCCATGCACTCCTAATTTTTTAGCTACCAATTCTGCTAGTTCCTCCACATTACTAGAAATTGTTGTTACAATACTCCTAGTGTCTTCTAATTTAGTGGAGCTTTGTGTATTTTTGAGGAACTTGCATAAACGAGGTAAGGTAAGGGGAGAATATTTCCTGCATACACCTCTGAAAAGTACTTGGGGCATTTCTTAATCAAAACCACATTACGGTACAAGCAAAAACGCCCCAATTGGTGATGAAGGCGGTCTTTGGTATATCCTGTTCAACCATTCTAACTTGATTATACCCACTGTATCCATCTAGGAATGAATACATTTCATGTCCTGCTACTCTATCAAGCATTGTGTCAAGAAAAGGTAGTGGAAATGGATCAGGCACCGTAGCTGCGTTCAGTTTTCGGTAATCTACACATATTCGTAGCTGCTTATTCTTTTTAGGCACAATAACAATTGGTGAGATCCATTCAGCATGCTCTACTGGTACAATGAATTTGACTTTGAGTAGCCTATCAAGTTCTGCCTTTACCTGTGATGCATAGTTCGGATTCATCCGGTAGCTTGGTTGTTTGATTGGTTTTGCTTCCGGCTTCAACATGACCCTGTGTTGATAAATGCGCGGGTCCAAACCCTTCATATCTTTGTAATCCCATGCAAAGACGTCGGAGAACTCTCAGAGTAGCTGGATTAGGTCTGATTGAAATGTTTCCGGTAAGTTTTCTTTTATCTTGACAGGATGCGGATGGTCTTCATCTCCTAAATTATAAGTGATCAACTGATCCTCTGGAACATAAAATTGTTGGGGCTTCTCTGTATCGTCAGCTGGCTTAAAAAATTGTTGCAGTTGAGCGTCATCTATAGCAGCAGTATCTTCCTTCTTATCTTCTTCTGTTACAGGCATCACCGTACAAACTACGGGATTCCAATTATCTACAACAGATTGTAGATCAACAGTTCCTAGGGAGATTAAGTCAATGTTGTTCTTTAAAAACTCTTCTTCTTCATCATCTGACAACCCATCTAACATATGAATTGGTTCTGCAAAATACGGTCTAGCATGCAATTCGCAAGGCTGTATAGCATCTAGTCTTACAATATATTTACGATTATTATCTTTGAAAGTGAGTTCCTGTGCAGACAATCTTGTATGACCTTAGCTTGCTTCAGCCAAGGACGGCCAAAAAGAAGATTATAATCAAGGGTGGATTCCGGTAATTCTAGGATGACAAAGGGCATCTTAAATGTGGTACCCTGCAAAGTTATTGGTACATTCCGTACAAGTCCTACTAGATGGACTCTTGACTCGTCAGCCATTCTGACAAAGAACTGAACTGGTTCGATTTGAGTCCATCCTAACTTCTTACACAGTGCAGTAGTAGCAATGTTGACACCAGATCCTCCATCAATTAGTACCTGTGTAATTTTATGATTTTTATACCATACCATAATTAAAGGAAGCGAATGATCGACCGTAGAATCAGGTTCCGGTTGCACTGCCGCTGTTGTTGGAATGCAAGAAGGTACAGGACTGAACTGTTGTTGGAATTGTTGTCGAACTCCTGGTACTAGTGCAAGTAATTGGCCAAGAGGAAGAGTAATGGACGCTTTAGATACAATCTCCCAGGCCTTATGTGATTGAATTGTGCTTTCCATGGATTCTGAAGATGATGCGCCGGCTGAAGAGGATGTATCTGCTGAAGATGATGTGCCTGCTACTGAATTAGAATCTTGTTTTTGTGTTCCTTACTTAGTTGGCGGAGCCTGGGTCACCGGAATAGGATCTGGAAACACTAGAGGTTCGACGGTGGTCCATTGACTGGCCTTATCATACATCCTTTGTTGTTCATGTATGCCTGGTTCAAATACTTCTGCCGCTGGTTGTAGTTGCTTACCGGATTGGGTCTGAATTACTGCAGCTTGCGTTTCTACGGGTGTGATTTGTACCATATTAGTCATTGGGTTTTGTCGTTCTTTCTTCCTTTGATCATACTCAGCTACATCCTTACAAAATCTTCTAATGTGACCAAATTCACCACAAAAATGGCAGCGTGGTGGTGACAAATTGGGATTTTCCTATGCTGGTCCGGCATGCCAGCGATTTGCATTGTAGTTATTATTTCTATAACTGTCCTCTGTAATTTCGATAGCCTTGTTGCTGGTTGTTTCTCATTTACGGAGGTACATAATGATTGGTTGGCTGTCCTGGTTCCTGTATAATAGCATTGACAGTTGCGGTTCCCTGCACTTTGGCGTTGTATGCACAGTTTTCGGTAGTATGTCTGGTCGTGTTGCAGATAGCGCAGAACAACTGATTAAGTGCACACGTGGCACTAGTGTGCCCTGAATTCTTGCATGTGGTGCAGAACATCTGTCTGGTCGGATCTTCTGCAACATTTTTATTTGCCTTAACCATTCCAAGTCTTCTGTAAATCCTCCAACCTTGTTCTCAAGCTGCAAAGCCATTGCAATAACTGCATCTAGTGTCATAGCTCCTACATAGTGTATGATCATAATCTGTTTAAGTTGCGGAGTCAATCCATTGATAAACCATTGTGTGATAACATCATTTGGCAGGTTGGCATGTGCTGGTGGTAATTGCCTCAAATGGGTTCTGAATAGAGTGGCATATTCCTGCATTGTTTGATTTATCTTCTATCTATTGTTTTGTAGCTAGTCAAAAATTTCGGCTAGATTCTTCTTTAGCCTGAATCTCTGCAAAAATGCATCCCTTGCCGCTTCATAGGTGCCAAAGTGATTAATATCATATTCTGTAAGCCATCTGGCCGCTTCATTAACCAATGTCGATTGGAAGACAATAGCTTTATTCGCCGATGAAACTAATGACCTAGGTCAATGTTCTAAGAAAGCAACTTGGGACCAAAACTTGGAAAATCATGATAATCAAAGAGGTAGTAGACATCATACTTCAGTAGCGCCAACAAAGTAAAGAAGACATCACGATTCACCTAATCCTTTTTTGAGAGACGGCAAAGTAGTGGAGGAGTTTCTAATAAGAAGGAGGAATGAGTGGTATAATCATGGAAGGAGACTTAGACCATCATAAGTAGCAAAATGCATGAAAAATCTATATGATAATTCTTTGATGTACCAAAATATATATGGGTTCTCAGAGCAAAAGAAGTAATTGAATACAAGACACAATTTGGGGCTTTTGTATTAACCCTAACATGACCAACCTTATCATCATTCTTGCCTTTGAGGAAGGAAATGTTTGTAAACATTGAGAGGTTCTTGGAAGAGTTCATAGGGCAACTCTCCAAAATAGGGATCAAACATAGCACTGGTACATTGATCCTTCAAACAAAAGCCTAAAAAAGTGTGAGGATAGCTACCATTAGATTTAAACAATATCTAGACAGGTTCCCAAATGCTGAAAAATCTTCTATGCCAAAAATAATATCTTTATTCATTGAAGGATTAAGCAATGCTCAACTCTGAACCATGGTATATTGGAGAAGATTTCCATTCTTAAATTCTTGCATAAAAGAATTCATTGAATTAGAAGAAAATAGAGGATTTCACCTTATGATTAATGACCAAAAAGTTAGTGGAGAGAGCAAAACTCCTCCCACACAGAATCGGGTCAATCCATAGCAAAAGATTTAGGAGCTATTGCCAAAACAGATATTTTTAACCCTAAATGAGAAAGTGTTATGTGTGTGGAGAAAACCATCCAAATCACATGTGTAACTACAAAAAACCATCTCATCTTGAGGATAACACAACATTGAAATATTGTACCCTATAGAACAAATGGAAAAATCATACTAAGGGTTAATGTTTTTATAACTAACAACTAGTGAGAGAGAAGGAATATCAAATTGAGCCAACAAAATTCAGAGAAAGGGAACTTTTGGATCCACCTAGACTTGTGCTAGGACAACAACCTCCCATACTGAGTAATGTAGCTCTAGTGAAATACACATGAGTAGAAGAGAACTTGGAAAGATCCTTAATACTAACCAATAAATATTATGATGGATACAATAGTCATTCAGATGATCACTCATAGGATACCAATTGAAACTATGTGTATAACAAAGACCTGATTTACAAGCCTTGGATTTGGGAAATGGAAAAGTAGAAATGAATGTAGCAATATTAATGTACAGAACTAATAATTACAAACCCCTATTTAAGATTGTTCAAAATGTGACATGTCATAAGTGTGGTATGGAACATTTTGTAAGAGATTGTTCTCAGCCTCCTACTTTCAGAGTGGATGGAGCCTATTGTAAGATTGTGGGAGAGAACATTTGATAAGGGATTACCCAAAGAAACCAAAAAATCAAAACTCTAAAAAGCAAGTATGTTTGAAGTAAATAGATATTTTATCTACTTGGTAGTGATCAGGATGAGATATTACCTATGCAAGTTGTAACGGTTAAAGTAAATAGATATTTTATCTACTTTGGTAGTGATCAGGATGAGATATTACCTATGCAAGTTGTAAGGAGAGCCTGATCTAAGCTTCAACCCATGCAAATTGATAAACAAGAAGTAGAAAAAAAGAGGCACCTAGAAAAAAAAATAAAGAACCTATCTTAGAAAGAAAAAAGATCGAAATAAAACATGCAAATGGGCTAAAAATGTGGAATAATTGAAGAACGCATTAAAAGAAAGTAATCAAAGGAAATCAATAGGAGAATTCAAAAAAAGGCCAGCAAGAAAAAGGAGAGTGTAGTTCCACAGAAATTTTTTCCCAAACAATTGAAGTCTTTGATAAGAGCTTACAAACCTAGAATAAAAGAAGGACCCATACTGGTAGATCAAGATAAAAAATATCCAATGCCGAATTTGGAAACTTAAAGAATGCAAATATTTAGGGAAATCATAGAGTTAATGCAAAGACTACTAGAAAATGAGGCTTCAGGGATTAACAAAAAAACCCTATAAAATCTACATGAAGAGGTGTGGAAGGAAGTAATGGAGGAAAACCTCGAATCATACAAGTAGGATGTGTTTCCATACACAAAAGCCAAAGAGGATAATGAACAAAAGAATGGGAATGAATTAAACAAATACCCATGTGCAAGCTTTTATGAAAAGTGATGAGAAAGTACAAAATCTAAAGAAGAGAAAATATGTAATAGATTCATTGATACAAGTGTCAATAGACAAGATTGGAGAATATTGTGAAGGGGAAGAAGGAAATACAATACTTTCAATCCAATATGAAGATAAGCAAGCAGATCATGGACCAGGATTAATAGTAATGACAAGGAAATTATGGTAAGAATGGGGAGGTGCAAAACTCAAACCTACAGAATGATATTACAATTGGTAAAAGGACGCATAGAAAAACTTTTTGGTTTGTGGGAAAAGGTCATAATAAGAACATGTGGATAGAAATGGAGCATACATTAGGAGTTGTGGAACTCCCTCAATTAACCTTTTATGAGATTATTATAGGAAGACCTTTTATGAGAAAATTGCATGTAGTCAAAAATTGGGGAAAAGATTGCCTTTACTTACAATACCAATGAAATGTGACTAGAGTCAATTCAAGAAGAGGAGCATATCATGATATCTATCTAGGGGAATGGAACAAAGCTCACAATGATCAAGAATCTACAAGTGAATATGTGGAAGCTATAACTAACGTAAGTAATAATGAAGATCAAGTGATGGGATATGGTGCAACAAGAAAGAAACTTCCAAGGAGATTTCATTTAGGAAGGGAGGATCACATAAATGAGATAGCCATTAAATGATGAAAGATATATATGTTAGAATGTATTTTTTTAATTCAAAAGGGTTTTGTAAAAGAGACAATTTTGTACATATGATCAACAAAATGATGTAAAAATGAGGAAGAGTCTTCCTCATGGTCCATTAGATGTTATATATTTTTTAGAGATTATTTAGAGCTCTTAAATTACACAATTGAAAAGAGTACCCTCACCATTGTTTCCAGCGGGAACCCCACCCAAAATAAGGACTCTAATACCTCAAGGTCAAAGGTGGAATAGTTTATATGAACAAATTTCTCATAACAAAGAACTGGATGGAGAGACCCTATCATTTCAAGCCCAATTCCTTTGTCAACCTCCCTTAGAGGTGGAAAAAGAAAAAGATCTTCAGAGTATTCTTAAGAGGAGCTTCGAGCTAAGGGATGAGGAGGGACTAAACGAGGGTTTTATATTTAGATTAGAAGTTGAAAGGACCTAATTTCTAGTGTGAACATGCACACTTGAAAAAGTATAAAGGTCAAAATCTTGTATTTTGAAGGGGTTATTGATCATTTGTACTTATTGAATATGAATTTGAGAGCTCTTAGAAGAAAATTGTGTTTTCTCCCTTTTCATTAGTTTTCATGGCTGAATGTGAATGTTTTCCTTGTGTTTTTCATGGATTTTGTTGGTGAGACCTGTGTATTACTGAGTGAATCTTGTGAGGAGAGGAGTCCTTTAGAATATCGAATGGTTATTTGCAAGAAACTATTGCTTGTTGTGAAGAATACCACTTTTGTTAGAATCACGATTGCCTCATCATGATGATACAAGTATTGAAATTTAAGGTTGAGTTCATATTTGGAATCTGGATGAAGAATAGGATGCTTTAGACACAAGAATCATAGAAAATACTTATTCCTACCTCAAGATATCTCAAACCCTAGTTTTCAACTCCTTCTTCAAGAAAATCTTAGACAATATGGTCTTTTCTTGCAATTTCTTGGATCCCATTGGTACGAGGAGGGGTTATGGTCTTAGTATACTTCCCAGATTGACATCTTAAAGGTGTTGTTTATGCGAATCCTTTATACTATGATGATTGGAGAGGAGAAGTCCAAAGTATAACAAACATCTATTGGCACCGTTGTTGGGGAATTAAGCAAAGCTTTAATTGGAGCTTTGGACCTTGCTGGATCTTCCACTACTGATGGTAACAAACACCCTTGGGAAAGTTATAATTCTTTTTCTTCCATGTGTGCATTGAAAATAAGGTAAATGTTCTTGTCTTTTGGGAAAAGATTGCTTCATTTTCCTTTAGGAAGGTGAATGTGCTTGTCTTTGTGCAAATTGATTGCTTCATTTGCTTATTTCAAGTAGATATGTTTGTCTTTTGGGAAAGGATTACTTCATTTGCTAATTAGAAAGTGAACGTGCTTGTCTTTGTACAAACTGATTCTTCATTTGCCAAAAACACTGATGGCTATGGAGTGGCTTGTTGTTCATTGATCAAGGTACAAATTTAGCATCCATTTCTAATTTTCAAGTTCATTGAGTCATCAAAAGAAACCCTAGATAAATTGGTTTCTCTTTATTTAGGGAAAAAATACCAAAAAGCAAAGAAAAATCTTTTAAAAAATCCAAACCAATTTCTTTCTATAATGGAATTGATGGAAGATGAGAGGTATTGATTGTGAGAAATTGGTTTGATAAGAAAAGTTCAAGGAAAATCCATAAAAAATTGAAAAATTACATAAAAAACAACAAAGTGTTTTCTTCAAAATTTTTTTTAATAAAATCCAAATTCTGATTAATCCTTTGATGTTTGTAGGTACAAAGTGAAGAGGGAAGAGGTGATTGGATGCAAAGTGAAAAGAAACTTGATTTTTTGAAAGAATCCAAAATCACGATTTTGAGCAGAGAATCGTGATTTTTTGGATTTGGTAACCTCTTTTCAATTGTACAAATTTGAATGCATACGTATAACAACCAAGGAATGATAATGAATTCAAGTAGAAAGGGTAAGGATTGTATTTGAAATTTTTTGCAAGATTTGGAACATAGATTCGCGATTTTTTGTTGAGGCAAGAACATAGGCAAAGTGTTGAATTGCTTGGGAAGTAAGGGTTATAATCATTAGAGTAAGAATTGAGGAAGATTATTTGAAAATAAAGTGAAATGGTAAGATTTGGCGCACAATCGCAATTTTTTGGAAGCTATAAAAGCAAGTTTTGAAAGCAAAAATCTCATTTGTGAGAGGGAGTGAGTGAGAGAGAGAGAGAGAGTTAGACCTACAGAATCGCGATTTCCTGCATTCTACGAGTAAATTGGATAGGGAAAACCCATTGTCAAGGTAAGAATCATTAGAAAAATATTTTCAATTTGAAAACAAAAGAAAATCAATAAGAAAATCAATAAGAAAATCGTGATTTTTTTTAGAATCATAATTTTCAAAAATTTTGATTTTTAAATAGGTCTTTTGATAGATTTTAGGAAAATGCTTATTAAATGCCATTTTTTTATTAGGTGATTTTTTAGTGATTGAAAAATCAAGAAAAAATAAAATAAAATTTTTTAGTTAAACCTTGCACAGAATCGTGATTTTTTGCAATAAAAAACACAATTTTCAATAAATGTGATTTTTTGAGAAAATCGTGTTTTTTTGGGACTGTGAGCAATCAAGATTGTGACTGCAAATCGTGATTTTGAGCTATCAAAATTCCATGATTTTGAGCTCAAAATCATTAATACTCACAAAATAGTGAAAAATCACAATTGTGAGGATAAACATGATTTTGTGAGAAAATCATGATTTTTAGCAAAAAATCATAAAATTGAAAAATCACGATTGTGAGAAAAAAGGCAATTTTGTGGGAAAATCACGGTTTTCAACAAAAAATCGTGAAATTCCACAAAATCATGAAAAATGACGATTATGAGGGCAAACAAGATTTTGTGAGGAAATCGTGATTTTCAACAAAAAATTGTGAAATTCCATAAAATCATGATTGTATGAAAAAACTCGATTTTGTGTGAAAATCATAATTTTCACACAAAATCGTGAAATTTTACAAAATCGTGAAAAATCACAATTTTGATAAAAATGTGATTTTGAGTTTACAAAAAATCGTGATTTTTGAGAATCATGTTTTTCTCTAGCTGAAAACATGATTGTCATTCACAATCGTGAGTTTTGGCATTATTTTTGTCATTCACAATCGTGATTCACAATCGTTAATTTTGTCATTCACAATCGTGATTCACAATCATGATTCACAATCATGATTTCAAAATCATGATTTTGTGTGCAAGCCAAAGAACATGATTTTGGCGGAAAATCACGATTTTTTGATTGAGAATCGTGGTTTCTCAGAATTATGTTTTTCTAAATCAGGAAAAACACGATTTTGAGTAAGCAAGGTGTAATCAATAAATTTCCTTCCAAAATTTAGGAAAAATTCTCTCATAAAAACATAAAAAACAAAACATCAAAATTATGTTTTCTGGCAAAAAATAGGATTTTGTTCAGAATTTTCTTAAAAACAAAGAGGTTCAAGTTTTCTATTGACATTGTTGAGCAAACCTCAATTGAACCATAGTGTAAGGACGCGAAATTTCTAGCTCTTCTACTCAAACTTGGCAGGGAATGCTTAGAAAATACCCAAAATCACATTTTATAAGAAATCGCGATTCTGAGTACAAAACTAAGGGAGATTCAAGGAAATTATAACTAGGATAGATCATAGAAGAGAGGAAAAGATCTTTGGGCTAAAAGTGGGAGGAGTTGACTTCAAGATCAAATCTTCAATTCATTGACAAATAAGGGTTTTCCAAACAGACAATTTAGGTTTCCAAAATACAGAAGTGAATGATATTGAGATCTGGAACTACTATTATATATTCTAAAACCCATAGTGAGGGTGTGGAACAACAACACCAAGCTAATCATCAAAACGAGCTTACAAATCAGTCACCAACTATGGAAAATTTGAATTTAGAATAGGAACACACAGACACACGAGATTATAGGAGTATCATCAAATATACGTACAAAAATAGGTTTGGTACCTATGTGTATAAGGATGGAATGCATAAGAATCTCATCAGATTGAGAAACTTGGAAATTCCTCTAAATTTAATGTTAGTGGCACAATTTAGAGATGGCAGATATGAGGATAGACAAGGATGTGTTTATGTGTTCACTCATGATCCGAAAAATTCCAATGATCTTGGTCAATGTGCTGACAAAAGACCTTGCGATCAGGATTGGGACAATCTGACATGCCTAGACCAAGTAGAAATCACACTCCAATGGAGCCACAAAAAGAGAGGATACTGTGAAGAGAGATGGTGGATACTATCTAAAGATGAGTTGGTGTTGCTAGAACCAACTTCACACCAGCCAACTGAGACTTCAGAGTTGGTTAGTAGACCCTTTGAGCTTCCTAAATCCGCAAAAAATCACCCAAGTGTTTTGGAACTAGTATCTCCAAAGTTTGAGTCAAGAAAAACTAGTTGCAAAATGACTAGCTCCCAAAACTTGCTATTTTTGTACATACACCTGCTGGAAAAAATGAATAGTGCTCTCAACCTAGTAGGAATTAGAAAAATTCCTTTAGCACATAGAAATTAAACTAGCTTGCTCATCCAAGTTAAAACACTTCAGTTGATCAATTGAGAACTAAGAAAAAGTTTTAACAAATCTGGAACACTCCTACCATTTTCGGGGCTGTGTAGAGATTGACTAGTGAGTAGTAAAACAAACATTTCTCACAAATGGTAAATTCAATGACCACAAAATTTTGTGACCCTAAACTAGACTTAGCGAGCAATCCAATGCACCTTAAAACTCTAAAAAACGTTACATATAGCCCGAGATATGAGCTTCTAAAGTTACTGTTCTAAGTGAGTATAACAGAGAACAAAAGAGAGAAGGAGTAAATGATGAATGTATAGATTAACATATGATTACAACAACATTGGCAATGAATATTTGCAAAATGGGAGTAGAATGATGGAGCTATGGAGTGAGGTCTTCAATCTCTACAAATGAACATGAAGTGGGCACGAATCAAGCTCTCCCATGGCGACTTCCTTCTTGCTATTTTTATAGCTACTTTTGGAGGTAGCTTTGAATTTGAATTCAAATGATTTCACCTAAAAGTGATCCTAAGAGCTACGAGATATTCTCTCAGCTGATGGATTTGTGGTTTTAGATAGTTAGATCCATGAACTTCCTTTTCACATCATGGATGACTTAATCCATTCTTTCAAGGGATAAAATATACTCTTTTACAAGAGGTGTTCATATGTCTAAACATATGACTACAAATGAACATCATATCAAGCATGTCTTGGTGCACGACAATCACCAATTGATGATTTGGACAAGGTTTGAAGTCAAAGAATAAAGCAAAGATCAAAGTTTGAGTCTTGAAGATGAGTGTATGGTCAAAAGATGAAGACTTGTATATACATGTATATTAAGCTTGTAATTAGTTCACTTATGCCTTTGTAATGGTGACGAGTTTGTACATATATGCCTATATATACTAGTATAGAGTCAGGAGATAAAAGAGAGAAGAGATATAGAACAAGAATAGATGAGTAGAAGAAGAAGTTGTGTGATGAATGTATGAGATTCATCAATCAGATGTTTTCCATGAGAATAGAAGAAAACTTCTGAAATCTATGTCGTGATCTTTTCTCCATGTGTCCTTCTATGCTTGACCATTTTAGAAATCCTTTTGTAGATGTCTAAGTCCATAGTTAATATATTTATGGTCAATTTTTGAGAGTCTATTTGTAATCAGGATGAGAGAATTTTAAGTAGGAACATTTACATGTGTAAATGTGAAGAAGTGAAGGCAAGAACATGCACAATCTTGATGGTCAATGTTTTGATTAGATCTCCTTCCACGGTGTAAAGTTTTATAAGCACTCATTATTTTAGTTGAAAGTTAAGCTACTTGTGGCTAAAAGGTTTTGAATAAACAGGATCTAGTTTGGGAGAACTATGCATTAGAAGTTGCAGGTGTCAAAAGCTACTACACAGAAGAACAATTTCAGACATAGGTACATTGTTTGGAAGAAATCTCAAGATCTATTGAATCTTTTGAAGTAATTTAGCTTGGAGAAGGTGTGTAAGCTTTAGGAGTTACCTTGTATAAAGTTTCATTGAAAAAATTACACATTTGGTCATTCAATGAGTCAATTAAGTGCACCAAACTTTTTGTGTGATGAGTTTCTTCATAGTTGCCTCAAGTCTTGATAGTTTGGAAATATATTTCCAAATTTGGTTGTGGTTATGAGTTATCCTTCATATAGTGGTGCTCTAACATCAAGGAAAATGTTTTCTTTTGGAGATTAATCATGTCCATCAATGGTATCAGAGCAGGAATAATCAGATTTGAAGAAAAGGAGGACCTTGACTATTGCAGATATACAAAAATCAATCCTTGAAGATTCAAAAGGTGAAAGTTTGAAGTGAAATTTAGAGAAGGAGGCCTGAAAGCTATCAAGAGGATCAAAAGTAGCTATATCCGAGTTAAAGGTACATTCATTATTTATAAAGCTTGAAGAATATATTGCACAAGTGAAGAAAGAATGGGAGATTCTCTTCAGATAGAGAAATTGGATAGAGAAAACTATCCTGCTTGGTCAATGAGGATGGAAGCTCATCTTATGAGCAAAGATCTGATAGGATACATCACACGTGAAGAAGAAATGCCAAATTTAGGGATCCTAGTGTTCCAACTAAGGAAGAGCTCTCAGATTTGAAGACATGGATGAAAAAGGATGCTCAACCAAGGAGCATTATCTACATGGGAGTCAATGATTACTTGCTACCTCACATTAGAGGACTCGAAAGATCAAGTGACATATGGAATGCTTTGGAGGAGCATTTCCAAAACACTACAAAGTCAAGGAAGACATATTTATGAGCAGAGTTCACCACATTCCAGAAGAAGGCTTCTCAATCTATCTTTGATTATGTAGTGAGGATGAAGGATATTGCAGATGCATTAGGAGCAATTGATGAAGACATTGAAGAGGACAAATTGGTAAGAAAAGTTCTCACAAGTTTGAGAGGAGATGAGAAGTGGAAACCATTCATTCTATGCACTCAATCGTCACTAGATCATTTTACTCTTGATTTGAATCAATTGCTAGGACATATGCTAACCTTTGAGCAGGATATCAAAGGTCATGTTGATAAGAATACAGGTCAAGAAATGTATTCAAAGGATAAGAAGAAGATTTAAAAAGGAAAGCAACAATTGAATGAAGATGAAGGCACTATGAGTCAAGATAACTTCCTAAGAGGAAGAGGAGGTGGCAAAGGAAGAGGAAGAGACAGGAGCAATAAAGATGGTGTCAAAGCTTGCTGGATTTATGGTAAGACTAATCATTTAGCTCATGAATGTTGGAATAATAATCAAAATGGTGGAGGATATAACCAGAACTTTAATTCAAGAGAAAGAGGTGGTAGAAATCAGAAAAGTAATTTCAGAGGTAGAGGTAGTAGAGGTTTCTTTGGAAGAAATACAGGAAGAGGATTTCAAAGTCAATCCTACAATAATACCTACTACAATTATGCTTCAGATCAAAAAGAGGATTCAACCTTAATTATGAATGCAACATGTGAAAGACCAAGTGAAGATCAAAGAGTTTTCTACATTGAATTAGGGTGTAGCAATCACCTGAGTGGCAACATAGCTTTGATGACTGATTTGGAGAATAAGGTGAGTAATCATATAGTTCAAACATGTGATAACACAAAGCATAATGTGAAGTCCATTGGATTAGTAAAGGCCAAGGATGGAAGCACTCTTTTGAGTAAGGTTTTGTATGTTCCTAGAATTCCAAAGAATTTGATAAGTGTAGGGCAAATTGTAAAGAAAGGATATGAAGTAAGGTTCACTAATGATGAAGTTTATGTTGAAAACCCTAGCCATGGGTATAAAGGAATTTGTTTCAAGGAAGAAAGAAGGAAGGCTCTTCACATTGAAGATTCAAGGCAATGTTGGTCATGCCTTGTTCACTTATGGAGAACATAAGATCTCTGAGTTAGATCTTTGGCACAAAAGTCTTGGACATTTCAATGAAAGAGGTATTAGGGATATGATTAACAATGGTTTAGTGCTTGGATTGCCTAATATTGTACGTCAACACATGACTTACAAGTGTGAAGCATGTCAATTGGGTAAAGCTCACAAGAATACATATGGTAAGAAAGGGTTTATGTATTCAGAGAAGCTTGAATTGGTGCATACAGATGTATGGGGTCCATCAAAGGACTTTAGCATTAATGATTCGAGATATTATGTGATATTGTATGTTGATGATGCTACTAGGTGGATCATTATATATGTGATCAAAGATAAATCAGAGGCGTTCAATAAATTTAAACATTATCATGTGTATGCAAAGAGAATCACAGGGAAAAATTTGAAGAGACTAAGGTCAGATGGAGGGGGAGAGTGTTTTTCTAATGATTTTAGTGATTACTTATGGAATGTAGGTATAAAAAGAGAAGTTACTTTCAGGTATTCTCCTCAACAAAATGGTCTAGCAGAAAGGAGAAATAGAACTCTTGTTGAGTTTGCAAGGTCAATGATGAAGGAGAAAAATTGTCCTAATTATTTGTGGGCTAAGGTTGTGAATACAACTACTTATTTGGTTAATAGACTTCCATGTAAGGATTTGAATGGTATGATACCACATGAGGCATGGTGGGGTAAGAGACCTACCTTAGATCATTGCAAAGTGTTTGGATGTTTGGCTTATGCATATGTACCATCTCAATTAAGGCATAAATTGGAACCTAAAGTTGAAAAGTATGTGTTCATTGGTTATGATGATAAGCAGATGGCTTACAGATTGTGGAGTCCATCCATAAAGAAATTCCTTGTGTCAAAGGATGTTACATTTGATGAGCAAGGTATTTAGTATGTAGGTGCATTTGTTCATGCAGGTGATGAAGAAGTCATGACCCAAAGAAAAGGGAAATCAAAGATTCAAATTCTTAATGATGAAGAGATTGTTGATGCTCAAAGTGGTCATGAAGAGATGCCAAGGTTTGATCCAGAATAGGAAGGACTAGAGACTTCAAAGAGTGGAGAACTTATAAGGTCAACAAGGAACAGAAATCAACCCATAAGGTATAGTTATGATACTTCATTTTTGACCACTAAAGATTATGCTTACATAGTGAAAGTAGAAGAAGATCCTTCTACATAGGATGAGGCAAAAGGTAAGGAAAATTGGGAGAAAGCTATGCAGGAGGAGTATGATGCATTTATGGAGAATGAGACATGGGATTTAATTCCTAAACCAAATAATCAGAAAATCATTGGATGCAAAGGGGTCTACAAGACAAAGAGGTATGCAGATGGAAGTGTGTCTAGGTATAAAGCTAGACTTGTTGTGAAAGGGTATGATCAAACATATGGTGTAGATTATGATGAGACTTATATTCATGTGGCAAAGATGACAACTATAAGGACTCTCATAGCTATTGCTGCATGTAAAGGTTGGAAGCTATGTCAACTAGATGTGAATAATGATTTTCTAAATGGCTACATTTTAGATGATGTTTTCATGGAGCAACCAAAAGGTTTCAAGGATAAATGTTATCCAGAGTATGTATCTAAGCTCAAGAGAGCATTGTATGGTTTGAAGCAGGCCCCAAGGGAATGTAATTACAGACATTTGGATCATTAGATCTTGAGATATGTTCTCTGCAAGCTATTTATGTCTGCATATTGTCATCCTCTTGAAAAGTCCGGATCACACCCCTAACTTATCAATATCATTTCTCATCATATGCTAACTCTAAATTAGTGAAATAGCTTGAGATAGTTAGCTAAGGTCATCAATTAGATGTGTCTAAAACCTCTTGAGTCAATTGCTATCAGAGAGTGAGAACTGAGCATTTCTCTGAGAAGTTCAAGTTCAAAATTAACAAGTTTCCAAAAGTTCCTCTATCTTGAAAGTTA
Source organism: Ceratopteris richardii (assembly GCA_020310875.1). Lineage (NCBI taxonomy): Eukaryota > Viridiplantae > Streptophyta > Polypodiopsida > Polypodiales > Pteridaceae > Ceratopteris > Ceratopteris richardii. The sequence goes on from CM035436.1 coordinate 70,583,658, forward strand.
TGTGTTTTGACACAACTATATGACAATGATTCTCCAAAGTACATAGTGGATCTAAATGCATATTTGCGTAGGCAAACATGTCTACTAAGGTACTCTAAAGTCACATTGGCAAGTGTAGAGCAAGATTATTGCAACACCACCTCATCTTTGGAGTGTATCCAACCATCTCCTGACAGTGGTATCAAAGCTCATATCAACTCAACATGGAAGATCCAGTTCCTTCATCCATTGAAAAATTAGATAATGGTAATTACTCAACATGGTCACTTAGAATGGAAGCATATCTTCAAGATAAAAATCTCTATGGTTACATTTTTGGAGATGATATGATGCCAATTCTCATAAGCAAAGGGCAACCAACTCAAGAAGAACAAGAAAGGTTAACAACATGGTTCTCAAAGGATGCTCTAGCAAGGTCTTATATTCTCAAATTGGTCTCTGATTTTTTACTTCCACATATTAGGATTTTCAAGACCTCACAAGAGACATGGAATGCCCTTGAAGCATTCTTCGCATCAAGCACTAGAGCTAGGAAGAATCAACTCTAGATGGAAGTCACCACACTCAAGAAAATGCCCAAGCAAAGTGTGACTCACTTTTTCACAAAAATGGACTTAGCAAATCAACTTGGAAGCATTGGAGAATTCATTGAAGAGGAGCAGATAGTGAGACAAGTAATCAATGGAATCAAGGCAGATGATAAATGGGAAGATTCACCACAGCAATGGACTTGTACATGGACATGCAAGTACCTAACCTCAATGCTCCCATGTGAAAATTGTTCACTCATGAAGTAAAGCTTGTGAAGAATGGTAACGACTCAAAAGGTAAGCAATCCTCTACCCTATACACAAATAAGAATAAAAGTAAAGATAGCAAAGGTATTTAAGGCAAAAGATCTGACGATGAAGATAGTACATCCCAAGCACATTTTGTAGGTAGAGGTAGAGGTACAAGAGGAAGAGGAAGAGGCAGAGGAGGTAGGCAAGGCAGGGGGAGATTCCAAAGCTCTTCTCCATGTGCCATATGTGGCCTAACTAATCATACAACTAAGAATTGTTTCAAAACCCCTAGAAATCAAAGAGGAAGAAGCTTCAATAGAGGAGGCTATGGAAGTACAAGAGGCAGACCAAATTACTTCAATGGTTTCAACAACAACAATTTCAACAATACAAAGCATCAAGGAGGATATAGAGGAAGGAGAGACTACAATAATTACACTCAAGAGCAAACACAAGAGGACTCACTTCTATTGATGAACATGACTATGAAGTAAGGTAAAGTGAATGAGCATGTATTTTATATAGCCTCTAGTTGTTCAAATCATGTAGCAGGGAATGTGACTCTACTATCACACTTGGAGGATCCAAGAAATAGACTGAGGTTCAAACAAGAGATGACACTAGGCACTCAGTGGAATAGATTGGAAATGTGAAAACTCATTGAAATATGAATCTACTCAGCAAGGAATTGTATGTACCTACCATAAAAATTAATCTCGTAAGTGTTGGACAAATTGTAGATAAAGGATTGTAGGTAAGGTTCACAAGGAATGGAGCATTTGTTGAAGATATTGTGAAGAGATGGATTTGAACTTGGAGAAGATGAAGTGGTGTTGGAAACATTTTGCACTACACCAGCCAAATGAACTCTAGGGATATGTAGTGGGCCCTTTTAGCTTGCGAAAGGATGTATTAGACACCCTATGTACCTTGGAAGATCACTCTCAAAAAGATGAATCAAAACAGATAAGTTGGAGTAGATTCAAGAACAAAAAACTTGGTATTTATGTTCATACACCTGCCTAGTGTTTTGAACAAATCTCTAACCACAACAACAATTGATTTGATTCATTTTTGAGGGACTCTAAATAACTTAGTAAGCTAACAATCAAGATTTATTTCATGAAAAATTATTGAATACATAAAGAGAAAATAGTTTAGCAAGTTTTAGCATCACCCCGATTTTCACGTGCTGTAGCAATACTCAAACCCATGAGCAGAGAAATGTTAATATCTTGAGATTCCAAGAGGCAATGCTTATGAAAAGTTTTAGGCTTATACTAGATAGTGTTCTAATTTTATTAAGCTTTGAATTATGGAAAATGATCAAAGTAAAAACTGAGAACAAGCTCTGAGAAAATGACTGTTTTGATGGAGTGTTGATAGAATGTGGAGAATGAAGAGATATAGTCGACTTCAAATGAACATATCTCAAGATTGAAAACCCAAATTGCAATGAGATTTTATGAGCATGTATTAGGTTTAAGAAGAAAACTTTACCAACTTAAATCATTGAAAATGATGCACCAAGGTTAGAGAAATAATCTTTGAAATCTAACTAAGAAAACTGAGAGATATGGTAGTGAATAGTATACTCACATAAGCATGAAGATATAAACTCAAATGATCATAGAAATGAAAGTATATTGATTGTAAAGTACAATGGACTTATTGATACATATGTGTGCCTTGAACCCACACTTTGATATGGCATAAAGCGCAACTCATGGAGGTCTAAAAAATGCAACTAAAATGCCATGTATTTATAGTGATCTTTGAAGCCAAGATTTGAATTTGAATCTTGCTCACCTAAAACAAATCTCCTATCTTTTTGTGATTGATTGATTCTCCAACCACTTCTATCATGAATTCGTGGCTTCTCTTTCCTTTTTTTGTCAAGTGAACTCAACCACTTTAGATTCCTTTTACTTTTACATCAAGCAAAGACTTCAAAATTTACAAGAGGTAGTTCACAAGTGAACTTTACAAAGACTAGACATTTCCTTGAAGTCTCTGGGTCTTTTGATGACTCAAGCCATCACTTCGACTTGACATGGACTTGATCCAACAGCTCCCCTTCAAGTCAAGTGATCTTGAGGTCTTCAATCTTCGAAGATTACCTAGAAACCAATCATAGCCTTGAATTTGCAAAGCTTTGTACCATCCAATGCCTTGGTTAGAATATCTCCACACTGTTGATGAGTGGACACATAAGTTAACTAAATTTCCTTGCTCACAATCTTCTCCTTTACATAGTGATAATTTACTTCAATATGTTTAGTCATTTCATGAAAAATTGGATTGGCAGCCAAGTGAATGGAGCTCATGTTGTCAACAAAAATATTTGGAGTTCCAATCTCCAATCCAAGATCTGTGAATAGTGTCTTCATCCACATTGCTTCTTGAGTAGCTATGGCAAGACCTCTGTATTCAACTTCATTGGAAGAGAGTGCAATTGTGGGTTGCTTCTTGGATGACCATGATACAAGTTTTGAACCTGCAAAGGTAAGATATCATGAGGGGCTCCTTCTATCTTCCTTGAAACTAGCCCAATCTGCATCAGAGAACAATTTCAAACTTAGAATCAGATACATAAAGGTAATATAACCCTTCATTCATGGTCCCTTTGAGATATCTAAGTATCTTGGCAGCCTCCATGTGAGGTTTCCTGGGTGTGTGCATAAATTGAATTAGCAAACTCACACTATAACATATATCAACCCTTGTCAATGAGGCATAGTTCAGCCTACCCACAAAGCTTTAATAACCTATCACATCGTTTATGAGTTCACCTTCATGTGAGCTCAATTCATGATTAACCTCTATTGGAGTACCTGCAATCCTGCAATCTTGCATCTTGAATTTTGCCAACATCTCTTTATGTACTTTCTTTGAGTGAGAACAAACCATGATCTTTGTAGACAACTTCCAATCGTAGGAAGTAGGTAAGTGAACCCAAATCACTTATCTTGAATTCTCTTCATGCCATCTGTTCTTTGATTCTCTTCATGCCATCTATATCATTTCTTGTAAGTATATAATATCATCTACATACGCACACAAATAGATGACTTCAGAATGGATCTGCCTTGGTAGGTTGAAATCCTTTGTCTTGCAAGAATGAGACAAGCCTATGATTCCAATCCCTTGGGGCTTGTTTGAGTCCATATAAAGCTTTATTAAGTTTACACACATAATCAGGATATATATGATTCTCAAAACCAGGTGGTTGTGCCATATATACCTCTTCTATTATCCATCCATTAAGAAATGCATTTTTTACATCCAATTGAAGTATCTTCAAATTCTTGGAAGAGGCAGTACTAAGCAAAACCCTAATAGTAGGCATCTTTTGCCACAAGCTTTGCCTTATGCCTATTAATGGAGCTATCTGAGTTCTTCTTCAATTTGTAGATCCATCTTGAGCCTATCACTTTCATTGATTGAGACTTTAGAACCAACTCCCAAGTGTTATTCTCCTCAAGATCTTCAATTTCTTCTTCCATTGCATGCATCCATTCTGATTTCTTCTTTGCTTCCTCAAATGTTGAAGATTCCTCTTAATTTATGTCCTATGCTAGATAGATTGAATGTTTAGTGACTAGAGAAGTATCAAACCCTTACCTTTCTGGTTTTCTTTTCTCCCTCATGGACCTTCTTAGGTCATGATGTGATGCTTCTGCCTCTTGTCGAAGTTCCTGTACTATAGATGCAAGTGATTCACATATGCTTTTGATCTTCAAGATGTAGTCACTTACTAAGATGCCCTTCTTCTCCAATGTATGCAGCTCGTTCTTGAGTTGCAATTTCTGTGCCTTTCTATTGGTCTCATACAATGTGACCAAACTGTTCCAAGCCTCTTTTGGAGTCATGGCATCCTGTATGTGTCCAATCATGCTATCTTGTATGCTAATAGATAGACAATACATTATCTTTCGTGCTCCTTGATTCCATTTCTCATATGCTCTTACCTGGTGTGTAGTTCGATTCCTTCCTGGTAACTGCAGAGCATTTTCATTCTCTCCTTTGATGTACTTCCAACAACCTTTTCCCATCATGAAATTTGTCATTCTGAATCTCCAAGCATGGAAGTTGTTCTTGTCCAGCTTATCGCTCATAATCTAACTCATTCCATCTGCACTTGCCATTTCTACAGCATTTCACAACACTACAAAACACTACAAGCAACACTTCTTCTTGAACACTGTCGCACTATGATGTGACAATTTGATCTGAGAAAAAGAGAGTTTTTGTGTATCAACAGTGCACGGAATCACTTGAAACTCTGGAACTGGAATATATGAGTGTTGACGAACACAACCCAAGTTATAGTTTCTGAAACTGACCTAGTTTTTCTGCAAGCCCTACCTTGTGGGCTCAAAATGGAGGTCAAGATGGCTCCGAACTTCGATTTTTGTAGCAAATAAAGGTCGCTTGTGAATCACGTTTTCTCCACGCCTTGCTGCGTACTCTTCATCATCGCCTTCTCCATGAGTTCTCTACAGCCATGTTGGCTCTGATACCATGTCACAAGGAAGGAGATAAGGAAGAGCTCACACACACACTCTCACTCTTAAGGAGAAGCACACACACAAATTGAGGCAATGAAGAATGATATTCTTCTTCTTCTTCTATTACATAAAAAGGAATGTACAAGAATTACCTAAAAACAAGAATACAACAAGTGCAATATATAAAGATCAGTACATAAGGAAAAACTTAATGTCCACGAATGAGTGATCTGGCAAGGAACAAATGTGCCATCACTCTCGATAGATAAATCTAATAAAGCTCAATGAAGTATCCCTGATATATATGGGCGTGACCACAATACATGTTAGAGAAACGAAAAACTGGTGCGTGTCATCTTGGATCATCGCATGTTGAGCTTGATATCTCAACAACATCAAGAGAGATAGATCACAACCAGGTACACTCCAAAACAAAATGGAGTGGCAAAACGGAGGAATAGGACCATAATTGAAGCTACAAGGTCCATTATCAATGAGAAAAAAATACCCAATTATTTGTAGGCAGAGGCTGTATCTATAGCCACCTATTTTATTAATAGAATCCCATCAAAGAATTGGATAGGATGACACCCTATGAAGCATGGAATGGAAGAAGACCTAGCTTTGATCATTGCAAGATATTTAGATGCATATCATGTGCACATATTCCATCACAAATGAGAGAGAAAGTGGATCCTAAGGCAGAAAAATGTGTGTTTATTGGATATGACCTAAATCAAAAAGGGTACAAGTTATATAATCCAAGTACCAAAGTTTTAATTCTAAGGAAAGATGTTGTCTTTGAGGAGAACAACCCTTGGTTTGAAGATGATTGCAGGAATGTCAAGCTACCTTATGACCTAGAGGAGGACTTCCCAACATTATAGAAGGGATATGATCACTTACATGAAGATTCAAGTAATACTAATAAGGATTAGAAGACACCAAGGAGGAATATCAAAGCTTGGAATAACAAAGGTAAAGAAAAGATGGAGGATTTGAGAGATGTTGCAAAATCTTCTCAACAAACCATAAGAAAATCAACTAGGGAAAAGAGGGAGCAAGAACGCTATGGATTTGACACCTCTCTGGTCACCAAACACTCAATTTATATTGCTCAGGATATCAATTCAGAAGAACCATCAACCTTTGAAGGCGCTAAGAAGAAGTCAGAGTGGAGAGAAGCAATGGAAGAAGAGATAGAAGCTCTTCAAGAGAATCAGACATGGGACTTGGTTCCCAAGAAGCCATCCATGTAGATCATTGGATCTAGATGAACCTATATGGTAAAATAGAATTCAGATGTTTCAACAAACAGGTATAAAACAAGGCTTGTGGCAAAAGGGTTTGCTCAAACCCAAGGCATAGACTATGAGGAGACTTTCTCTCTTGTGGCAAAGATGCCTACAATCAGAGTACTAATGAGTATAGTGTTGATATATTTAGATAGTGATGTCTGTGAACACACTAGGGCCACAGAGGCACTTTTTTCCTCTTTAGAAGGTTTTTTTTCCTCAACTTGTATATATGCCTATTGCCCTAACGGGTTACTTATCTTTGTACATTCTAGTGGTAATACATTCAGTATTGTGTGTTGTGCTCCAAGATTCTTCTTCTTCCTTGTGCTAATTGCATGCTTCCATGGACCTCAAACTCTAACAATTGGAATCAGAGTAGGTCACTGCTTCATCTAGGGTGTCATTGAAACCCCTTCGATCATAGTCTTAGAATCACATGAAACTTGGCGGGCATTTTCAGGCTGATTAGGAGATCAAAACAACTTTGCTGCGTGGTTTCAAAATTGCGATTTGAGCTTGTGTCGGCCTCTGAATGCACTATAATAGTGATTGTGCAAGATATTTTGTTTTTTTGTTCCAAAGATATATAAAGGTTTCGGTTCGCTAGTATAAGCACCTTAGTTATGTTCAACTTTTTGAGATAAAGTCAATTTTCCACATCAGGGTATTTTAGTCAATGGCCATGGCTGAAAAAGTGATGTATTCCATATGTTGGTTATTGAGGATAAGTTGGACGATACCAATTACCCATTATGAGCTTATATGATGCATCATGTATTGGTTGCAAAAGGATTGTCGAATATCTTGCAGTGTTGAAAAACATCCTATCACACCTGCAAACACAGTTACTGAAGGTGATGCAAAGTGATATTCTTCATGTTCCTATTCATGCTACTATTCCTGCTACACCTATTGTAAAGCAAATTTATTGGGATTGCAAAGATACCTAGGAACATGCATTGATAGCCTTGTCTATCAAACATGCCATTATTCCTCACATTCACTCTTGCAGAATAGCTAAGGATGCTTGGGATAGACTTACCACTTTATACCAAGCAAGGTATGAGGCCCACGTTGCTTACCTCTAAAAATATTTGGAGAGGGAGCACATGAATGAAGGAGATTCTATGGATAGTTTTCTAACGAAGATCAAAGATTTGAAGGAAGAGTTGATTTTTGCTGATGAATTCTTGCCTCATATTTCACTTATGCAAACTATTCTGAATGGTGTTCCTAATTCATATTAGATTTTTGCTTCTACTCTTCGGTTGATGATGAAAGGAAATCCAAATGCCTTAACATTTGAGGAGTTATTCTCTGTTCTATTGAAAGAAGATCAGTCTAGGCAAAACAGGTCCATTATGCCTATTGCAGATCAAGATTTATGGGCTAGTGAGAAGGGCAAAGGTAAATGGAGCTCTTGTACTAGTAAGCAGAAATTTGTTAATTCTACATAATCAAATAAGGACAATAGAGACGACAAGAAAACAAAAAAGTATTTTTTTTTTTGCAAGTACTGTAAAGCAAATGATCATGTCATAAAGAATTGTCCAAGATTGGTTGCAAAAGAGGCAAAGAAAAAAGAGGTTGGAATGGTTGTTGTAGAGGCCTCTACACCGAAAATAGAGTCTGCTAATCTAGTGCAAAATGAAGAATGGGCATTTACTCCTGTGTGCAATTTTGCCCCATCTTCTCTTGAATAGTGTATGTGTGCAACAAACTTATGTTTCGTACTTTGATAGTGGGGCAACCAAATATATTACCTCGCAGTGCAATTTCTTCACTTCACTCGAGCTTGCCCCTACAGGGAATATTGTCAAATGCACCAACAACTCCTCTTATCCTGTCATGGGAGTTGGTAAGATCATTATGACTACTGTTGATGGTAGTTCTTTTACATTGTCGGATGCTTTATTTGTGCTAGGGATCAAGAAGAATCTGTTATCACTTTCATCTTTAGCCAAGATTATCTTGGTTGTGAAATTTGTTGATGATAGATGTATAGTTCATGATATGTCAAATGTTCACGTGATTATTGATTCTGCCATTTTATGTCATGGGCTGCATAAGCTCATAGACAAACTTTTGTGAATGATTTAGCAAGTGCAGTACAATGATTCTCATGCTATGTCAGATGCAAAGCTTTGGCATGCACACTTTGTTCATCTGAATTTTGTTAGTTTGCTATGCCTGTAAAAATCTCAAATGGTGTCCTCTTTGCCCAAACTTGAGGCGCCCGATAAACATGTCTGCGAAGGCTGTATTTTGGGCAAACTAAAGCGTTCCTCCTTTCCAAAAGATGGTTCAGTTTGAGCCACTACAAAATTGCAGCTTGTTCACAGTGATATATGTGGTCCTATGCAAACACCCTATTTTGGAAATTATCTTTTCTTTGTGACTTTCATTGATGATTTTTCTAGGCATGCATGGGTATATTCACTAAAAGCAAAGTCCAAAGTGTTTATGTGCTTCAAATAGTTTCTGGTTCTTACTGAAAATCTCTCAGCATGTAAAATGAGCACCCTCCGTTCTCATTGAGGGAGGGAATATATGTCTTCATATTTTAATGCATTTGTGGATGAACATGCGATAAAACATCAGTGTACAATGTCATATACACCTCAACAAAATGGAGTTGCTAAAAGGAAGAACATGTCATTCATGGAGATGGCGAGGTGTATGGTCAAGAGTGAGGCTTTATCGCATAGTTTCTAGCTTGAGGTTGTTATGTGTGCAACATATGTACTTAACAGGTGTCCGACTAAAGCGCTGCAGTCTATCACTCCATATGAGGCTTGGCATGGTCGGAAGCCATCTGTTGCTCATCTGCATGTTTTTGGTTTTTTGGCATATGCATTAGTGCCTGAAAAACAACACAAAAATTGGATGATAAATGAGTGAAATGTATTTTTGTTGTGTACAATTTTGAAAGCAAAGGTTATTGTCTGTATCATCCATAGACTAAATGCATTTTGGTTAGCCATGATGTTGTCTTTGTGGAAGATGCTATTCATCCACTACTTTTATGTACTAAGGAGACATCTATTAACTCCAAAGACAAGTATGATACTTTGCTGCCTCTTTTTACAAGTGGACAGTCTAGTGCTAGTCCTAATGAGCCAATTTTGCAGCTTTTACAAGTTGAGGAGGCAAAAACTATGCCAAAATGGCTGGTGGAGACTTTGCATGATAGCATACTAGATGCACCTCTATCATATCATACTCGTTCAGGCTCTCATAGTGCCTCTTTTGCATCACATTGCTATGCTATGGCTGCCTCTAGTCTCTATGATGAGAATGAGCCTGTTTCATTTGATGAAGCACAACATTAAAAAAATTGGATGGTTGTTATGTAATCTCCATATGATGTTATAATGAAGAATGGTACTTGGCAAGAAGGCCATTCGCATGAAGTGGGTGTACAAGTTGAAGCATAAGCTTGATGGAATAGTTGATACGTATAAGGCTAGGCTTGTTGCAAAGGGTTATGCTCGGGAAAGAGGAATGGATTTTGATGAGACCTTTGCTCCTACTTGTCGAATGACTACTGCTTTTAGCATCTGTGCACTTGTAGCTCATCATGGTTGGAATGTAAATCATTTGTGTTTGTTATCCTTTGGAGTTGTCCTCTCCAATCATCATAGCATAAAGGATTGACTGTCACATCTTAAATTTGTCAATCCGGAAAGTATACTAAGATTGCAATCCCTTCTAGTTAATGGAATCCAAGAAAATGTAAAAACAATTCTGATTTCTGAGAAGAACTTGAAAAAGGAGTAGGAAAACTAGGGTTTCTTGTATCTTGAGCTAGTCAATAGCTTTTTCAACAATTCTTGTGCCAAAGTGTGGCATTTTTCCTTTAGATTACAAATATGAACTCATAAATAAATTTCAGTACATGTATCACCCAAAAAAGACAATTATGATTCTGATAAAACTAAGAATTTCCAGTTCTAGCAATGATCTCATGCATCTAATCACTCAATATACCGATAATTACCTCTCCTTACAAACTCCACTCAGTAATACACAAGTTAAACCAGCAAATTCCATGGATAACACATGAAAAAGACTCAAGAATCAATCATGAACTCTCAAAGAAAAGAGAGACACAAATTTCAAACTAAAGCTCTTCATTCACATGTCATAAGAGTACAAAATTATAGCAACCTTTACAAAATACAAGATTTTGTCTTTTATACTTTTTGAAGTGTCCATTTTCAACTTGAAATTTGGTCTTTTTAACTTATAATCTAAAAATATGTGCTTGAAGAGCTTCTAAAAATTCTCTAAAAAATACATATAGTTTCTCTACACATGAGAAAGACTCTTCCTCATTTTTACATCATTCTAGTAAATATTTTACAAGATAATGGGTTTTTTACAAAACAAATCCTATTTTAACATTTTCTTCCCCTCCTAGACTTTTTGGCAATGGAATTGTTATACTTTATGGGATATTTGGAATGAAGGTGTAATGCCTTGAGGATTTTAATGTGTTTTGTGTTTTGATTTAGCAGGTGAAGATCCATGAGGGTGTGAGCGCGCATGGACTTGGAGATATTTAGAAGAATATTTTTAGAAGATGGTTATTTTTAGTTATTTTTGTAAAAAATAATGGATCGCTTTAGAAAGCGACGTTTTTGTAAAAATAGAAAATTATGAACTTGTAAATAAAGCAAAAACACGCTTTTCGGAGCGCGGCCCTCATGTATCTTCTATTCAGGACGTAATAGGAATTTACTATAAATACGCATGCTCTGGTAGAGTGTCCATCAGAGCATGTGGGGGGAGATTGTACCCAATTTGGTGTCGTCTCTTATCTCTTTCTGTCTTTGAGTATTTTTTTCTCTGCGTTCGTACGTCTGTTATTCTCTGCGTTTGTGCGTCTGTGGTACCTAGGGCAACAGTGGTATAAGAGCCAAGACGTTCGCGGAGGTGGTTGCAGCGTTTGATTGCGATTTGCAGCATTCGGGTTTGTTCGCGATTCGGCGTTCATCTCAACCGTCTGATCTAGTTGCGGCGTTTGATTGTGATTTGTGGCATCCAGTCCATTCGTGAATCGGCATCCATCTCAACCGTCTGGTACAGATTTTTCGTTCATTAAGTTTTTTTTGAAGTTTTTTGGTTTTAGTTATGCCGGTCAAGTTTTTCGAATTTCACACTATCACACTCTGTACCCTCTGTACCCCCTATGCTCACTGTGCTCTCTGTGCTCTCTGTACCCTCTGTACCCCCTGTGCTCTCTGTGCTCTCTGTACCCTCTATACCCTCTATGCTCACTGTGCTCTCTGTACCCTATGTACCCCCTGTGCTCCCCTGTGCTCCTTTTCGGTTACTCCAACGCGTCGACTAAGGCGTCGACTAAGGCATAGAACTATGGCATAACTTTGGCATCTTTGGCTTCTCTGGCACTCATGGTTCTCTTGGTTCTCTTGGTTCCGTTGGTAGCCGTTGGCTACGCGCGAACCAATTCTAACATATGAGTGGCAATAAGGGCTTAGTTATTTCCCTAGTTAGCCTAGTTAACCCACATAGTTCCTTATTTAGTATGTAGGGGATTTGAACCCACAACCTCATACTACCAAGAGATAAGTTTTATCCACTAGGCTATTTCCTCTTTTTGATACTCTATTCCTTTTAATAAGTATTTAACATAACTTTTATCTCTCTCTCCTTTTATTTATTTATTTATTTATTTATTTATTTTTATTTTATTTTTCTTTTATTTATTTATCACAATACTTCTATTTATTTATTAATAATACTATTATTATTATTATTATTAGTAGTTATTTAAATGTTATTGTTAAACGTCTTTTCCTATGTTTAGACCTAGGTTTTGCATCTTTCCATACGGCCATGGACACTACTCAAAATATCGATGATTTTAGTTCCTCACCCCTCCCTGGGGTATCAATTGAGCAACAAGTCGAACTTTTACGACATGAACTTCAACATGCCCAAAATGAAATAAAAGAATGTGATGTTGCACTCCAACAACTACAAAGCGATGACAATAACCTAGTCCGGGTAGTGAAGGCCATTATTACCGCCCAAGAGCAAGGAACACAATCCAAGATTGGTGCCAAAAATTTCCAATTTTCAAGATTTGACGGACGAAAAGATGGCCAATTTGTTCTCTCATGGTTATCCCAGTTTGATGATTTCTACTCTGATGAATCTTATTCTGAACAGGAAAAAGTGAAATTTGTAACCAACTACTTAGTGGGAAAGGCTCAGTTATGGTGGAATGTTTTGCGCCATAGCACAGATCGCCCCACCACATGGCAAGCCTTTCAAGACAAGCTCAAGGAGTCTTTCCTTCCTCCTCAGTTTCCCTTACATGCCCGTCGCTCTTGGACGACCGTCGCTCTTACATGCCCGTCGTCCTATGATGTTATACTTGGTATGCCTTTTCGTCACCATTATAATCCATGCATTGATTATCATACACACACCATGCGTTTTAAGTTTAACCATCAAGATATCTGTTTGTCTGCAATACATGATTTCCAACCATTCCCATTAATTATTCATACACAAGTAAAACGTGCATTCTGAAAAGGCTACAATTCATGTATTGTTTTTGTCAATAACATAGTCGATTATCTACATCCACTTCCTAATACCCATAAATCATTTATGGATTCTTATAAGGATTGTTTTATGGCTGATTTTCCTTCTAAACTACCACCTTCGAGAGGATCCCTTGATCATAGTATAGACTTAATTCCTGGTAGTTCTCCTCCCCATAAAGCACCTTATAGGCATGGACCTTTGCATCAACAAGAAATAACCAATCAAGTTAAGGATTTACTTGACAAAGGACTTATCAGGCCTAGTTCTTCTCCCTTTGGAGCACCTATTCTTTTAGTAGAGAAGAAGAACAAGACTTATAGGATGTGCATTGATTATAGAGCACTCAATAAGATCACAATAAAAAATAGATATCCTATTCCTAGGATAGATGATTTATTAGATAAACTTTGTGGAGCACGTGTCTTTAGTAAAATTGATCTTAAATTTGGGTATCATCAAATAAGAATGTCACCAAATGATATTTTTAAGACTGCCTTTCGAACTCAGACCGGTCACTTTGAATTCATGGTAATGCCTTTTGGACTTACCAATGCACCTGCTACATTTGCACGCATGATGAATAATATTTTTCTTGAATACCAAGCTTTTGTTCTTGTTTTCTTCGATGACATACTTGTCTATAGTAAGAATGATGATGACCATGAAAAGCATTTAGCAATAGTTTTTAATTTGTTATGCACCAACCAACTTTATGCAAATCCTGAAAAGAGTTACTTTTTCCAAAGAGAATTAGAGTACTTAGGCCATATTGTTTCAAGTCAAGGAGTTCATGTAGATCCAAAGAAGATTAAAGTAATTAAAGAATGGCCTATACCACAATCGGTGAATGATGTTCGCTCTTTTCTTGGATTAGCTAGTTTTATAGAAAGTTTGTAAAAGGTTTTTCTTATTTAGCCCTCCCACTCACTTTATTATTAAAGAAAAAGTTAAAATTTGCATGTGGATTGCCACAACAACACTCTTTTGAAAAACTTAAACAATCACTTTCTCATGCACCTGTTTTGCAATTACCTGATTTTACACAACCTTTCCATGTAGTTACAGATGCTAGTGGCTCAGGTATAGGTGCTGTATTGATGCAAAATGATCATCCCATTGCATTTGAAAGTAGGAAGATTAAACCTTCTGAAAAGAACTACAGTACATATGATAAAGAACTTTTGGCAGTTGTACATGCTTTAAAAATTTGGAAACATTATCTCATGGGTACAGAAGTCATAATCAAAACCGATCAACTAGCTATTAAACATTTACTCAATCAACCATTGATTTCAGATCGACATATCAAATGGGCTTCATACATACAAAATTTTCAGCCTATGATTCAATATCAACCTGGCAAAGCTAATGTTGTAGCTGATGCCCTGAGTCATTTTCCATCCCCACAAATAAACATTGTTTTTGTTAATAACATTTCTGTGGTTCATATTCATTAATTTCATGACATGATTCCTACATATGCATCTGATTTATATTTCTCACAAACATGGAATGCTTTCAATAATTCTACTACATTTAGTGAAGACCATTACACATTTCATAATGGATTCTTGTATTTTGATCATAAGCTATGTATTACACAAGATTTTAAAGAATTTGTTATGAAAGAGATGCATGAACCACCATATATGGGTCATAGGGGCATAGAAAGTACTGTTTCTACATGTAAAGAATTCTTCTTTTGGCCAAATATGGAAAAGGATATTACACAAATGTTTCCCAATGCATTGTTTGTCAACATGTCAAAAGACATCATGGTAAAGCATTTGGATTATTAATGCCACTTCCCATACCTAATGGGCCATGGGAACAAATTTCTATGGATTTTATTACTGGTCTTCCTACAACTTCATCACATCATGATATGATTTGGACAATTGTTGATAGGTTTAGTAAACAAGCATATTTCATTCCTTGTACGAAAACTCTTTCTGCACCTCAAGCTGCCAAATTATTTATTAAATGTATTTTTCCACATCATGGTTTTCCAAAAGTAATTTTATCCGATCGTGATGTTTGTTTTTGTAATCACTTTTGGGTTGCATTATTTAAAAATTTAGGCTCTAAAATAGATTTTAGTTCTGCATTTTATCCTGAAAGTAATGGGCAAAGTGAAGCTACGAATAGTACTATTTTGGATCTATTACGTTGTTATTCTTTAGATAATCCAACTAATTGGGATGAGAAACTTTCTTTACTCCAATTTGCATATAATAACACAACACATACCACTACTGGACGTGCACCAAATGAAATTGTATATGGTAAAAAGCTTCCTACTCCCATGTCTATCATTCAAACTGACATACCTATGGCTGATTCTTTTGCACAAGATCATATTTCTATACTTCATGAGGTTCATGAGCATATTAAAAAGAGTCAGGAACGTTATACCCGTAATATTAATAAGAAACGAGCAGCTAAACAATTTAATGAAAATGATTATGTTTGGTTACGCATAATTAAACGACGTTTGAAAAATATTCTACAACATCCTAAGGTAAAACTTGCACCACGTTATTATGGACCTTTTCGTATTATTCAAAAAATGAATGAGAATGCTTTTAGATTAGATATACCTTCTCATTGGAACATTCATAATTCTTTTCACATCAGTTTATTCAAACCATTTAAAGGAATTTTACCACTCATTCCTATTTTGGATGATCCTCCATTGTTAGAAGAGGATGCTGAAGTTTTAATTCCAGAAAAAATACTTGATCATGATGTTACTACTACACGCACAGGTAATCAATACCGTAGATATTTGATTAAATATAAAAATCATTCATTCGAAGAATCACAATGGATTCACAAAACATCACTAATTCCACATTATCATCATTTGATTTCTGCTTATCATTCACAATCACATTAAATTCCAGTTTTCCAGTTCCATGCATGTTTTTTTTATAATTTTTTTTTTTATTTACATGGCACATGCCTATGATTGTTCAGTGATGCGACATGTGATTGGCCATCCATGTCTATTTTATTTTTTATCAACTGAGGTCAGTTGCTCGTCAACTGGGCGGCATGTTATACTTTATGGGATATTTGGAATGAAGGTGTAATGCCTTGAGGATTTTAATGTGTTTTGTGTTTTGATTTAGTAGGTGAAGATCCATGAGGGTGTGAACGCGCATGGACTTGGAGATATTTAGAAGAATATTTTTAGAAGATGGTTATTTTTAGTTATTTTTGTAAAAAATAATGGATCGCTTTAGAAAGCGACATTTTTGTAAAAATAGAAAATTACGAACTTGTAAATAAAGCAAAAACACGCTTTTCGGAGCGCGGCCCTCATGTATCTTCTATTCAGGACGTAATAGGAATTTACTATAAATACGCATGCTCTGGTAGAGTGTCCATCAGAGCATGTGGGGGGAGATTGTACCCAATTTGGTGTCGTCTCTTATCTCTTTCTGTCTTTGAGTATTTTTTTCTCTGCGTTCGTACGTCTGTTATTCTCTGCGTTCGTGCGTCTGTGGTACTTGGGGCAACAGGAATGACAAAAAGTATTTCCTTGAGCAGCTTCTCTTTACTTTTTTTCCTCTAGTATACTTGTGCAAGTAAATCATGGCTTTTTCTTTCTATTAAATTCAAAGTGTTCACCATCTCAAAAGGTGCTTTCCTCCACTGGACTGCTGCCTCTAGCCTGTCTATTACATCCTTTTCAGGTATTTCCTTTTTAGGTATTTTGTATATGCAACTTCATAGGCAGTCAACCTTGACCTGGTTACTAATGATAGGTTTCGAAACATTTCTCACTCCCTTTCAAAAAATCCGTAATCAAAACCATCTTTAGAAATCTCTAAATAATAGCTTCCTAGAAATACAACTCTGCTATAATAGGCCATGAGACATGGTGGGAAAGATGGATGGACACTCCAAGAAATGAGTAGGTACTGCCAAATCCTGCTTTGTACCAGCCCCTTGTAGCTTCAAAGTTGAGTTGTCAGCCCTCTTAGCTTTCCAATGACACTATATAAATGTCCATGTACTTTGGAAATGATGTGAGAAATGATTGAATCAAAGTAGACTACTTCCAACTTGAAGGATCAATGAAAACCTTCTATTTTTTATCTCACACCTACTGCTTGTTATGCTCAGTGCTGCCAATACAGTAGGAATTAGAAAACTTCGTACTAGAGGTATCTAATTAGCTTAGTAAGCTAATGATTCCAAGTGGAATCACTTAAAATGATGCACTATACATAGAGCAATTAATTTAGCAATTGAATCATTACCCCCAATTTTTTAGGACCTCTGTAGAGTTTGACCAGTGAGTGCTTTGACATATTGCTTTTCTCCAAATTGGCTGTATATATTGTCTTAAAAAATTTGTGAGCATGTAGAGACCTTGGAGCTGATTCCAACAAGTTATAGATCATTGACAATGATAAAGGAATGACTCAGATATGAGTAGTACAAGTTGACAGTTATGAATGTCTATAACAGAGACATCATAGATAAGCAATCTAGATCTATTGTATTAATGAACAGTGTTGTACAAGATCGTAGGCTTCACAATCATAGTCTAATGATGGTGCGTAGTGTAGGCCACAATGTAGACCTCACTCTCTTACAATATGATAATGAAGGACTCGGGGATTGAGTCTTCTTATCGCGACTTTTTTCAAGCCACTTTTATAAGTGCTACATTCAAATTTGAATTTGAATTCAACTTTTGGCTCTCTCTAAAAGTAGTCCTCCAATCTAGGAGATATTCTCTCAATTGAAGTTGTGACTTTTCAAATACTAAACTCCACGATTTTGTTGAGAGTTACAAAGATTCTTCCAAGTTAGAAAATAACTTTTACAAATGTAAAGGATAAAATTCTCCTAGCAATGGTTTCCATGGAGCTTCAATCATTCATGAATCTTCTAGCCAAATGTGTAGGCTACAATTGTGCACCAACAGCTCCCCCTCAGGCCAAACATTTTGGCTTGTTCTTCTTCTTCAATCTTCATGAATGTCCTACAATCTAATCATTGACTTAAACCTGTAAAGTTTTGTACCATCTAATGCTTTAGCCAATAAATCTGCACGTTGCGTATTAGTAGACACATAAGCCAACTGAATTTCCTTGCTCAATAGCTTCTCTCTCACATAATGATAGTGAACCTCTATATGCTTGGTCCTAGCATGATAAATAGGATTTGCTACAAGATGTAATGAGCTTGTATTATCTCCAAGTATCATTGGAGATGTAGTATGCAAACCCAAATTTGTATACAACAATATGATCTATATGGCCTCTTGAGTAGCATTGGCCAATCCTCTATACTCTACCTCTGTAGAAGATAAAGAAACAGTAGGTTGCTTCTTTGAAGACCATGATATAGGTTTGTTACCCGCAAAAGATAGGTATCTTGAGGTACTCCTTCTATCATCTTTGCATCCTGCCCAAACTGCATCAAAATATACCTTGATGTCCAAGTTTGATGTGTAAGGGAAATAAAATCCATGATTTTGAGTGCCCTTAAGGTACTTCAAAATCCTTTTGGTAGCTTCCAAATGAGGTGCCCTAGGTTTGTGCATAAACTTACTTAGAACACTTACTCCATAAGCAATATCAATCCTTGTTAATGTTGCATAATTCAAGCTTTCCACTATGCTTTGATAACCTGCAATATTCCCAAGTATATCACCTTCATGAGCACTTAATTTTAGGTTTACCTCAATTGGAGTACTTGCAACTTTAGCATCCTGCAAATGAAATTTCTCCAACATGTCTTGTATATACTTCCTCTGAGTAATATAAATTCCACAGTTAGTATAGACTAACTCAAGTCCTAGAAAGTATTTTAGTGATCCAAGATCACTACTCTTGAACTCCTGCATCATCTGATTCTTGATCTACTTGATGCCATTAGCATCATTACCTGTAAGTATGATATCATCAACATATACACATAGGTATATTACCTTTGAGTTATTTCTTTTGATAAATAGAGATGTATCTGCTTTGCTCATGACAAAACACTCATCCTGAAGATATGTAGTCAACCTATGGTTCCATGCCCTAGGTTCTTGCTTCAATCCATAAAGAGCTTTGTTCAATTTACATACATATGTTACCTTGCTTGGATCCTCATAACTAGGAGGTTGGGACATGTATACCTCCTCTGAAATCCAACCATTCATAAATGCATTTTTTACATCCAATTGATACATGTTCCAATTCTTTGATGCAGGCACACTTACCAATACCCTGATGGTTGGCACTTTGGCCACAAGTGAGAAGGCTTCTTCATAATCAACTCCTTGGGTTTGTGCAAAACCCTTAGCCACAAGTTTAGCTTTGTACCTTCTTATTGATCCATCAGAATTCCTTTTGATCTTATAGATCCATCTAGAACCAATTACCTTCATAGACTCCTTCTTTGGCACTAGTTCCCAAGTATCATTCTCCTTGGGTGCTTCAATTTCCTCATCCATAGCTTCATTCCATTCTGCCTTGGTCTTTGCTTCTTCATATGATAATGGCTCTTCAAATGACAAGTCTTTTGCAAGATAAACAGAAAGCTTAGTTACTAGGGAAGTTTCATACCCATATCTGATTGGTTTATTGCTCTCCCTTTGTGATCTTCTGATTGCTTGGTTGGATGATTCAGGTATATCTTCCAATTTCTTCATCTTCACTTTTCCTTTGGACTTCCATGCCTTGAACTCCTCTAAGTTAATGATATCCTCATCATCTGAGTTGATATTGTTGGAAAGCAATGTTCTATGGGTCAAAGATTGGTCCAATATTGTTCATTTAATACAGCATATTTACACTTGGTTTAAGTACCTCCTACTTCGAATATCGACGGGCAGCGTGGCTAGGCAAAAAGCCTCTCAATCTACTGACGTGGGTTCAAATCTCATGAAGCGCGATCGCGTAAAGAAGTGAAAGCAAAGATTTTTTATATGCTTTTTATAATGGCGCAATAACAAAGGCAACGGGATCGCGATAGTGATGGATTGAGTTTCGAAATTCGCATGCGTGTTTGCTTTATTTGCGATTGTAGTTTGATGCTTTTGGAAGTGCTTTATTGGGATCAAGAACATACTATAAAAGAAGAGTCTTGGGCTCATGTTATTTTATCCTTCACCTAGTTTTCAACACAAGCCTTGTGCTTGGAGCTCAATAGAGGTGGTGTTTCGTCTAGCACATGGGGCAGCCATGGTGCTAACTTGAAGCATGTTGAGGAGAAGCTATGGAGTTCTTCTTGGAGATTCTTCTTGGAGAAGATGAAGGGTGTGCTTACACTCTAGATCATGGAGAGGAGGTTATCTCTTGTTCATGGAAAGAAGACTTGGTCATTAGTAGCTTGATGGTGAGGATCGGCCATCCACATGGTGTATTTGAAGATTGTCTTCTACATGAAGATTTCGGGTTACTTCAAAGACATTGGATGGTGTTTAACATAAGATTTACATCTTATGTTAAGTATTCAAGTAAATATTCTCTTTATGCACACAGGTACTACTTGGAGTTTATGGAGGCAGTAACATCCATATCAGGAGGAGTCCTATTCGGCATAGGTACAAGAGAATCAGTACGTATATGCTTTATGCATATTTGGATGAGGTGTTTGAGAAGGTTTATTCACATGAGTTTGAGGATTTCTGGCAACGAACTTGTTAGCATTCTTTGCTAATTTTATAAGTATGTGATCTTTTCACACACGTATCTGACTTAGGCTCTTTCATAGCCTAAGGTTATATGAGGGTTTGTTGATTATCAATTTCACACTGGTCCTTCCTCTTTCGATCACTCATATTCACTCTTCTATAACCTATAAGGTCACACATCTCATATATATTCAGACTTCTATCCATACATCTGAATATGTTTGTTACATTTGTACATTCACTATTCCATCTATTTCTCATCACATAGAGTGGTTGAGAGTTTTGCTCCCACATTGTACATTGAACATTGGTATAAATGATACTATGAGTAAGCGATGGCTTACGTAACACATTACACTTGTCGTCTATTCTTTCTCTATCTTTGTCTCATCATTTGTATGATTAAGTTGTGGTATATTCATGTTTTGTCAATATTGGAAGATTGCTAGATTCTGTGTTGTATATGCTGGACCTATGGAACCATGGACCTATGATATGAGCTATGGGCCTACCTCATTTCCAACATTTGGTATCAGAGCACTAAGGTTTTGGTTTCAAAGCTTTAGGACTTTGGCATCAATGCATTCAGGCTCATTCATATTCTCAGGTTTCTAGAATTCCAGGTTTACAACATATGATTTAAGGGCATCTTCTAATATTTGACATTTGACATATACAATTAATCTAGATAAAAAGAGATTTGAGAATTAGAAAATTTAGTCACATGCGTATTCATCAGTGTGGAGTATGAAGTTAATGATCTGTTAGTAGCCGAATATTTTTGGAAAAGTATGCAAATACTTTACAAAAGTATTGTTTGAAGACCAAGACTTGATGAAGAGAAGACTACTTCAAATTCAAGGAAGAACAATGGTTTGGAGAAGATGAAGGAATCAGATCAACATCAAATCACAGGTATCAATTTTTACTATCAGATTATCATTTGCAGGTCATGTCTTAGAAGAGCAGTTATGAAGAGATTTGAAGAAATTCAAGGAATGCTTTTATACACTTTCATCATTTGAAAGTTAAAGGCTACATCAAAACAGGTATCTAGAGGTTTTTCTAGAGAGTTTTGAGAGATCTCTTTCATGGCAAGAAAAGCTTATCTAAGAAGACAAATTTGGAGATGGGATGCGTTTTTTGTTTTCAGCCAATTTTCTGTTGTAAGTTGGTTGGATATCAAGGTACAAATGTGATCTAGAGAAGATAACTCTAGAAAGGCAATTCATCATTCAGACAACCATTGGTGAATTTAGTCGTTTCAGACATTTGAAGAAGAATTTTGATTCAGAGATATGAGGAGATGATAAACGATGATTCTATATTCACTTCCATTTGTATACCATGTTTGTTTTGTCTCTTACTCTTAGCACTAGACGAAGAGAAAAGTTCATTTGAAGAGGTCAAGAGTTTTTGATACTTCAAGATGAAGAGAATAAAAGGTATGGAAGAGAAGTTTGAAGATGTTGACATCATCACGTGGAAGAAAGATGCAGAAGAAGAAAGTCCATCGTTTCCAAAAGAAAAGTAAGGCTTCCTTTTCTCATATTTTCCATATACTTTTCCTATTTTATCCTCTACATCCAAAGACAAGTCTACGAGAACATCTTGTTTAAAGAAGAAGTTGTTTCTTGTTTTGCATTACACTTGGTCATGATTTAGTAGATTTGACAAAGAATTGCATTGAGAGAAAGAAAAGCAACATATTTTAAAGACAACTTGTATATTTTGACTCATATGTATGAGTTATATATAAGTTGAAGTTTTTGAGCTTATATGTTCCCTCAAAGAATTCTTGGAGTGTCAATACAAAGCTACTTGGTATATGACAAGTTGCAAAGAAGTATATTTCTTCTTTATCTAACTCTTGAGGTAAAAGATTTTTTTGTAGCAGATGTTGAAGACTTGGGTTGAGGTTTTATGTTTGGAAAAGGTTACCTCATATTGAGTATTTTTTAGAAAACTTCAGAAAATTCAGATTGTTGATGTACAACTCAATGGAGAATCTAATTTCTCTGATTGTCTAGATTTTTGGATACATGCTTGTATTCAAAAAGGTGTTCCATCACATCCTTTTACTTGATTGAGAAGTGGAATTAGCCAAAAGAAAGTCAAGCAGGTACTATCACATTTCACCCGGGTAGAATATGAAAAATTATGAAGTATCAACTTGCAGCTTTTGAAGTTCTCAAGGTGAGAAGTTTGTCCACTTATATTTCAAGTAGGAGTTGCAGATTCTTGGAAAGGATTTGTTTGAAGAAAAGTTTTACAACTTTGTGAGAAGCATGGACACTTAGAGACATTTAGGTAGCAAATCAAACATTCTGTCATGAAGGTTGATGAGAACAGATTCTACATAGGAGAGATCATTGATCTTCGATAGATCTTGTATGATCTTGAGTATTTATGAGTCAGTTGTCTATCCTTTTTTTATGTAAGGTTCTTAGCATTGGAAGAAGTAAGTCAAAGATTCAGATTCTATCAGATTTGTATTTCAGAGAGATAGAAGAAGATACTTGTTATGTTGCAGAAGGTTATGAATCCTAAAATGCTTTCAACAAGGTTTTTTGTTATATGAATCAGCTAACCTTATTCTAGATTTTTGGGAAGCTGAGAAGTAAATAGTGAAAGCCATTAGCATCTGCAGTGCTAATAAAAAGGGTTTAGAAATTTTGTTTCAGATATAGTTATTGATCACTAAAGATCAGATTTATGAAGAAAGACGTCCAAGATTTCATAAAGCCTGATATAATTTGAAGAATACTGGATACTAGTGTTAAGTCATCCAGGGGGTGATGAAACATGAAGACTTATTTTCAGCATGCAGATTCATACCTACAGGTATTCCTATTTCAGGTATTCCTATATTTCCTTTGTCAGTTTCTCTTTAGGTTCCAGCTTTGTAAGAAGAAGGAAGAAGGAGAATGTCTGGAAAAAGTTCATGTTAGGTGTTCTTGTTCAGGAGACGGTTCCAGAGCTCTATTGAAGAGAAGCTTGATATTTCAGAAAGGTATGTTTGAGAAGTGCGCACATATATGTTTATACCAGATTCTGAAGGAAAGAGGTATGAAGGTTTATAGATAGAACAAGGAGGATGACATGATGGCATCATAGATGAGACTCATATTTCAGTTGATTTCAATTGAGTTGAGTTGATTTGACTTGAGTACAATCAGAGATGAACCAGTAGTGTTCATAATACACTAAGTTGTTGTGAAGAGATGGATAGGTATATGCTTGAAGATGAAGAGGTGTTGCAAAATCCTTGATCTACACTAGCCAAATGAACTCTAGGAGTATATGGTGGGCCCTTATAGCTTGCCAATGGATGTATTAGACACCCTATGTACCTTGGAAGATCACTCTCAAAAAGATAGATCAAAACAGATAAGTTGGAGTTAGCTCAGAGGTGAAGAACTTGCTATTTTGGTTCATACACCTGTCCAATGTTTTGCATAATTCTCTGAGCACAGCAGCAATTAGCATAATTCCTCTTGGGGAATCTATTTAACTTAAAGATCTAACTTTCAAGAGTAATCTCATCAAAAATAATGAACCACACACTGAGAATGATGTTTAACAATTGATGACATCATCCCGATTTTCACGGACTGCTATAGTAATGAGACTAGTGAGCAGAAAAATGAACATAACTCACGATTTAAGAATTGAATGATTATGAATATGTGTATGGTTATACTATACAGTAAGCTGAATCTAACACGATTTAAATCATTGAATTTTTATAAACACACACTGAGAAACAACTCTAACAAGATGTGTAAAAAAGTCGGGTATCTGACACAGAAGTGAAAATGAATAGAGAGTGTTGACTTCAACTGAACATAACTGAAAACTACAATACCCAAATGCAATGAAAACTGGTGAGCATATAATAGACTTATAGAGCTAACTTTACCAAGTTAAATCACTGAAAATGATGCACCAAGCTCAGAGAAACCATCTCTGCAATCTGACTGAGAAAACTGAGAGATATGATAGTGAGTAGTACACTTCACAAGAACATGGAAATATGAACTCAAATGATCATGAAAATGAAAGTATATTGCTTGTACAATACAATGGACTTACTGATACATATGTGTGCCTTGTAATCACACCTTGATATGGCATAAAGCTGAACTCTTGGAGATCTTCACATAGGTCTTTCTAACCACGACTAAAACAGCCATCTATTTATAGTTGAGTTTCGGAGGCTAACTTTCCTCAAACACTCTCCACTCAATTAGTGATTGATTTGATTCTCTACCTACCACAAATCATGAATTCGTGGCTCCTCTTTCCCTTTTTGATCAAGTGGACTCAACCACTTAAGATTCTTTCACTTTTACATTAAGTAAAGTCTTCAAAAGTTACAAGAGGTAGTTCACAAGTGAACTTTACATTGTCTTCATTTTAAGGCTTCTTCTATGACTTTGTGGGACTCAAGCCAATACTTAGGCTTGTCATAGACTTGCTCCAACAGCTCCGGCTCAAGCCAAGTATGCTTGAGGTCTTCAATCTTCCAAGATTACCTGTAAACCAATCATAGCCTTGAATTTGCAAAGCTTTGTACCATCCAATGCTTTGGTTAGAATATCTGCACATTGTTGATGAGTGGATGCATATGATATTTGAATCTCTTTGCTTAGAACCTTCTCTCTTGCATAGTGATAATGAACTTCAATATGTTTAGTCCTTGCATGAAAAATAGGATTAGCAGCCAAATGAATAGAACTCATATTGTCACCATAAATAGTTGGAGTTCCAAACTCCAATTCAAGATCTTTGAATAATGTCTTCATCCACATAGCTTCTTGTGTAGCTATGGCAAGACCTCTGTATTCAGCTTCAGTAGAAGAGAGAGCAACTGTGGGTTGCTTCTTGGATGACCATGAAATAAGCTTTGAACCTGCAAAGGTAAGATAACCTGAAGTGCTCCTTCTATCTTCCTTGGAGCCAGCCCAATCTGCATCAGAACATAGCTTCAACCCTAAATCAGATACATAAGGATAATAAAGTCCTTCATTTATGGTTCCTTTGAGATACTTGAGAATCCTTTTGGCAACATCCATGTGTGGTTTCCTTGGTGTGTGCATAAATTGACTTAGCACACTCACATTGTAACATATATCTACTCTTGTCAATGTGGCATAGTTGAGACTACCCACTAGACTTTGATATGATGTGATGTCCTCTATGAGTTCACCTTCATGTGAGCTCAATTTGTGATTGACCTCCATTGGAGTACATGCAATCTTTCAATCTTGCATCTTGAATTTTGCCAACATGTCCTTAATGTACTTTCTTTGAGTGAGAAACAAACCATGATCTTTGTAGACAACTTCCAAGCCTAGGAAGTAGGTAAGTTAACCCAAATCACTTATCTTGAACTCTTCTCTCATGATGAAGTCTTGGGCACCAAATCCCAAGTGTTGTTTTCTTCAAGTGCTTCAATCTCTTCCTTCATTGCATGCTTCCATTCTGTTTTTGCTTTGGCCTCTTCAAATGATGATGGCTCCTCTTGCTTTATGTCTTGTGCTATGTAGATAGAATGTTTAGTTACTAATGAGGTGTCAAACCCATACCTTTCTAGTTTTTTCTTTTCCCTCATAGATCTTCTTAGGCCATGATGTTATGATTCTGCCTCATGTCCAAGTTCCTGCAATTTTGCTTTACCTTTAGACTTCCATGCTTTGATCTTTTCCATCTGAGATTCTTCATCATCCTCTGAGGTGTCTTAATCTTCAATCTTCGGTTGTTCTCTACCAAGCTTTGGAAAATCTTCTTCAAGATCATATGGTAAATTGACCTTCCTGCATGAATCTTCATACCATGAATTGTTTTCATCAAAAACTACATCTCTGCTTACCAAGAATCCTTTGTTGGTAGGGTTGTATAACCTGTAACCCTTTTGATTGTTGTCATATCCAATAAATACACACCTTTTTGCCTTTGGATCCATCTTGCCTCTAACCTGTGAAGGAACATGAGCAAAACCAATACATCCAAAAATTTTACAATGATCTAAGCTTGGTCTTCTTCCATTCCAAGCCTCATATGGAGTCATCCCATCAAAGGATTTTGAAGGCAACCTGTTAATCAAGTAAGTGGCTGTAGATACAGCCTCAGCTCATAGATAATTAGGTAAATGCTTTTCATTTAACATGGACCATGTAGCTTCAAAAATTGTCCTATTCCTCCTTTCTGCCACTCCATTTTGCTCAGGAATGTACCTTGTAGTTACCTCTCTTTTGATTCCTCTTTCTTGAAGAAAAGAATCAAACTCATGGGAGAAGTATTCTCCCCCTCTATCTGACCTTAGCCTTTTTAGTGATTTACCTGTTTGATTCTCCACAAGAGCCAAATATCTTTTGAAACATGAAAAAACTTCATCTTTGTGTTTCATAAAGAATAGGATAGTCCATCTGCTACAATCATCAATAAAGGAGACATAATACCTTGATCGAGATATTGAAGCTTCCTTGCTAGGTCCCCATACATCTGTATGAACCAACTCCAAGAGATCTCCATGCATATAACCTTTCTTCATGAATGGTAACCTGTGAGACTTTCCAAATTGACATGCACTACACTTATAAATCATATGTTTTTTTGACAAATTAGGGATTCCAAGTACACTTTGGTCCCTGAAAATTTGCTTTAATGACCTTTCACCAATATGTGCTAACCTTTTGTGCCATACTTCCAATTCTGTGGGTGTCTGACTACCATAATTAAAGAGAGCAATGTTTCTAGTGTCTTGTAATTCAAATGTGAACAATCTACCTGTCTTTTCACCTTTTGCAATTCTTCTGAATCCTTGACTTGGATCTTCAACAAATGCTTCTACTTTTGTGAACCTGACTTGCAACCCTTTCTCTACTATCTGCCCAACACTTATCAAATTCTTTGTAATGGTAGGGATATAGAGTACCTTAGTGAGTAGGTTGATGTTTCCATCAGGTGCTTTGACATTGCCTATTTTCTCCACAAGATGTTTTGTATCATCTCTTGTTTGTACCTCATGCTTATTCCTTGGATCTTCTAAATCTGATAGGAGTGTTTCCTGCCACATGATTTGAACAACCTGAATCTATGTAGAAAATATGCTCATCAGATTTACCTTGTGGCATAGCCATGTTCATGATCAATAATGAATCCTCTTTTTTTGAGTCTTCTGTGTAGTTATTGAAGCCTCTCCTTCCTATGTAGCCTCCTTGATAGTTTGAATGATTGTAGTTGTTGTAGTTGCCATGATAATTGTTGAACCTTCCTCTTGAGTAGCCATAACTCCTCTATTGTATCCTCTGCCTCTTTGATTCCTTGAATTCCTAAAGCAATTTTTAGTTGTATGATTAGTTAATCCACAAATAGAACATGAGTTGGAGTCTTGGGATCTCCCCCTGCCTTGTCTACCTCCTCTTCCTCTACCTCTGCCATGTCTTCCTCTACCTGCATAGTTAGCTTGATATGTACCTACTTCATCATCCACTTTCTTTGCCTTTCCTTTGTTATCTTTGGTCTTGCTTTTATCAGTGTATAAAGCTGAAGATTGATTACCTTTAGAGCTTTCTCCATTTTTGATGAGCTTTGCCTATTGAGTAAGTAGTTGTCCAATGAGTGTATTGAAATCAGGTACATGCATGTCTATGTACAAATCCATAGCCGTGGTGAGTGCTTCCCACTTGTCATCTGCCTTCAAGCCATTGATGACCTGCCTTACAAATTGCTCTTCATCTATTACGTCTCCAATGCTTCCTGACTGATCTGCTATGTCCTTGAGCTTTGTGACAAAATCAGTCACATTTTGTTTGGGAGCCTTCTTGAGAGTTGTGAAATCCAGCCATAGTTGATGCTTCCTAGCTCTGGTACTTGAAGAGAAGAAGGCTTCAAGTGCATCCCACACTTCCTGAGATGTTTTACAAATTCTAATGTGAGGCAACAAAAAATCTGAGATAGAGTTGAGGAGAATGCAAGTGCATCCTTGGAGCACCGTGTGCTCAACCTTTCTTGCTCTTCTTGTGTTGGTTGACTTTTGTTCCTGAAACTTGGCATAACTTCATCTACAACCACATAACCATATAAAATTCTACTTTGGAGATAAGCTTCCATTCTTAATGACCAAGCTGAGTAGTTACCTCTGTCCAATTTGTCAATTGATGAAGGAAATCCATCTGCCATGTTGTCCAACCTTGCTCTGATACCACTGTGAAGAGATGGATAGGTATGTGCTTGAAGATGAAGAGGTGTTGCAAAATCCTTGATCTACACCAGCCAAATGAACTCCAAGAGTATATGGTGGGCCCTTATAGCTTGCCAATGGATGTATTCGACACCCTATGTACCTTGGAAGATCACTCTCAAAAAGATAGATCAAAACAGATAAGTTGGAGTTAGCTTAGAGGTGAAGAACTTGCTATTTTGGGTCATATACCTATCGAGTGTTTTGCATAATTCTCTGAGCACAGCAACAATTAGCATAATTCCTCTTGGGGAAGTCTAGTTAACTTAAAGAGCTAACTTTCAAGAGTAATCTCATCGAAAATAATGAACCACACACTGAGAATGATGTTTAACAACTGATGACATCATCTCGATTTTCACGGGCTGCTACAGTAATGAGACCAGTGAGCCGAAAAATAAACATAATTCAGGATTTAAGAATCCAATGATTATGAAACTTTGCATGGTTATACTAGACAAGAAGTAAAATCTAAAAAGTTTTAAATAATTGAATTTGGATAAACACACACTGAGAAATAGCTATGACAAGATGAGTAAAAACGTCGGGTACCTGACAGAGAAGTGAAAATGAATAGACAGTGTTGACTTCAACTGAACATAACTGAAGAATGCAATACCCAAATAAAATGAAACTTGGTGAGCATATAATAGACTTATAGAGCTAACGTTACCAAGTTAAATCATTGAAAATGATGCACCAAGCTCAGAGAAACCATCTCTGCAATCTGACTGAGAAAACTGAGAGATATGGTAGTGAGTACTACACTTCACAAGAACATGGAAATATGAACTCAAATGATCATGAAAATGAAATTATATTGCTTGTACAATACAATGGACTTACTGATACATATGTGTGCCTTGTAATCACACCTTGATATGGCATAAAGCTAAGCTCTTGGAGGTCTTCACATAGGTCTCTCTAACCACGACCAAAACAACCATCTATTTATAATTGAGTTTGGGAGGCTAACTTCCCTCAATCACTCTCCAATCAATTAGTGATTGATTTGATTCTCTACCTACCACAAATCACAAATTCGTGGCTCGTCTTTCCCTTTTTGATCAATTGGACTCAACCACTTAAGATTCTTTCACTTTTACATTAAGTAAAGTCTTCAAAAGTTACAAGAGGTAGTTCACAAGTGAACTTTACATTGTCTTCATTTTAAGGCTTCTTCTATGACTTTTTGGGACTCAAGCCAATACTTAGGCTTGTCATAGACTTGCTCCAACAGTTGTGAGTTGTCAGTCACAGGTTCCAGGATTCAGTTCTTGATTAGTGTATTTACATGACACAGCAGAAGTACGTTGAGAAAGATTTTTGTAAGGTAAATGCAAATATGTGGATCCTAGTGTATGTTTTCAGGTTTTTGAAGATAGAAAATAGCAGGTTCAGAGTCAGTTCATGCTATATTTGTTGTCAAGCAATAATTGCTTGATAGGAACACCATTGGATATCTAGTTTGCATATTTTCTCAAGTATTATGGTTCATATTCTGCAAGTTCAAGTGTTTGAAGTTTGAAGAAAGTCAAATTCAGTTTTGAAGAAGACTTTTAAAGAAAAGATTTGAAGGTCAGTTTTGGAGTACAAGCTTGAAGCTTGTGGTTGTTTGCAGCTTTGATAGTTTGCAAATCCAGTTTAGTTTGTACCAATATAACATTGTAGGGGGGTTTGTTGGAAAGAAATGTTCTATGGGTCAAATATTGGTCCAATATTGTTCAGCTAATACAGCATATGTACCCTTGGTTTAAGTACCTCCTATAGCGAATATCCACCGACAACGTAGCTAGGCGAAAAGCCTCTCAATTTGCCGATGTGGGTTCAAATCCAGTGAAGCGCGATCGCGTGAAGAAGTGAAATGCAAAGATTTTTTATATGCTTTTCATAACGGCGCGATAATGGAGGCGGCGGGATCGCGATAGTGATGGATTGAGTTTCGAAGTTTGCATGCGTGTTTGCTTTATTGTTGTGATCGTAGTTTGATGCTTTTGGAAGTGCTTTATTGGGATCAAGAACATAATATAAAAGAAGAGTCTTGGGCTCATGTTATTTTATCCTTCACCTAGTTTTCAACACAAGCCTTGTGCTTGGAGCTCAATAGAGGTGGTGTTTTGTCTAGCACATGGGGCAGCCATGGTGCTAACTTGAAGAATGTTGAGGAGCAGCTATGGAGTTCTTCTTGGAGATTCTTCTTGGAGAAGATAAAGGGTGTGCTCACACTCTAGATCATGGAGAGGAGGTTATCTCTTGTTCATGGAAAGAAG
This sequence comes from Ceratopteris richardii, assembly GCA_020310875.1. Taxonomy (NCBI): domain Eukaryota; kingdom Viridiplantae; phylum Streptophyta; class Polypodiopsida; order Polypodiales; family Pteridaceae; genus Ceratopteris; species Ceratopteris richardii. The sequence continues at coordinate 70,614,997 of CM035436.1, forward strand.
ACTTGGTCATTAGCAGCTTGATGGTGAGGATCAGCCATCTACATGGTGTATTTGAAGATTGTCTTCTACATGAAGATTTCGGGCTACTTCAAAGACATTGGATGATGTTTAACATAAGATTTACATTTTATGTTAAGTATTCAGGTACATATTCTCTTTATGCACGCAGGTACTACTTGGAGTTTATGGAGGCAGTAACATCCATATCAGGAGGAGTCCTATTCGGCATAGGTACAAGAGAATTAGTACGTATATGCTTTATGCATATTTGGATGAGGTGTTTGAGAAGGTTTATTCACATGAGTTTGAGGATTTTTGGCAGCAAACTTATTAGCATTCTTTGCTAATTTTATAAGTTTGTGATCTTTTCACACACGTATCTGACTTAGGGTCTTTTATAGCCTAAGGTTAGATGAGGGTTTGTTGATTATCAGTTTCACAGTGATCCTTCCTCTTTCGATCACTCATATTCACTCTTGTATAACCTATCAGGTCACACATCTCCTATATATTCAGATTTTTGTCCATACATCTGAATATGTTTGTTACATTTGTACATTCACTATTCCATCTATTTCTCATCACATAGAGTGTTTGCGAGTTTCTCTCCCACATTGTACATTGAACATTGGTATATATGATACTATGAGTAAGCGATGGCTTACGTAACTAATTACACCTATCGTCTATTCTTTCTCTATCTTTGTCTCATCATTTGTATGATTAAGTTGTGGTATATTCATGTTTTGTAAATATTGGAAGATTGCTAGATTCTGTGCTGTATATGCTAGACCTATGGAACCATGGACCTATGATATGAGCTATGGGCCTACCTCATTTCCAACAGATATCTGCATTCTAAGTAGGCTCCTCCTTAGTGAGGCTTGGAAACTCGTCTTCCAAGTCATAAGGTAGCTTTACTTTTCTACACTCACTATCAAACCAAGAGTCATTCTCATCAAAAACAACATCTCTACTGAACATGAATCCTTTGTTTGAAGGATTGTAAAACCTGTATCCTTTCTGATTCAAGTCATACCCTATGAAGATGCACTTTTCTGCCTTAGGGTCTAGCTTACCTCTTATCTGAGAAGGGATATGCACATAAGCAACACATCCAAAGATCCTACAATGATCAAGTGAAGGTTGTCTACCATGCCATGCTTCATATGGGATCATCCCATCAAGAGATTTGGATGGCAACCTATTTACAAGATAAGTGGTAGTAGACACACTCTCTACCCACAAATAATTAGGTTATTTTTTTCTCATTTCACATTGATCTAGTTGTTTCAACAATTAGTCTATTTCTCCTCTCTGCCACCCCATCTTGCATAGGGGTATACCTTGTTTTAATTTCTCTCTTGATTCCTCTGTCCTGCAAGAATACATCAAACTCATTTGAGAAGTACTCACCTCCACCATCTGACCTTAGTCTCTTTAGGATTCTCCCTGTTTGGTTCTCAACAAGTGCAATATACTTTTTAAAGCAAGTGAATACTTCATCTTTGTGCTTCATAAAGTACAATACAGTCCACCTATTGTAATCATCAATAAAAGATACATAATACCTTGATCTAGGGATTGAGGGATCCTTACTTGGCCCCCATACATCTGTATGGACAAGCTCTAGGTAGTCCTCATGCATGTAGCCTTTCCTTGAGAAGGGTAATGTAGCTCAAGCGTAAGCACCACCTGTTGTATATTATTGAACAAGGCATTGTTAAAATGTTAAATATTATTGAACAAGGCATTGTTAAAATGTTAAATTATTAATGTATTAATATATTTTTGATGTTTTTGATATAGCAGCTGAAGGTTCGTGAGGAGCGTGCAAGGCGTGAAAGGGCGGACATCAATAATCTGAATAATTATTATTTATTTTGTAAATAAACTTGCGTAGAAGGTTCTATTGTTAGAAAAGTAATGGTTAGAATAAGGGTCGTTGTAGACCGTAGTTTCTATTATTTAAAGTAATGGCTTTCTGTAAAAGTTACCAACTTTTAGTTTCACGCCTGCTTTTCGAAGCCGCCCTCATGTAACCACTATTTTGGACGTAATCAAAAGTCCTATAAATACATGCACTCTGTGGACTGTCGAAACAGAGTGCGTGGGGGGAGATTGCACCCAATACTGCGTTGTGTCTCGTCTCTTGTTGCGTCTATTCTCTGTGTGTTTTCTGTGTCCGTAATCTTTGTATGCGCGTGAGTAAGATCCTGACAACAGTGGTATCAGAGCTCTGCATGCGTCAATACAAAGGGTTCTGTTCTCTGTTCTCGATTCCGATTTCGTTTCCGTTTCCGTTTCTTGTTCCTGTTTCGATTTCGGTTTCTGCTTTGGCTTCGGTTTCTGTTTCTGTTTCTGATTCTGATCCAGAACCTTCACCTACGTCTTTCCAAGGCGTCGACTAAGGCAAAGAGCTTAGGCAATAACTTAGGCAATAACTTAGGCAATACATTGGCTCCCTTGGCAGCCGTTGGCTACGCGCGAGACAATTTTAATTTTTGAGTGGTAATAGAGAGGTTTAGAGTCCCTAAGGTAGGAGGATTTGAACCCACAACCTCCTTCTTTCAAGGGAAGTACTTTGACCACTCCACCATCTCTTGGAGTTGTACTCAAGTCTCTCTCTCTCTTTCTTTGGTACTTGTGCAAGGCGCTCGCGGCAATTTCCAGGATGGACCCAACAAAGAATCAAGTGTAACTTTCAATCCGTAGGTCGGATTGAGGCGTGTAATATACCGTTGGAAAGCTCTCGGAACGAACTTTCCAATGAGCTAGCTTGCAAGGGTGAAATCTTTGGTCATATTTTGGTGGCACTTGATTGAGTGTTCAAGATACCAAGCAAGGTTGAGAACACGGGATCGAGACACCAAGGTTGCAAACGAGAAGGTTCAATACACCAAGGTTGAGAGCAAGGGTCCAAGAGCACCATGGAGGATTACAGTAATTCACCTCTACCTGCGGCAACACTTGAACAGCAACTAGAGCTCTTGCGGCATGAGCTTCAAGGAGCTCAGAACGAGATCCAACAACGTGATGAAATACTCCAAAAGATGCAAGCTGAGGAAGACAACCTTACGAGAGTAGTAAAAGCTATTGTGTCTACCCAATCTGATGTTACGCATTCAAAGATTGGTAATAGAAACTACCAGTTTCTACGATTTGATGGCCGAAAGGATGGGCCTTTAGTACTTTCTTGGTTGTCGCAGTTTGATGATTTTTATACCGATGAAATGTATGCTGAAAGTGAAAAAGTTAAATTTGCCACTAACTATTTAGTAGGTAAAGCACAACTCTGGTGGAATGTCCTGCGGCACAGTACGGAGCGTCCAACAACTTGGAAGGCTTTTCAAGAAAACGTGAAGGATTCATTTCTTCCTCCTCAATACCATTTGCATGTTCAACGTGCATGGACAACCCTTACATGGAAGGAGGGTGATACGGTTACTAGAAGATGTATCAGAGGATATCTTGCAGCAGAAATACGAAGATGGTTTGGAAGTGGGTATCCAAGCCAAGCTTCACACCCTACGACCTACAACCCTCAACGAGGCTATATCTTTTGCTTATGATGCAGAAAAAGAATTCCAGTCCATAACCAAGTCACTCCGTCTACAACAACCATGTCCACGACCATTTCCTGTTAAACCTTCATTTCCTATGAAGCGTAATTTTAATGCCCCATCTTACCCTAGCTTTCCTCGACCTCTACAATCCAATTACTCAACTTCACCCGTTGCTTCATCTCTCCAACCAACCAAACCACCTACCTTTCAAACTTCAGCAGTGAATGCCCAACAGAAGTGACCACGAATCACCTGCTGGAATTGTGGTAAACCTGGACATACAAAAATAAGGTGCAGATTGCCACCTCTTCATATGAAACAGGCTACAGCTCGATTGCATAACATGGATGTCTATAATGAAGAAATTCCTCCTGTTTGGACAGAGGAATCACTGGAGAAGGACTTAAGTACCTTGGGTAACGATATCTCTCTACACTCTCTTCTTTGCATGCAGGGTACAATAAATAACAAACTAGTTAAAATTCTACATGACGATGGTAGTTCACATGACTTCATTTCACATTTATTAGTACAAGAACTTAAATTACAAACATTTCCTTCTTTGTATAAAGTGAAAGCTGCATTTCAAGGTAGTCGTTATAATGTAACACAAGAAGTGCAAGATGTTACGATTAGCATAGGCCCTTATGTTGACTCATGAACATTTTTAATTGCACCTTTGCAATCTTATGATGTTATACTAGGTATGCCTTTTCGTCACCATTATAACCCACGTATTGACTACCATACTCATACCTTTAAGTTTGTTTTCAAAGGTCAAATCATTACTTTGTCTGCACGGCATGATTTCCAGCCATTTCCATTGATTAGTCACACTCAAGCAAAGCGTGCATTTAGGAAAGGATTTAACTCATGCATTGTTTTTGTTAATGTCATCAATGATTATACTCATACACTTTCAGATGCATATAAACCTTTCATGAGTACTTATAAGGATTGTTTTATGTCTGAATATCCCTCTGAACTACCACCATCTCGAGGATCCTTTGACCATAGCATAGACTTAGTCCTTGGTAGTTCTCCTCCTCATAAAGCACCTTATAGACATGGCCCATTACATCAAAAGGAAATAGAAAATCAAGTAAAAGACCTACTACAAAAAGGACTTATAAGGCCTAGTTCTTCCCCATTTGGAGCACCCGTTCTCTTAGTAGAGAAGAAGAATAAAACTTATCGAATGTGCATTGATTATAGAGCCCTTAACAAGATCACGATCAAGAATAGATACCCTATTCCTCGAATAGATGATCTCTTAGATAAGTTACGAGGAGCTCGTGTCTTTAGTAAAATTGATCTTAAATCGGGTTACCATCAGATTCGTATGACATAAAGTGATATTTTTAAGACTGCATTTAGAACTCAAAATGGCCATTATGAATTTATGGTAATGCCCTTTGGACTTACTAATGCCCCTGCTACATTTGCACGAATGATGAATAATATTTTTCTTGATTACCAAGCTTTTGTTCTTGTATTCTTTGATGACATACTTGTTTACAGTAAGAATGATAGTGAACATGAAAAGCATCTTGAAACAGTTTTTCATTTGTTACGAGAAAACACACTTTATGCTAATCCTGAAAAGAGTTATTTCTTTCAACGTAAGCTAGAATATTTAGGACATATTATTTCAAGTGAAGGTGTGCATGTGGATCCGAAAAAGATTAGAGTTATCATAGAATGGCCTACACCACAATCAGTCAATGATGTTCGTTCTTTTCTTGGGTTGGCTAGTTTCTATAGGAAGTTTGTTCGAAATTTTTCTTATTTAGCATTGCCTCTTACTTTGTTGTTGAAAAAGAAAATAAAATTTGCATGGAGATTTACCCAACAACAGTCCTTTGACAAACTTAAACATGCACTTTCACATGCACCTGTTTTACAATTACCTGATTTCTCACAACCCTTTCATGTTGTTACTGATGCTAGCGGTTCAGGAATAGGTGCTGTTCTGATGCAAAATGACCATCCCATTGCATTTGAGAGTAGAAAGCTTAAACCCTCAGAACAGAATTATAGTACGTATGATAAAGAACTGTTAGCAGTTGTGCATGCTTTGCGAATTTGGAAACACTATCTTATGGGCTCTGAAGTATTAATCAAAACCGATCAACAGGCTATTAAGCATTTATTAAGTCAGCCCTTAATCTCTGATAGACATATTAAATGGGCATCATTCATTCAAAATTTCCAACCCATGATACAATATCAACCTGGTAAAGCTAATGTCGTAGCTGATGCTCTTAGCCGTTTTCCTTCAAATTCCGTTGTTTTGAATAATATTTCTGCCATTCAAATTCATTCTTTTCAAGACATGGTTTCCACTTATGCATCTGATTTGTATTTTTCACATGCATGGCATGACTTTAACAATGCTGCATCTTTATCTGATGAACATTATACATTTCATAATGGTTTTCTCTATTTTCAACATAGATTGTGCATAACCCAAGCTTTTAAAGATTTTGTCATTAAAGAAATGCATGAACCATCTTACATGGGTCATAGAGGCATACAAAGCACCATTTCTGCTTGCAAAGATTTCTTCTTTTGGCCACACATGGAAAAAGACATTGCACATTATGTTTCTCAATGCATTGCCTGTCAGCGTGTCAAACGTCATCATGGTAAACCATTTGGATTATTAATGCCCCTTCCTATTCCAAATGAACCATGGGAACAAATCTCTATGGATTTTATCACAGGTCTTCCTATCACTTCATCACATAATGATATGATTTGGACAATAGTTGATAGGTTTAGTAAATATGCATATTTCATTCCATGTAGAAAAACTTTGACTGCACCTCAAGCTGCAAAATTATTCATTAAATGCATTTTTCCACATCATGGATTTCCTAAAGTAATGTTATCTGATCGTGATGTTAGGTTTTGCAATCATTTTTGGGTTGCCTTATTTCAACATTTTGGTTCTAAAATAGATTTTAGCTCTGCATTTCATCCTGAAAGTAATGGACAAAGTGAGGCTACAAATAGTACTATTCTTGATTTATTGTGTTGTTATTCATTAGATAATCCTAATAACTGGGATGAAAAGTTGCCATTGCTTCAATTTGCTTACAATAACACTTCACATACCACTACTGGTCGTGCACCTTTTGAAATAGTTTTTGGTAAAAAGCTTCCCACTCCCATGTCCCTCACCCAAACCGACATTCCGATGGCTGATTCTATTGCTCAAGATCATGTTTCTATACTTCATGATGTTCACGAGCACATTAGGAAAAGTCAAGAGCGATATACACGTATTATCAATACTAAACGATTAGCCAAAGAATTCAGGGAAAATGATTTTGTATGGTTGCGAATAATTAAAAGACGTCTCAAAAATATTTTGCAGCATCCTAAAATTAAACTTGCACCACGCTATTATGGACCGTTTCGCATTATAGAAAAAATTAATGATAATTCATTTCGATTAGATATTCCGTCCCATTGGACTATACATAATTCTTTTCATATTAGCTTACTTAAACCCTTTAAAGGAACTTTACCACTTGCTCCACTTCTTGATGATCCTCCTTTAATTGAAGAACAATCTGAAATCTTAGTTCCTGAGAAAATCATTGATCATGATGTCACTACTACACGCACAGGTACTCAATATCATCGATATTTGGTTAAGTACAAAAATCACTCTATTGAAGAATGTCAATGGATACATAAAACACAATTAACACCTCATTATGACCACTTAATTTTTGCATATCATACACAAACACATTAATGTAACAGCTCCATGAACATTTCCATGCATGTATTTTTACATGGCACATGCCTATTTTCTTTATTCAGTGATGAAACATGTGACTGGCCATCCATGTTTATTCTTTTATCACCTGAGGTCAGTTGCTTGTTCAACTGAGGGGCATGTTATACCTTATGGAATATGTTGAACAATGCATTGTTGGATTGAAATATGGAATAGCCAATGCATTGTTGGATTGAAATATCGAATAGCCAATGCATTGTTGAACTGTAACATGAAATATGTTGGCCAATGCATTGTTGGATTGAAATATCGAATAGCCAATGCATTGTTGAACTGTAACATGAAATATGTTGGCCAATGCATTGTTGGATTGAAATATCGAATAGCCAATGCATTGTTGGATTGTAACATGAAATATGTTGGCCAATGCATTGTTGGATTGTAACAGTAATATGGAATATGTTGAACACTCCATTACAATTGTTAGAGTGTTGAATTCTTTTATCAACTGAGGTCAGTTGCTTGTCAACTGAGAGGCATGTTGTATATTATTGAACAAGGCATTGTTAAAATGTTAAATATTATTGAACAAGGCATTGTTAAAATGTTAAATTATTAATATATTAATATGTTTTTGATGTTTTTGATATAGCAGCTGAAGGTTCGTGAGGAGCGTGCAAGGCGTGAAAGGGCGGACATCAATAATCCGAATAATTATTATTTATTTTGTAAATAAACCTGCGTAGAAGGTTCTATTGTTAGAAAAGTAATGGTTAGAATAAGGGTCGTTGTAGACCGCAGTTTCTATTATTTAAAGTAATGGCTTTCTGTAAAAGTTACCAACTTTTAGTTTCACGCCTGCTTTTCGAAGCCGCCCTCATGTAACCACTATTTTGGACGTAATCAAAAGTCCTATAAATACATGCACTCTGTGGACTGTCGAAACAGAGTGCGTGGGGGGAGATTGCACCCAATACTGCGTTGTGTCTCGTCTCTTGTTGCGTCTATTCTCTGTGTGTTTTCTGTGTCCGTAATCTTTGTATGCGCGTGAGTAAGATCCTGACAACACCACCTCCTTTACTTAATCCACGGAGACGTGAGGACCAGTATGAAGACCATGAGCAAGTGAAGACACAAGTGTGTGAGTGAAAGCACACAAACATGCACACACATACACACACACACGTGCGCACAAGGTAAGATCAAGGAGAGGAACAATGGAAAGCTTCGATCGTAAATGATTTCTCTTACAAAAGCTCTATTCTCTAACAAGCTAACCTCAAAAAATGAGCTCTCTAACTCTTTTTATAGTTTTTTGACTAGTTTTGGCCCTGTCCAGACCTAGTGTCCGGCCTAGTTAAAAATTAGGTTCCAGGGCTTATTTGAGGGCTCAAATGAAGTCTAAAAACTATGAAAATTGGTAGGATGATACTTCTAATACTCCTCAAGCTCGAGGAATCCTTGGCTTGAACAAAATGGAGTTACAAAAATAAAAAATGGTATTTACAATGGTTTTTAGTGATGAAAATCACTATTTTTATAGGGATTTCTTATGAAAATTTGACATACACTTCTTGGAGCTCCCTACTTGCTCCTTCTTCTTGTGTGTCCACCTCTTTGATGTGCTCCTGTGCTTTGTCCTTGACCTCTAGCTTTAACACTCCCCCCCCCTCTCGAGTTTGTCGTCCCTGACAGACCCTTGTTGTAATGGTTGTTCCATGTAGTGCTTTGAGAGGTAGTGTCTGTTCGGTAGGAAAAAGAGCCGTCTACCTTCCAAATGTGGCAGGTTTGGTTGTCTGGATTTTCATTTGTCACTAAAATCCTTTGGAAGTTGTTGTCCCTTGGTATGCGCTCCTTCCTTGTATTCCAGCATGATTGTGTCGTTGTGAGTCGCCATTGATGGCCTCTAGATCTTCTTAAGATGATGTTCATAGTAATCATGTCAAGTACTAATATCCCATAATGAATGATGGGTAAGTGTGTTCATGCATGGGTTGAGGAAAATATGTGCCTTGTGCATGGCCTTGTAATGTAGCCCTATACATGCTTACTTGGAAAATGCATTGGAAGAAGTATGGTGCAAAAATTGGGGCCTTGAGCTAAGTGCTCAAGGGTATGCTGACGAAGAGGTTTCCTAATCTATCATGGTTATGGTGTTGCCAAAGTAAAGATACTTACCATGGTGGATGGTCGATTTGATGTTGATCTCTTCGTGTTGTACACCCGGCATTGTGATGGACCATCAGCTAGTCTGTCCTTGTCGATGAATGTCCGTGATGAAATTCTTTGAGTGCCTTGTCCTGTCTCCTCTCGTCAAGCAACATTTGTTAAATACTGAGAATTGAATTTCTTTATATTCCTTGACAAACAACATTGGGTAACTACACCAAGCTTAGTTTGACATATTTGCTTTAGCTCACCATAAGCAGGATTGTTCTCACCCCGTATACAAACAAGGATTTTCAGGGTACCAAACTACCCTTAGTAGATATCTCCTTGGATGCTCTCGTACATACAGTAGTTAAGCATCTCTCAAGTTGCACACCTTCGAGATCTTCCCTCCTACCAAGGTAAGGGGAAACAGTAGTTGTGGATGCCATGTTCATGCCAAGTGCTTGAAATCTACCAGATAAGGCAGCAATAATATCATTCTGCTAGTCGAGACACACTTCTATCAAAACTGATAAATGCCCAGTAATCAATGGTTCCACCTTCAACTAAGCATGACTCATTCATGTTCCATGAGCCAAACCTGGGAAGAAGCTCTTTCTCTCTCTCTTGTCTTTTTTTTTTGGAACAATGTCACCAAACAAGAAGACAAATGTTAGTATCAGAAAAAATAATTGACATATGTCAATGTGCTCTTGTGCATGGGACTTTCAAATGTGTCTATGCACAGCCATGTAATGTGGCCCTATAAGGTCAATGACTTGAGAAGTAATTATGCCTGATTTTTGGCACATATCCATGTGATATTTTGGGGCTTTTGAGTTGACATCTAGGCCTAGTCGCCTTAACTTATTTCGCCTAATATGCTCTCTGGCCTCTGCCTGTGCTTCTTCCCTCACCCTTAACTCCTCTTCTTTTCGCTTCTTAGCAGTGTTGAGTCTCGTAAGCATATCCTCTGTAAGAGGTTCTTGGTATAACTTGACTCTACATCCACTAATATAGTTTAGCAAGATATCTCCTTCGAGAGTGGCCAACTGAACTGCACCGCTAGTGGAAATTCTATTAATGATCATGGGTCCGTATCCTATTTTTTCCAACTTACGGGCATGTTGCTTTAGCGTATAAACCAGCACTAGGTCTCCTTCTTTCAATCCTTTATCTTTGACGTGTGCATCAAAGTATGCCTTTTGTCTTTTCTTTGCAGCATAGATGCCTGCCGCCGCATGTAGCCTTGTCTCACCTAAGCGTTCTAGATCAAAGATCCTAGCGGACAATTCATGTCCATTCCACTCATGCTCTTGTGCTACTTTTAAGGCTGGGATGAGGAAGTCCAATGGTAGAATAGCATTCTGTCCGAAGACCATCTGAAATGGGGTGGTGTTGAGTACCGTTTTGTAGGCAACTCGATAAGCCCAAACAACATGATGAAGTTGTTTGTCCCAATCAGAGCGTTTATTATTTACCAGTTTTGTCAATAGGTTACAGAGGATCTTATTGGTGCTCTCGGCTTGTCCATTTGCTTGCGGGTGATAAGGGGCAGACTTCTTATGTATCATCAAGAATTCTTGGAGAAGATTTTCAATGACCCCATTCAGGAAGTGTGTGCCTCTATCGATCACTAACTCTATTGACATCCATAGTCTGAGCATAATTATTTGTTGTGGCTTTCACTTCTACCCACTTTGTAAGGTAATCTGTGGCGAAAATAATATACTCTGCATGGGAGTTTCTAGTTGGGGGGTTAATAGGACCTATGAAGTCTATGCCCCACTTCGAAAATGCACGCCCTCCCATCATTGGCCTCAAAGGCATCTCGTCTTTTCTAACTAGATATTGTGCATGTTGGCATGTGTCACATTTCTTCACATAGGTGTGAGCATCCATATGAAGAGTGGGCCACCAAAGTCTTGAGAATAGAATGGTCTTGATTACTCGATGAGGACCGAAGTGTCCACCTACAACACCATTGTGTGCAGTTTCTAAGATTTTCAAATAGTCTGATTCGTGAACGCACAATCTTAGATAACCATCCTTGCCTCTTTGATATAAGTTGTCTCCAACTAAAGCATAGTCCTGAGCCTCTTGCTCCATGCTTCGTCTTCTTGCTAGACTAGCCTCTTTGGGTAAGGTTCTCGATCTCATAAACTCTACCAATGGAGCACTCCAATCAGGAATTAATGACACTTGATAAAGGGTGGCATGCTCCATTGGTGGTCTCTCTCTGCACATTGGACAATTCTTAATCTACTCATGTATTTCTTTGTCCATGCTAGGCCAATACACACCTAAACGTTTTAGATTATGCAATGTTCGTTGTTTAGAATAGTGATTTTCTAGAAATCCTTCATGGGTTTGTTGCAACCAGCTAGTATGTTCGTCATCCTCAACACAACAAGCGAGTACACCCTCTGTATCTTGTTTGTACATGCTTCCTGCCAATATGTGATATTTTTGTGATTTTACAATTTCTTCTTGTGAGGTTTTCACATTCTTATTTGCGGGTCCGAAGGTGAGGACTGGTACCAACTTACTTGCCCATTTAGGAACAACTTCCAAATTGAACAAATAAGCATCAGGTAGTTCATCAGACACTCCTTGTAGTGACTCTCCTGAAGTAATGCGAGAAAGGTGATCTGCCCGAAGGTGGGTTCTACCTTTCCTGACAACAACTTCAAAGTCATATTCCATTAGTAAGAGGAACCATCTTACTAAGCATCCAGTATTGCAAGGTTTATTGACCAAATATAACAAAGCTTGATGATCAGTGAAAAACTTGAACTTGTTGGCCAATAAATAGTGTCTAAACTTCTTCAAAGCATATACCATGCCTAAGCCCTCTCGCTTAGTTGTGGTATAGTTTCGTTCAGCTGTGGTGAGCTGTCTTCTAGCATATGCTATGGGCAAATCTAAGTTTCCTTCACCTGTGGGTTGTGCTAGCACACATCCTATGGCGTGATTGGATGCATCCACATGGACATGGAATGGTTTATTCCAATCAAGAGTGGTCAGTATTGGTGCTGTGCACAAACGTTTCTTCAGTTCATTGAAAGAATTCTCGCATTCGTTGTTCCGCTCAAAATTAGACAACAAGGCATAAAGGGGTCTAGCTATGATCGCGTACATGTGGATAAACCTACGGTAATATCCACAATGGACTCCTTAACATTCCTTGGCCTTGGCAGCTCCGCTATGGCTCGTACCTTATCTTCATCTGTTGCGATTCCATTCTTAGAAACAATATGACCTAAGATTTTACCTTGACGCACCATGAACACACTTTTCTGGGTTCAGACACACTCGATATTTGTTGGTGCATGACAATCATCAATTGAAGGACTATGAAGAGATGGAGTCATAAAGTCAGGAAGAGAACAATATCAGAAGGATAAAGGAAGGACATTATCAGAAACCCAAAGATATGTACACATATGTACATTAGCTGACATATACTTTTGTCTAGTCATACACTTGTATATATTCATCTATAAATATGTGTGAAAATGTCGGGCAAGTAGAGCAGAAGAAGATTAGAGAATAGGAAGAGAGAAATTAGTGTCATTAGACACATGAAGAGTGAGTGAATTGTCCATCCTCACTTAGATGTAAATTTTCTGAGAAATCGAAAAATTTTGCGCCCGATATTTTGCTGTCTGCTCCTTCTGTGTTTAATCTTTTGAGAAATCCTTCTGCACGTATCTAAGTTCATAGCTAATCTATCTATGGCTAGAATTTGAGAGGTTAATTGTAATCAGGCTGTGAGAATTTTGATTAGGAACATTCATATGTAAGAATGTTCTAACAGTCGAGAAATCTGGCGCACATTTCATCTTCAATGAAATGATCATTGCTCAGTCCACAGTGTAAAGTTTTACACAAATGAGGGCTTAAAATCTAAGTTGGAAGGTAAGCCATCTATGGCTAAAAGATCTTGATCAAACAGGATTTACTTTGGGAGAACCAGTGCTAAGAAGTTGCAGGTGTCAAAGTCGCCATTGCAGAGAAGCACTTTCAGACATAGGTAAAGTGTTTTACACATTTCTCAGTGTGTACTTAATCTTTTTGAGAGATTTAACTTGGAAAAGTTGCGCAACCTTAAGGCAAAGTGTTGTGCAAAGTTTTATCAAAAACTTTACAGGATTGATTAGTCAATGAGTGACTAATCTGCAGCAGACTTTTCTGAAGAAACTGAAATTTTCAGAATAATCAATTTTCTAATAATTTGGTGAAGATTCTCTAAATTAGGTGGAGTCTAAAGTTGATCTTGATATAGAGGTGATCTAAATTCAAGGTTAACTTGTTCTTTTGGAGATTAACACCCTCCATCAGTGGTATCAGAGCAGGTTGTGTCAAAATTGAAGTGAAGAAGACTCCGACTATTGCAGAAGTACAAATCTTTACATTTTGAAGGTGCAGAAGGGTAAAGGTTGAAGAAAGATCAAAGGAAGACATACAAAGAGCATCAAAAGGATCAGAAGGAGCAACATTCGAAGTAAAGGTACATTTATTATCTGTAAAGGTTAAAGATTTGAAGCTACAGGTGAAGTAAAGATGGGAGATAGTCTCCAAATTGAAAAGTTGGATAGAGAAAACTATCCTGCATGGTCTATGAGGATGGAAGCTCACCTTATGAGCAAAGATCTGATAGGATACATCACAGGAGATGAAGAAAAGCCAGAATTTAGAGATCCTAGTGTTCCAACTAGGGAGGAGCTTGCAGATTTGAAGAATTGGATGAAGAAGGATGCTCAAGCAAGAAGCATCATCTACATGGCAGTCAATGACTATTTGCTTCCTCACATTAGAGGACTTGAAAGTGCATGTGACATTTGGAATGCTTTGGAAGAGCATTTCCAAAATACAACCAAATCAAGGAAAGCTTCACTATGGGCAGAGTTTACTACTTTTAAGAAGAAGGCCTCACAATCAATCTCTGATTATGTGACAAAGATGAAGGACATTGCAGACTCTCTAGGTGCAGTGGATGAAGATATTGAAGAAGACAAATTGGTAAGACAAATACTCACAGGGCTAAGAGGAGATGAGAAGTGGAAGCCTTTCATTTTATCTACAGAACTTTCATTAGATCATTTTACTCCTGACTTGAATCAATTGTTAGGTCATATGCTAACTTTTGAGAATGATGTCAAAGGAGATGTTGATAAGAGTGCAGGTCATGCAATGTACTCTAAAGACAAGAAGAAAGCCAACAAAGGAAAGCAACAATCAGGTGAAGAAGAAGGTACTTCAAACCAAGCAAATTTCATAAGAGGAAGAGGAAATGGCAGAAGTAGAGGAAGAGGCAGAAACAACAAAGATAGTGCAAGAGCTTGTTGGATATGTGGTAAGACCAATCATCTATCTCATGATTGTTGGCATAATAATCAAAATAATGGTAATTATCAGAACTTTAATCAAAGAGCAAGAGGTGGTAGATTTCAGAGAGGAAATTTCAGAGGTAGAGGTGGTAGGAATTCTTTTGGAAGAGGTGGTGGAAGAAACTTCCAAAGTCAATCCTATAATAACACCTACTACAACTATGCATCAGATCAAAAGGAGGATTCGACTCTCATTATGAATACATGTGAAACCTCACATGAGGACATGAGAGTGTTCTATATTGATTCAGGATGTAGTAATCATTTAAGTGGAAATATTGCTTTGATGACTGACCTAGATCACAATGCAATTAATCATACAGTGCAGACAGGTGATAATACAAAGCATAAGGTAAAGTCAATTGGTTCAGTCAAGGCTAAGGATGGGAGTACTCTTCTGAGTAAGGTACTTTATGTTCCCACAATTCCAAAGAATTTGATCAGTGTAGGTCAAATTGTGGAAAAAGGTTATGAGGTAAGGTTTACCAATGATGGAGTTTATGTGGAAGACCCTAGTCAAGGGTATAAACAAGTTATTGCAGGAAAGAAAGAATGAAGGCTTTTCACATTGAAGGTACAAGGAAATGTTGGACATGCTATGTTCACATATGGAGAGCAGAAGGTGTCAGAATTGGATCTTTGGCACAAAAGACTTGGACACTTTAATGAAAGAGGTATCAAAGAAATGATTAACAATGATTCAGTGCTTGGAATGCCTAACATTGCAGGTCAACACATGACATATAGATGTGAGGCATGTCAATTAGGTAAGGCTCATAAGAAATCCTATTCCAAGCATGGGTTTATGTATTCAGAAAGACTTGAATTGGTGCATACAGATGTGTGGGGTCCTTCAAAGGACTTTAGTATAAATGGTTCAAGATATTATGTCATATATGTTGATGATGCTACCAGGTGGATCACAATTTATGTGATTAAGGAAAAGTCAGAAGTGTTTAATACATTTAAACACTATCATGCATATGCAGAAAGGATTACAGGTCAAAAATTGAAGAGACTAAGGTCAGATGGAGGGGGAGAGTATTTTTCAAATGAGTTCAATGATTATTTGTGGAATGCAGGTATAAAGAGAGAAGTTACTTGCAGGTACTCTCCTCAACAAAATGGGGTAGCAGAAAGAAGAAATAGGACTCTTGTTGAGTTTGCAAGGTCCATGATGAAAGAGAAGAATTGCCCAAATTATTTGTGGGCTGAGGCTGTTAATACAGCTACATATTTGGTTAATAGATTGCCTTGTAAAGCTTTGCAGGGTATGACACCATATGAAGCTTGGTGGGGTAAGAAACCTACCTTGGATCATTGCAGAATATTTGGATGCTTGGCATATGCATATGTGCCATCTCAATTGAGGCATAAGTTGGAGCCTAAGGCAGAGAAGTATGTATTCATTGGCTATGATGATAAGCAAATGGGATACAGGTTGTGGAGTCCATCCACAAAGCAATTTATTGTATCCAAGGATGTTACATTTGATGAGCAAGGTACTTGGTATGCAGGTAAATATAATGTACATACAGATGATGAAGAAGTTGTGGATCAAAGGAAAGGTAAAGCAAAGATTCAATTACTTGATGAAAGTGAGAGTAATGAAGTGCAGATTGAAGTTGAAGAGAGGCCAAGGTTTGATCCAGAATGTGATGAACCAGAGACCTCAAGAAGTGCAGAAGTTAGGAGATCATCTAGGCACAAATGGCAACCTACAAGGTATAGCTATGACACTTCATTCTTAACTACTAAAGATTATGCTTATTTGGTAAAAGCAGATGAAGACCCTTCTACATATGAAGAGGCCAAAGGGAAGAAGAATTGGGAAGATGCTATGCAAGAGGAGTATGATGCATTGATAGAGAATCAAACATGGGATTTGGTTCCTAAACCTAATAGTCAGAAGATCATTGGATGTAAGTGGGTTTACAAAACAAAGAGATTTGCAGATGGAAGTGTGTCTAGGTACAAAGCTAGACTTGTTGTGAAAGGATATGCACAGACATATGGAGTGGACTATGATGAGACTTATAGTCCTGTGGCAAAGATGACAACCATCAGGACACTCATTGCAATTGCTGCTTGTAAAGGTTGGAAGTTGTCTCAATTAGATGTTAAAAATGCTTTCTTGAATGGTTACATTTCAGATGAAGTCTACATGGAGCAACCAGATGGGTTCAAAGATCAAGTGAGTCCAAATTATGTGTGTAAGCTCAAGAGAGCTTTGTATGGGTTGAAGCAAGCCCCAAGGGCTTGGAATTATAGGCTTGTAAAATTCTTGAATGATCTTGGATTTCAAGCATCAAAGGCAGATAGTAGCTTGCTAGTCAAAGCAAGTGAAAATGGATTCATTTATGTGTGTATTTATGTTGATGACATAATACTTACAGGAACAGATGATAAGGGGATACAAATGATCAAGAAGCAGATGGAGAAAGAGTTCAAAATCAGTGATTTGGGGAACCTATCATTCTTCTTGGGAATGGAGATCTCTTATACTCAACATGGAGTATATGTGACCCAAGAAAGGTATCTTAAAAATTTGCTAACCAAATTTAAAATGGAAGATTGCAGGGTTGCACCTACACCTTTGGAAGTGAACCATAAATTGTCTAGGTTTGGAGGAGAAGAGTTCAAAGATATGAAACTCTATCAAAGTTTGGTTGGTAGCTTGATTTATGCTACATTGACAAGGCCTGACTTGTCATATGCAGTTGGTGTGCTTTCACAATTCATGCATTGTCCTAGAAAGGAACATTGGATTGCAGGACAAAGAGTACTTAGGTACATCAAGGGTACACTCAAAGAAGGGTTGTACTATGGGTTTACTTCAGATACAAGAATCAAGATATATAGTGATGCAGATTGGGCAGGTAATGTGGATGATAGAAGATCAACACATGGATACTTGTGCTATGTAGGAGACAAATTGATTTCATGGTGTTCTAAGAAGCAACATACAGTTGCTTTGTCATCCACAGAGGCAGAATATAAAGGTATGGTGGAAGCTGCAAAAGAGGTAATATGGCTAAAGACACTTTTGAAAGTTTTTGATGTGATTCAGAGTACTCCTATTATTTGTGGAGACAATATGAGTTCATTATACTTGGCAGCTAATCCTGTATTTCATGCTAGAACTAAGCATATTGAAATACAGTATCATTTTCTGAGAGAGAAGGTCATTGAGAAGGAGATTGAAGTCATACACACTCCCACAAAAGATCAAGTTGCAGATATGATGACAAAAAGTCTAGATGGACCAAAACTACAAAGATTCAAGGATATGGCTGGAGTAAAGAAGATAGAAAAGAACCTCAATTAATGATTGAGGGGGAGCTGTTGGTGCATGACAATCATCAATTGAAGGACTATGAAGAGATGGAGTCATAAAGTCAGGAAGAGAACAATATCAGAAGGATAAAGGAAGGACATTATCAGAAACCCAAAGATATGTACACATATGTACATTAGCTGACATATACTTTTGTCTAGTCATACACTTGTATATATTCATCTATAAATATGTGTGAAAATGTCGGGCAAGTAGAGCAGAAGAAGATTAGAGAATAGGAAGAGAGAAATTAGTGTCATTAGACACATGAAGAGTGAGTGAATTGTCCATCCTCACTTAGATGTAAATTTTCTGAGAAATCGAAAAATTTTGCGCCCGATATTTTGCTGTCTGCTCCTTCTGTGTTTAATCTTTTGAGAAATCCTTCTGCACGTATCTAAGTTCATAGCTAATCTATCTATGGCTAGAATTTGAGAGGTTAATTGTAATCAGGCTGTGAGAATTTTGATTAGGAACATTCATATGTAAGAATGTTCTAACCGTCGAGAAATCTGGCGCACATTTCATCTTCAATGAAATGATGATTGCTCAGTCCACAGTGTAAAGTTTTACACAAATGAGGGCTTAAAATCTAAGTTGGAAGGTAAGCCATCTATGGCTAAAAGATCTTGATCAAACGGGATTTACTTTGGGAGAACCAGTGCTAAGAAGTTGCAGGTGTCAAAGTCGCCATTGCAGAGAAGCACTTTCAGACATAGGTAAAGTGTTTTACACATTTCTCAGTGTGTACTTAATCTTTTTGAGAGATTTAACTTGGCAAAGTTGCGCAACCTTAAGGCGAAGTGTTGTGCAAAGTTTTATCAAAAACTTTACAGGATTGATTAGTCAATGAGTGACTAATCTACAGCAGACTTTTCTGAAGAAACTGAAATTTTCAGAATAATCAATTTTCTAATAATTTGGTGAAGATTCTCTAAATTAGGTGGAGTCTAAAGTTGATCTTGATATAGAGGTGATCTAAATTCAAGGTTAACTTGTTCTTTTGGAGATTAACACCCTCCATCAATATTCTCTACTCTTGTTGAAGATTTGTATGAGCTCATGGATGTGAAATCTTCTTTCTTGGGAATGAGCACATAAATCATCCACATGCACTTCTAAGCTCTTTTGCAAGAACACTTTGAAGACATGACACATGAGCCTTTGGAATGTTGCAGGTGCATTGGTGAGCCCAAATGGCATCACACGAAATGCAAAGATTCCCCACTCTGTGGCAAAAGCTGTTTTGTGTTGATCTTTTGGGGCAATGGCTACATGATTGTAATAAAAATCCATCAAGGAAGCTATAAACTTCCTTGCCTACAACATGCTCCAATAGGTGTTCTGTGATTGGAAGTGGATAACTATCTCTAATCGTAGCGGCATTAACTTTTTTAAGGTTAATACACACTTGCAACTTCCCGTTCTTCTTGGGCACCGCTACAATGGGGGACACCCATTTAGTATGCTCAATCTCATAGATAAATCTAGCTTCAATCAGCCTATCAATTTCTTCTTTTATTTTGGCTGCATATGTATCATTATATGTGTAGGGATTCTGTTTGGTGGGCTTGGCATCAGCAGTCATGGGGATAGTATGAGAGCAAATTCTTGGATCTACCCCTTTCAAGTCTCTATAGTGCCACACAAACACATCCCTATATTCCCTTAATAGAGCTACGAGCTCCATTTCTTCTCTTGCACTTAGGTCATCTCCTATATATGTGCATCTCTCTTCGTTCTCTTCAATGGTCACTACAATCTTCTTGGTCTTTTCTTTATTATCATATGATTCTCTTATGATGGCCTCTCTCTTAGGCATTCGTACCAAAATTTTGCGGTCGTCAACTTCATATTTCTTGAAGTTTTCTAGTACTTCAAACAATGATTCCTCCTCTTCTTGTTTCACTGCTTTTCTTTTCTTTTTCTTTTGATTGTTGTCACTTCCATCCTTTGAATATACCGTTTTAACACTTATGAGAGGTTCTTCTTCTTTCTGGGTGAACACTCCTATATCTTCTAGATAGTGCTGCTCTGAGTTAAAGCAACTATCCATGGTGGCTAAGATTTTTGGAAAGTCCTCATCTGAAAAGATCATCGGTGTGTAGGCTGGGTCTCTAACTGGTCTATCTCCTAGAAAAGTTCCTTCTTCTCTTGCCTTTAAACGTTTTTCCTCTTCCTCTGCGACCTTGCACATCCACAAATGAGTATCTTCATGCAGCCGTGATGGATCAGGTGAACTTTCAGAATGCAAAGAGATGGAGTCTTCTTTCGCTTTGTGGATAGGATTCCACTGTAGGGGTGGTACATGTCTCAAGGAGTAATCCTGCAAATTGACCTTGGTGGTGACATCTAAGTTTTGTAAGTACAAGGAGTTGGTTCTCCAATCCTGTACTATTTGCAATTGTCATAGGAAGGGTCTTCCTAGGATCATCTCATAAACATTATTTTTCTCAAAGTCACATATAGCAAATGTGTGCTCAAATTCTACACCACAAGTGGTTAGAGTTATCCCTTCGAGCAATCCTAGAGGTCTTTCAAAATGACCATCGGCCATTTGAAGCTTCATTCTAGTTGGTCTTAATGTGGGTTTGCCCCATTGCTTCCACAAGGAGGTGGTAGCAATGGCAACACCAGCACCTGAATCTATGATTGCTTTGGTTGTGTAACCTTGGTAGGTGATTGGAAGATAAGTATTACCTTCTTCACCCTCACACATGTCCCCTATTTTGTCTAGAGGTATCTCTGGTACTTTTTGCTTAGAGCCTGCTTTTGGCATTTTGGAATCAAGTTCTGGAACTTGATCCTTGACATGATTCCATAGCTCAGGTTTCGCTTTGACCAGCTCTTCTACAGTGAGATGACATTGAACCTTAGTGTTCTTCACGACATCAGTGTTCCTTGGGACCACTGAGTCTTCATGTCTGACCAGTAGCTCTGATATGAAGAGATTCAAATTCCCATGGGCCTGGAAATTGAGGCAGTTCTTCTAAGGTATTAGATTCAAAATCTAATCTCTCGTCTTCTTGTTGTTCTACTTCATCTCCGTAAATAGATGGAATGTCTTGGGGAAATTGATCATGAAGATCATCAATCTCACGAATAGGAGGGGAATTACCCTTCTCCTTGGCCCATTTCTCTTCTTGTATTTCCCGCAAGAACTCTTGAGAGTGCTCCTGAATTGAAGGAATAATTCTAGCATCCATGGAATTAGGAACATAAGCTCCCATTGGTGGTGAGCTTCCTCTTTCAATAACTGGTTGAGCCTGTGGAGGTAAAGAAACTTGTGGTTTGTTTACCAATTGCTCTAATCTTTCTAGTAAGCCCTGGAAATGAAAATCCGGTTTGACAGAGTTTGTCCGATTGAGCTTTTGACTAGTCTCGAGTATAGCTTGAGCTTTTTCTACCATTTTCATGCACATTTTCATCCGTTCAATCTCTAAATCCGCTCAAGGGTAACTCTTGTCTAGGTTTGCAGCTGTTGGCCATTCTTGAAGTCGATCCTGGTAGGCCTTGAACATCATGGCCAAGCCTTCTGGCGTTGGATATGCAAGAACAGACCCTGGTTGTGGTCTATTTACAATGGGTGGTGGGGTGGAATGAGGTGGAGTAGATGGAGTTTCAACATGCGAGGGGCTTTGAGATGCAATGTCATCTATTTTTGTTTTCACTTCCTTCAGACTTTCTTCTAGTTTTGATAACTTTTTATTCCACTTGTGATTGGCCTTCTCTCTGGTATCCTTCCATGTTCTTGTTTTTCACTTGCTAGGCTCTCTTGATTCACTTGACTCTGATTGTTCAACTGGCTTATCCTATTTTAAGGCTTGTGCCCTAGTGACTACTTGTATAGGAGCCACATTACTGCTACTTGAACTTGAATCCGCCACTAAGCCTACCCCATTAATGGGTGTAATCTTGGGTGCACTGGAGGGCTTTCTTGGACAATCTCTAGGGAGATGGTCTTTACCACACTCAGGACAAAAGGCTTGTATCGTGATGTTCTGTCATCTGCCTAGAATTGGTGAGTGGGGACATTCACGAATGAAATGGTCATCCTGACATCTAAAACATGGTCCTCTAGGGGCTTGTGGTCTTACTTGTCTCAATTGGGGCCTGGGGTTGGGATTCGTATACATGAAATTGGAGTATTCTGGCTCCCAATTTTGTTCCATAGGTGGTGCCTCATATTGATACGAGTAAATCTCACTATGCTCAGGCGACTCTGTGTAATAAGCATATGGACTACCTTCATGGGAGTAGTCTGAACTATGAGCATGAGAGTCATTCTCTGAGATCAGTGGGGTCACTGGCACCAATGCTCTATTAAGTTTCTCTTCTGCCACTGCATACTTAACTGGAATTACATTGGCAAGCACTGGTGGTTGGTTTCCTAGGACTCGTTGTGGCCTATATGGTGCCTGCTACTGTTGTTGTGGTCTATAATATGGTTGTTGGTATTGGTTCTGATACCTACCTTGTTGGTAAGGTTGCGGATAATTCTGTCTAACAACCTGTCTATTGTATGGACAATCTTGAGCCGTATGGTTCGTGTATTTTCTCTCAATAGTGCAATATGGAGAATTCCTTTCTCTCATGTTCTGGTTATGCATTGGGCATACGTTAGCCATGTGGTCCCCTCCACAGGTATAACATCGGTTCAATGAGGTGACTCTCTGTGTTTGTCTATTTTGGACTCCTAGTTTCTTGGCAACTTGTTCAACTATCTCATCTATTTCCAAGGAGACTCTTGAAGTATAACTAGTAGAACTATCAGAATCCTTATAGAGTTTGGATAGTCCTAACTCCGCACCCAAGTTGTCTTCTATGTCAATGCAGGTCCGCACACACTCTTCTATGCTTCTAGGATCTTTCAAGTACACATGATCTTAACTTTGTGCTCAGTAAGCCATCTAAGAACAAAGCCACTTGTTTGGCTGGTGTGGGTAACTCTGGAGCAGGGCATCTTTCTAGGTATTGTCTGAACCTTCTACCTACTAGTCGCACTGTTTCTTGGGGTGTCTTCTTGGAACTGTGGATCAAAGATGATGTGTTATGTCGGATACCACTCTTGGAAAATTCTATAATGAATTCGTCTAGCAGTTGACCTATATCGCGATAGTTGTGACTACTCAGTGGTTGAAACCAAGCCAAGGCAGTGCCTTTAAGAGTCAAACCAAATGCCTCATACTGGGTGAACAAATCCTCAACCTGTTCAACTCTTAACGCTTGTTTGAACTCGGCCACATGATCATAAGGATCTGATGGAGAATGTTAATCTCCAAAAGAACAACTTATTCTTGTGATTAGAGCACCTCTATACCAAGAATAAGTCAAAATCTTTCACACATTTAGAGGATCAACTTCTAATTATCAAAAGATGAACAAATCTGTAAAGAAAGTGATACACAGAAAAGTCTGCTGCACTATTTCCTTATATTGACTTATCAAACGTGTAAAGTTTTTGATGAAACTTTGTACGAATCATCTCCTAGAGATTGCGCAACTATTCCAAGTTGAATTACTCCAAAAGATTAAGTGTAGCTTGAGAAATTAACTTCTCAAGTTACCTATGTCAGAAACTGTACTTCTGAGAAGTCGATTCAGACACCCCTAACTTCTTAACTTTGATTCTCACAATATCTAACCCGTTTTGCCAAATGCTTTTAGCCACGAGTAGATCACCTTCCAACTTAAAGATTAAGTGCTTGCTTGCACAAAACTTTAAACTATGGAGTGAGCACTGACCAAAAGATTAAACACGAAATTTGCGCCTGTTTCAGAGAACTGTAGACATTCAACACATATGAATGTTCCTATTCACAATTCTCCTAGCCTGTTTACAATTGGACTCTGAAATTCAGGTCACAGGCTCATTAACTAACAGCTTAGATATCCTCAAAAGGATTTTGCTAATGATCAAACACAGAAGGAGCAGACACAAAAAGATCGGGCGCAATATTTCTTCATTAACTCAGAAGATTACAACTGAGTGATGAGAGCAAACACAAATTCACTTTTCACTATCTCATAGCTTCTATCTCCCTAATTCTTGACTTGTAACTATTGTCACATATGCTCTCATACATGCCCCGACTTTTCTCAAGGTATTTATAGATAATTTGTACATACTTCTTACTGAACAAAAGATCTAAGTCATCTATGACTATGCTAATGTACATATGTGTACAAGACACCATTCTGACTTCTTCTTAATTTTGCAAATGTCTTCCTTTGCTTCATTCTGACCATAAGCATTCTCCAAGATCTGTATAATCACCAATTTGTGATTGGTTTGCTCCAACAGCTCCCCCTCAATCACTAATTGTGATTATTCCATTCTTCTTCACTCTTGCCATCTCCTTGAATCTCTGTAGCTTAGGTCCATCCAAGCTTTTTGTCATCATATCTACCACTTGTTCTTTTGTTGGAGTGTACATCACTTCAATCTCTTTATCAAGTACCTTTTCCCTCAAGAAATGATACTGTATCTCTATATGCTTAGTCCTGGCATGAAAAACAGGGTTAGCTGCCAAATACAAAGAACTCATATTGTCTCCAAAAATTATTGGAGTACTATGATCAATCTCAAAACTTTTCATCAAGGTCTTTAACCATATAACTTCTTTTGCAGCTTCTACCATTCCCTTATACTCAGCCTCTGTGGATGATAAAGCAACTGTGTGTTGCTTCTTTGAACACCAAGACACTAACTTGTCTCCAACATAACATAGATATCCATGAGTAGACCTTCTATCATCTGAGTCACCTGCCCAATCTGCATCACTAAACACTTTGATTCTTGTGTCAGAAGTGAAACCATAGTACAAACCTTCACTTAGGGTTCCTTTGATATATCTGAGTACCCTTTGGGCTGCAATCCAATGAGTCTTCTTTGGACAATGCATAAATTGTGACAACACACCTACTGCATATGATAGGTCTGGCCTTGTCAAGGTAGCATAGATTAGACTACCTACCAAACTCTGATATTTCTTCATGTCATTGAACTCTTCACCTCCATACCTGCTTAATTTATGATTTACCTCCAATGGAGTAGTTGAGGTCTTGCAATCTTCCATGTTAAACTTGATCAAAAGATTCTTCAAGTATCTCTCTTGTGAAACATATACTCCATGTTGAGTATACACAATCTGCATTCCTAGAAAATAAGATAAGTTTCCCAAGTCACTTATCTTAAACTCTTTCTCTATTTGCTTCTTGAGTTCATTGATTCCTTGAGCATCTGTTCCTGTAACAATAATATCATCAACATAAATGCACATGTAAATATATCCATTTTCACTTGCCTTCACTAGCAAGCTACTATCTGCCTTTGATGCTTGAAATCCACATTCATTCAAGAACTTGACCAATCTGTAATTCCAAGCTCTTGGGGCTTGCTTCAACCCATATAAAGCTCTCTTGAGCTTACACACATAATCTGATCCAATTGACTCCATGAAGCCTTCTGGTTGCTCCATATATACTTCATCTGCAATGTAACCATTAAGAAATGCATTCTTCACATCCAATTGTGATAATTTCCATCCTTTGCAAGCAGCAATAGCAATCAATGTCCTAATTGTAGACATCTTAGCAACAGGACTAAAGGTTTCATCATAATCTACCCCATAAGTTTGGGCATAACCTTTAACCACAAGTCTAGCCTTATATCTAGACACCTTACCATCTGCAAACCTCTTTGTTTTGTATACCCACTTGCATCCAATGACTTTCTGATTCTTTGGTCTTGGTACTAATTCCCAAGTTTCATTTTCAAGTAGAGCATCATACTCTTCTTGCATTGCCTTCTCCCAATTCTGTTTACCTTTGGCTTCTTCATAAGTGGTTGGATCTTCTTCTGTTTTCACAATGTAAGCATAATCTCTTGTTGTTAGGAAAGATGTATCATAACTATACCTTATAGGCTCTTTCCTTTCTCTTGTAGATCTTCTGATTTCTGCACTTCTTGAAGTTTCAGCCTCATTTGATTCTGGATCAAATCTTGGCCCTTCTTCTACATGATCCTGCACTCTACATCTAGAGTCAACTTCATCAACAATTTCTTCACATACCTTTACCTTTGCCTTTCCTTTCCTTTGAATTTCTTCAACACCTGCATACTCATTTGGTGATCCTGTATACCACATGTTTTGCTCATCAAATGTTACATCTTTAGTAACAAGAAATTGCTTTGTGGATGGACTCCACAACCTGTAACCCATTTGTCTATCATCATATCCAATAAACACATACTTCTCTGCTTTTGGTTCTAGCTTATGTCTTAATTGTGAAGGAACATAAGCATATGCAATACATCCAAATACTTTACAATGATCAAGACTAGGTTTCTTACCCCACCATGCTTCATAAGGGGTTCCTCCATCCAAAGCTTTACAAGGCAACCTATTCACAAGGTATGTTGCAGTGTTAATGGCCTCTGCCCATAAGTAATTTGGACAATTCTTTTCCTTCATCATGGCTCTTGCAAACTCTACAAGAGTCCTATTCCTCCTTTCTGCTACTCCATTCTGTTGAGGGGAGTACCTGCAAGTTACTTCTCTTTTGATACCTGCATTCCACAAATAATCATCAAACTCTTTTGAGAAATACTCTCCCCCTCCATCTGATCTTAACCTCTTTAGCTTTTGTCCTGTGATCCTTTCTGCATAAGCATGGAAATGTTTGAATGTCTTGAAGACTTCTGATTTGTCCTTGATTACATACAAAGTAATCCACCTGGTTGCATCATCAACAAACAACACATAATATCTGGATCCATTTATGCTATAGTCCCTTGAGGGACCCCATACATCTGTATGAACCAATTCAAGCATGTTTGAATACTTGTACCCTGATTTGTTATAAGAACTTTTATGTGCTTTACCTAATTGACAAGCTTCACACTTGTACACCATATGTTGCCCTTCAATGTTTGGCAATCCAAGCACTATCTGATTCTTTGACATCTCCTTTATAGCTCTCTCATTGAAATGACCTAGCCTTTTATGCCATAGATCTAATTCAGATACCTTTTGACCTCCATAGGTAAACAATGCATGTCCTACATTACCTTGGACTTTGAGAGTGAACAATCTTCCCTCCTTTTTACCTGCAATTATGGTTCTATATCCCTGATTTGGATCTTGTACATAGACACCATCATTTCTAAATCTTACCTCATATCCTTTCTCCACAATTTGCCCTACACTTATCAAATTTTTAGGAATAGTAGGAACATAAAGTACCTTGCTCAGAAGTGTACTTCCACTCTTTGTCTTCACTGATCCAATGCTCTCCACTTTATGTTTAGTATTGTCACCTGTTTGAACTGTATGTCCATTCACCCTTGCTTCCATATCAGTCATCAAGGATAGGTTCCCACTCAGATGGTTACTGCACCCTGAGTCAATATAAAACACTCTTTGATCTTCTCCCATTGATTCATGAGTTGCATTCAGGATAAGAGTCATGTCATCCTTCTGATCTGATGCATAATTGTAATAATTATTGTTGTAGGACTGAGATTGGAAGTTTCTTCCACCTCCTCTACCATATGATGTCCTACCACCTCTTCCTCTGAAATTACCTCTTTGGTTTCTGCCTCCTCTACCTCTTTGACTATAATTCTGATTGTTGTATCCTCCACTTTGATTGTTATACCAACAATCATTTGCCAAATGATTTGTTCTGCCACAAATCCAACAAGCTTTAGCATTATCTTTGTTCTTACCTCCTCTTCCTTTACCTCTGAAATTTGTCTTCCCTTTTGTGAAGTTGGCTTGATTTGAGTTCCCTTCATCCTCATTTGATTGCTTTCCCTTGCCATTCTTTTTCTTATCTTTGGAATACATAGCTTGACTTGTACTTCTATCATTGTCTCCTTTAAGATCCTGCTCAAAGGTTAGCATGTGTCCTAGCAATTGATTAAGGTCAGGAGTAAAGTGATCAAGTGACAATTCTATGGACAATATAAAAGGCTTCCACTTCTCATCACCTCTTAGACCTGTAAGTATTTGTCTTACCAACTTTTCCTCTTCAATATCTTCATCCACTGCTCCCAAGCTATCTGCAATATCTTTCATCCTTGCCACATAATCTGAAATTGATTGTGAGCTCTTCTTCTTGAAAGTTGTGAACTCAGCCCATAGTGAGGACTTCCTTGACTTAGTTGTATTTTGGAAATGCTCTTCCAAGGCATTCCAAACATCTGTAGCACTTTCTAAACCTCTGATGTGAGGTAGAAGGTAATCATTTACAGCCATGTAGATGATGCTCCTTGCTTGAGCATCCTTTCTCATCCAAGTCTTCAACATTGCAAGTTCCTCCCTAGTAGGAATACTTGGATCTGCAAATTCTGGTTTTTCTTCATCTCCTGTAATGAATGATATAAAATCTTTGCTCATGAGGTGTGCTTCCATCCTCATGGACCATGCTGGATAGTTCTCCCTATCTAGCTTATCAATCTGCAAGCTTTCTCCCATCTTGTATCCACCTGTGTATTAAAATCTTCAAGCTTTACAAACAATGTATGTACCTTTACTTCGAATTGAACTCCTTTTGCCTTTCTTGATGTCAATTTGTCTTCTCCTCGAGTTTTGACTCCAAGCTTTCACTTCTTGATCCTTCAAATGTTGAATCTCTTGAATCTGCAGCAGTCGAGATCCTCCTTTTCTTCAAATTGATGTCTCCTGCTCTGATACCACTGATGGAGAATGTTAATCTCCAAAAGAACAACTTATTCTTGTGATTAGAGCACCTCTATACCAAGAATAAGTCAAAATCTTTCACACATTTAGAGGATCAACTTCTAATTATCAAAAGATGAACAAATCTGTAAAGAAAGTGATACACAGAAAAGTCTGCTGCACTATTTCCTTATATTGACTTATCAAACGTGTAAAGTTTTTGATGAAACTTTGTACGAATCATCTCCTAGAGATTGCGCAACTATTCCAAGTTGAATTACTCCAAAAGATTAAGTGTAGCTTGAGAAATTAACTTCTCAAGTTACCTATGTCAGAAACTGTACTTCTGAGAAGTCGATTCAGACACTCCTAACTTCTTAACTTTGATTCTCACAATATCTAACCCGTTTTGCCAAATGCTTTTAGCCACGAGTAGATCACCTTCCAACTTAAAGATTAAGTGCTTGTTTGCACAAAACTTTAAACTATGGAGTGAGCACTGACCAAAAGATTAAACACGAAATTTGCGCCTGTTTCAGAGAACTGTAGACATTCAACACATATGAATGTTCCTATTCACAATTCTCCTAGCCTGTTTACAATTGGACTCTGAAATTCAGGTCACAGGCTCATTAACTAACAGCTTAGATATCCTCAAAAGGATTTTGCTAATGATCAAACACAGAAGGAGCAGACACAAAAAGATCGGGCGCAAT
Source organism: Ceratopteris richardii (assembly GCA_020310875.1). Classification (NCBI taxonomy): domain Eukaryota; kingdom Viridiplantae; phylum Streptophyta; class Polypodiopsida; order Polypodiales; family Pteridaceae; genus Ceratopteris; species Ceratopteris richardii. Next base: position 70,644,602 of record CM035436.1, read on the forward strand.
ATTTCTTCATTAACTCAGAAGATTACAACTGAGTGATGAGAGCAAACACAAATTCACTTTTCACTATCTCATAGCTTCTATCTCCCTAATTCTTGACTTGTAACTATTGTCACATATGCTCTCATACATGCCCCGACTTTTCTCAAGGTATTTATAGATAATTTGTACATACTTCTTACTGAACAAAAGATCTAAGTCATCTATGACTATGCTAATGTACATATGTGTACAAGACACCATTCTGACTTCTTCTTAATTTTGCAAATGTCTTCCTTTGCTTCATTCTGACCATAAGCATTCTCCAAGATCTGTATAATCACCAATTTGTGATTGGTTTGCTCCAACAGGATCTTCTATCCCGTCAAAATAATTCTTCATTGCCCTGATCACTTGAGTGGGTCTAAGGGTTCTTGGGTGCTCTCGGGGTCTAGGCAATGGAAAATCATGCTCATCTCTTTGTTGCCTATGTGCTTGATGTCTCTCTCTTTTAGGTCTTTCATTTTCAAATCCTGATCTATTTATGCCCACAGTGCGTGCAAAACTAACCTCAGGTCTCTCTCTATTTCTTTCTCTCTAGGCTTCATGAGCTTGGGATGATCCTACTCCTTGGAGGCCATGGGACACATTGGATCTTGGTGGAGGGAAAATCAATTCACTCTTCCAAGTATATGCATGTCTATATGTTCTGTTACCAAGAACATTTTCTCTGATGTGTTATCCAAGTAGACAACTTTGCCTAGTGTCTCTGGATCCTTGAACTCGTAGACGATGACTATGCCCAATTGGCTAGGTTGATCTGGCTTGAATCTCCAAAAGGCTTCCTCTATTTCTCTATTAAAAAATAGTTCTATGCTTTTGTTGTCTTGACGGATCCAGTCTGGAGTGATCACTCTGGTCAAAACTGACTTACCTCTAGGAGTCTGGGGTCCTTGTCCTACATTTCCTTGTTCTAGGTCTTCTATCTCATTCTCAGGAATGACATTTCCAAACTCATCAGTCCTATCTGGAAACGAGCTTTCCAACGAGCTATAGAGCTCAAAAAATGGACTTTGGATGAAAACGTTATGTCAAATCAGGCTCATGGGGGTCAAAACAGGGAAACATGCACTTATGAAAAATCACCATTTTGTGTGAAAATCGCGATTTTGTGAAATCAAGAGAATCACGATGCTATGAAATCAAGAGAATCGCGATGCTCTAAAATCAAGAGAATCGCGATGCTGTGAAATCCAGAGAATCGCGATGCTGTGAAATCCAAGAGGATCGCGATGCTATGAAATTCAAGAGGATCGCAATGCTGTGAAATTCAAGAGGATCGCGATGCTATCAAATCCAAGAGGATCGCAATGCTATGAAATTAAGTGAATCGTGATGCTATGAAATTAAGAGAATCGCAATGCTATGAAATCAAGAGAATCGAGATGCTATGAAATCCAAAGAATCACGATGCTGTGAAATCCAAGAGGATCGCGATGCTATGAAATTAAGAGAATCGTGATGCTATGAAATCAAGAGAATCGCGATTCTGAGCAATCCCCAAATGCGATTTTGAGTAAGAATCGTGTTTTTGAGAATCGCGATTGCCAATAGAGAATCATGTTTTTGAGAATCATATTTTGAGGCCATAGAGAAGCGTGTTTTCTGAAAAACATGTTTTTTTGGCTGAAAATCGTAATTTGTGAAAATCACGATTTTGATCCCACTGAAAATTGTGTTTTCTCAGAATCGTGTTTATGAAAATCGTGTTTTTTGAAAATCGTCTTCTGAAAATCGCGATTTTGTACCTTGGATGAAAATCGCGTTTTTGAAAATCGCGATTGCCAATAGAGAATCGTGTTTGATCACAATCGTGTTTTTGGCTGAAAATCGTGATTTGTGAGAATCACGATTTTGAGCACTACCATAGAATCGCGATTCTGAGAATGATCACAGAATCGTGTTCTTGCTCAGAATCGTATTTTTTTGAGAATCGCCAGAAAAAATCACGGTTCTGAGGGTGACCAGTGAATCGTGTTTTTGAAAAACTTAGAGAATCGCGATTCTGAGCACAACTAGAGAATCGCGATTCTGAGAATGACCTCAGAATCGTGTTTTCTTCAGAGATCTTTTAGGCGGGAAATAGAAAATCGTGATTTTCAAAAAAAAAAGAATTTTTCACAGAATCACGATTTTCATCGCAGAATCGTGTTTTTTTGGTGGGAAATTCAAATTTATGAGCGCCGAGCAATGGCGAGCTCCGTATGTGCAAAAAATCATGAAAAAACACAAGCGCTTGCTCTCTCTTGCACTTCCTAGCTCCTCCTCACACAATAATGCATGAAAGATGGTATGAAAATGGTGAAAATGCACTAAAAAACAAGAAATTTCTATGAAGAAGAAGATGGAAGAAGATGGAGATGGTGATGATGATGAAGATGAAGAAGAAAAATCAGAAAATGAACAAAAATGGCGGTTTTTTACCCTCCAACGTCGCAAATCTACGATCTTACCATCACAATGCTCGTCCTCGAAGCTCTCTCCCCGGCAATGGTGCCAAAATTTGGTGTAGCTCAAGCGTAAGCACCACCTCCTTTACTTGTCAATCCGCGGAGACTGAGGACCGGTATGAAGACCATGAGCAAGTGAAGGCACAAGTGTGTGAGTGAAAGCACACAAACATGCACACACATACACACACATGCGCACAAGGTAAGATCAAGGAGAGGAACAATGGAAAGCTTTGATTGCAAATGAGTTCTCTTACAAAAGCTCTATTCTCTAACAAGCTAACCTCAAAAATGAGCTCTCTAGCTCTTTTTATAGTTTTTTGACTAGTTTTGGCCCTGTCCAGATGTAGTGTCCGGCCTAGTTAAAAATTAGGTTCTAGGGCTTATTTGAGGGCTCAAATGAAGTCTAAAAATTATGAAAATTGGTAGGATGATACTTCTAATACTCCTCAAGCTCGAGGACTCATCAGCTTGAACAAAATGGAGTTACAAAAAAAAAATGGTATTTACAATGGTTTTTAGTGATGAAAATCACTATTTTTATAGGGATTTCTTCTGAAAATTTGACATACACTTCTTGGAGCTCCCTATTTGCTCCTTCTTCTTGTGTGTCCACCTCTTTGATGTGCTCTTGTGCTTTGTCCTTGACCTTCAGCTTCAACACCTGTGAGATTTTCCAAACTAACAAGCACCACATTTATAAATCATGTGTTGCTTGGATAAATTAGGTATCCCAAGCACACATTGATCTCTACATATTTGTTTTAAAGTTCTTTCACCAACATGCCCTAATCTCTTATGTCGGATTTCAAGTTTTGAGAGTGTTTGATCTTTGTAGCTATAGAGTGCAATATTCCTTGTGTCTTCAAGTTCAAAAATGAATAATCTACCTGTCTTTTCTCCTTTGGCAATTCTTTTGAATCCATGTTGGGGATCCTCCACAAATGCTCCATATTGGTTGAACCTGACTTGCAAAATTTTTTCCACAATCTATCCAACACTCATTAAATTCTTGGTAATTGTAGGTACATATAGAACCCTACTCAATAGATTCTTTTTTCCATCAGAGGTCTTAGCATTTCCTATTTTAATCACTAAGTGCTTGGTGTCATCACCTGTTTGTACTTGATGCTTACCCTTTGGTTCTTCAAGGTCAGAGAGAAGAGCTACATTGTCTGCCACATGGTTTGAGCATCCTGAGTCAATGTAGAAGAGATGGTCATCATTTATACCTCGTTTTGAAGTCATGTTCATAATCAGAAGAGAATCTTCTTGCTCCTCTATATAGGTGTTGTAATCTTTCCTGGATTTGTAGCCTCATTGGTAATTGCTATTGTAGTTGTTGTTTTAGTTGTTGTTGTATCCATGAGTGGTGATTGAATCTTCCTCTTGATTGTGTATATCCACCTCTTTGATATCCTCTACCTCTCTGATTCTTGAAGTTTGTCTAACACTCATATGTATTATGATTTGACAATCCACAAATATTACATGGTGAGGGTTATAAGGTCTCCCCTTACCTGGCTTACCTCCTCTGCCCCTTCCTCTTGAGGTTCTACCTCTCCCTGCATAGTTGGCTTGGGAGGTAGTTCCTTCATCTTCAACCTTTTTGTTCTTCCCTTTCTCTTTGGACTTACTTTTATCAGTGTATACGGCAGAAGAGTTATTAGCTATTGATAAATCTCCATTCTTGTTGAGCTTGGCTTCATGGGTAAATAGTTTCCCCATGAGAGTGGTGTTGGAAGTGAGGTAGGCCCTTAGGCTTATGTCATAGGTCCATGGTTCCATAGGTCCAGCATACACAACATTAATTCCAGCAATCTTCCATATTGACAAAACATGAACATACCACAACTTAATCATACAAATGATGAGACAAAGATAGAGAAAGAATAGACAACATGTGTAAGGTGTTACGTAAGCCATCGCTTACTCATAGTATCATATATACCAATGTTCAATGTACAATGTGGGAGCAAAATTCTCAACCATTCTATGTGATGAGAAATAGATGAATGAGTGAATGTACAATGTAACAAACATATTCAGATGTGTGGGCAGTAATCTGAATATACATGAGATGTGTGACCTAATAGGTTATAGAAGAGTGAATATGAGTGACTGAATGAGGAAGGATCAGTGTGAAACTGATGGTCAACAAACCTACATCTAAATTTAGGCTATGAAAGACCCTAAGTCAGATACCTGTGTGAAAAGATCACATACTTATAAAATAGCATAGAATGCTAACAAGATTGTTGCCGGAAATCCTCAAACTCATGTGAACACACCTTCTCAAACACCTCATAAAAATATGCATAAAGCATATAAGTACTGATTCTCTTGTACCTATGCCGAATAGGACTCCTTCTGATATGAACGCCACAGCCTCTATAAACTTCAACTAGTACCTGTGTGCATAAAGAGAATATGTACCTGAATACTTAACATAAGATGTGAATCTTATGTTAAACACCATCCAATGTCTTTGAAGTAGCCCGACATCTTCTTGTAGAAGACAATCTTCAACCTAATATCTTCTTGTAGAAGATAATCTTCAAAATCATGTAGATGGTCCCATCCAATGTCTTTGAAGTAGCCAGACATCTTCTTGTAGAAGATAATCTTCAACCTAACATCTTCTTGTAGAAGATGATCTTCAAATACATCATGTAGATGGGCGATCCTCACCTTCAAGCTGCTTATGACCAAGTCTTCTTGCCATGAACAAGAGATAACCTCCTCTCCATGAGGTAGAGTGTGAGCACACCCTTCATCTTCTCCAAGAAGAATCACCAAGAAGAACTCCATAGCTGCTCCTCAACATGCTTCAAGTTAGCACCATGGCTGCCCCATGTGGTAGAAGAAACACCACCTCTACTGAGGTCCAAGCTCTAGAAAGCTTGTGTTGATCCTAGGTGAAGGATGAATAGAAGTGACCCCAAGCACTTCTTATATAGTCTTTGTTGTCCTTGAAAAGCTATACCAAAAGCTCATAAAAACTACGATCGCTAAAAATAAAACAAAATCTATCGCAATCGCTAATTATCCGTCCGTCTTCTTTCATCGCTGTCCACTTGTGCTTTATCTCTTGAAAAGGATTATATAAAAAACTGTCGCGCACTGCCGCCAAGGGGACTCGAACTCGGGTGGCCTCATTGAGAGGATATTGTCTTAACCACGGTGCCCAACGCCTTTGCTTGTACAAGGGCTAAAGACAACAGTTAATTATGCTATAAATTCAGGACAATCTTGACCAATTGGGACATTGTTTCCAACAATCCCCCCTGCAATGTCATATTGGTACAACCTGAACTGAATCTGCAAACTTTATAATCTACAAATTACCACAAGCTTCAAGCTTGTACTTCCGATACTTCAGAAAAAGTCTTCTTCAAAACTGAAATTGACTTTCCTTCAAAAATCTGAACTTGTTGAATATGAACCATAATACTTGAGAAAATATGCAAACTAGATATCCAATAGTGTACACATCAAGCAATCACTGCTTGACAACAAATATAGCATGAACGATCTTTGAACCTGCTATCTCCTGTCTTCAAAAACCTGAAAACATATACTAGGATCCATATATTTGCATTTACCTTCCAAAAAGTTTTCTCAACGTACTTCTGTTGCGTTATGTAAATACACTAAACAAGAACTGAATCCTGGAACCTGTGACTATGAACTCACAACTTAGTGCATTATGAACGCTGCTGGTTCATCTCTGACTGTACTCAACTCAATATGAGTCAAAACATCTATGATGTCATCATGTCTTCATCCTTTAAATCCTTCATACCTCTTTCCTTCAGAACTTGGTATAAACATATATGTGCGCACTTCTGAAATATACCTTTCTGAAATATCAAGCTTCTCTTCAATAGAAATCTGGAACCTTCTCCTGAACAGGAACATCCTAACAGGAACTTTCTCCAAATATTCTTCTTCTTCCTTCTTCTTTCAAAGCTGGAACATAAAGAGAACCTGACAAAGGAAATATAGGAATACCTAAAATAGGAATACCTGTAGGTATGACTCTGCATTCTTTTACATATGGCTTGAAAATAAGTCTTCATGTTTCATCACCCCCCTGGATGACTTAACACTAGTATCCAGTATTCTTCAAATATATAAGACTTTATGAAATCTGGAACATCTTCCTTCATAAATCTGATGTTTAGTGATCCATACCTGTATCTGAAACAAAATCTATGAACCCTTTTTATTAGCATTGATCAGATGCCAATAGCTTTCCATGTCATTCCTCAGCTTTCTGAAATGTAGAATAAGGTTAGCTGATCCTAACATAACAAAACCTTGCTGAAAGCTTTATAGGATTCATAACCTTCTGTAACATAACAAGTATCTTCTATCTCTCTGCAACACAAATTTGATAGAACCTGAATCTTTGGCTTACTTCTTCCAATGTTAAGAATCTTCACAAACAAAGGATACACAACTGAATCATAAATACTCAAGATCATATAAGATCATACGAGATCAATGATCTCTCCTGTGTATAATCTGCTCTTATCAAACCTTCATGACTGAATGTTTGATTTAATACCTGAATGGCTTCAAGTGTCCATGCTTCTCAAAAAGTTGTAAAACTTTTCTTCAAACAAATCCTTCAAGGAATCTGCAATTCCTACTTGAAACATAAGTGGACAAACTTCTCACCTTGAGAACTCCAAAAGCTGCAAGTTGATACTTCATAACTTTCATATTTTACCCGGGTGAAATGTGACAGTACCTGCTTGACTTTCTTTTGGCTAACTCCACTTCTCAATCAGGTGATAGGATCTAATGGAACACCTTTTTGAATACAAACATGTATCCAAAAATCAAGACAATCATAAAAAATAGATTCTTCAACTGGATGGTACATCAACAAGATTCTGAATTTTCTGAAGTTTCTGAAAATAGTGAATATGAGGTAACCTTTTCCAAACATAAAACCTCAACCCAAGTCTTCAACATCTGCTTACAAAAAACTCTTTTACCTCAAGAGTTTAGATAAAGAAGAAATATACTTCTCTGCAACTTGTCATATACCAAGTAGCTCTGTATTGACAGTCCAAGAATTCTTTGAGGGAACATATACGCTGCCTGCTTAAAAGCTTCAACTAAAACATAACTCATACATATATGAGTTAAAACATATATCTGCTGCTTTTCTTTCTCTCAATGCAATCCTTTGTCAAATCTACTAAATCATGACCAAGTGTAATGCAAAACAAGAAACTATTTCTTCTTTAAACAAGATGTTCTCGTAGACTTGTCTTTGGGTGTAGAGGATAAAATAGGAAAAGTATATGGAAAATATATGAGAAAAGGAAGTCTTACTTTTCTTTTGGAAATGATGGACTTTCTTCTTCTGCATCTTTCTTCCACCTGATGATAATGTCGACATCTTCAAACTTCTCTTCCATACCTTTTGTTCTCTTCATCTTCAAGTAGCAAACACTCTTGACTTCTTCAAACGAACTTTTCTCTTCCTCTAATGTAAGAGTAAGAGATAAAACAAACATGGTATATAAATGGAAGTGAATATAGAAACATGTTTTACCATCTCCTCATATCTCTGAATCAAAATGTTGTTTCAAATGTCTGAAACGACTAAATTCACCAATCGTTGTCTGAATGATGAATTGCCCTTCTAGAGTTACCTTCTCTAGATATATTTGTACCTTGATATCCAACCAACTTACAACAGAAAATTGGTTGAACATAAAACTCATCACATCTCTGCACTTGTCTTCTTAGATGAACTTTCTTGCCATGAAAGAGATCTTCTCAAAACTCTCTAGAAAAACCTCTAGATACCTGTTTTGATGTAGCCTTTAACTTTCAAATGATGAAAGCGTATAAAAGAACTCCTTGAAATCTTCAAATCTCTTCATAACTGCTCTTCTAAGATATGACCTGCAAATGATAATCTAATAGTAGAAAGTGATACCTCTCCTTTGATGTTGATCTGCTTCCTTCATCTTCTCTAAACTATTGTTCTTCATTGAATTTGAAGTAGTCTTCTCTTCATCAAGTCTGGGTCTTCAAACAATACTTTTGTAAAGTATTTGCATACTCTTCCAAAAATATTCGACTGCTAATAGATCATCAACTTCATACTCCACACTGATGAATACACATGTGAATGAATTGTCTAATTCTCAAATCTCTACTCATCTAGATTAAGTGTGTATGTCAAATGTCAAATATTAGAAGATGCTTTCAAATCATATAATGTAAATCTGGAATTCTGGAAACCTGTGAATATGAGAGCCTTAATGCATTGATGCCAAAGATCTAAAGTTCTGAAACCAAAACCTTAGTGCTCTGATACCAAATGTTGGAAGTGAGGTAGGCCCTTAGGCTCATGTCACAGGTCCATGGTTCCATAGGTCCAGCATATACAACATTAATTCCAGCAATCTTCCATATTGACAAAACATGAACATACCACAACTTAATCATACAAATGATGAGACAAAGATAGAGAAAGAATAGACAACATGTGTAAGGTGTTACATAAGCCATCGCTTACTCATAGTATCATATATACCAATGTTCAATGTACAATGTGGGAGCAAAATTCTCAACCATTCTATGTGATGAGAAATAGATGAATGAGTGAATGTACAATGTAACAAACATATTCAGATGTGTGGGCAGTAATCTGAATATACATGAGATGTGTGACCTAATAGGTTATAGAAGAGTGCATATGAGTGACTGAATGAGGAAGGATCAGTGTGAAACTGATGGTCAACAAACCTACATCTAAACTTAGGCTATGAAAGACCCTAAGTCAGATACGTGTGTGAAAAGATCACATACTTATAAAGTAGCATAGAATGCTAACAAGATTGTTGCCGGAAATCCTCAAACTCATGTGAACACACCTTCTCAAACACCTCATAAAAATATGCATAAAGCATATAAGTACTGATTCTCTTGTACCTATGCCGAATAGGACTCCTTCTGATATGAACGCCACAGCCTCCATAAACTTCAAGTAGTACCTGTGTGCATAAAGAGAATATGTACCTGAATACTTAACATAAGATGTGAATCTTATGTTAAACACCATCCAATGTCTTTGAAGTAGCCCAACATCTTCTTGTAGAAGACAATCTTCAACCTAATATCTTCCTGTAGAAGATAATCTTCAAAATCATGTAGATGGTCCCATCCAATGTCTTTGAAGTAGACAAACATCTTCTCATAGAAGATAATCTTCAACCTAACATCTTCTTGTAGAAGATGATCTTCAAATACATCATGTAGATGGGCGATCCTCACCTTCAAGCTGCTTATGACCAAGTCTTCTTGCCATGAACAAGAGATAACCTCCTCTCCATGAGGTAGAGTGTGAGCACACCCTTCATCTTCTCCAAGAAGAATCACCAAGAAGAACTCCATAGCTGCTCCTCAACATGCTTCAAGTTAGCACCATGGCTGCCCCATGTGGTAGAAGAAACACCACCTCTACTGAGGTCCAAGCTCTAGAAAGCTTGTGTTGACCCTAGGTGAAGGATGAATAGAAGTGACCCCAAGCACTTCTTATATAGTCTTTGTTGTCCTTGAAAAGCTATACCAAAATCTCATAAAAACTACGATCGCTAAAAATAAAACAAAATCTATCGCAATCGCTAATTGCCCGTCCGTCTTCTTTCATCGCTGTCCACTTGTGCTTTATCTCCTGAAAAAGGATTATATAAAAAACTGCCGCGCGCTGCCGCCAAGAGGACTCGAACCCGGGTGGCCTCATTGAGAGGATATTGTCTTAACCACGGCGCCCAACGCCTTTGCTTGTACAAGGGCTAAAGACAACAGTTAATTATGCTATAAATTCAGGACAATCTTGACCAATTGGGACATTGTTTCCAACAAGTGGTAAGGTCTGGAATCTGCATGTCCATGCACAAATCCATGGAAGTTGTGAAGCTATCCCATTTGTCATCAGCTTTAACACCATTGATTACTTGTCTTACAATCTGCTCCTCTTCACTTACAATCTGCTCCTATGCTTGCCAATTGATTGCTACATCTTTGACTTTGGTCACATACTCTGAGATGCCTTACTTCGGTTGCTTTCTTTGAGTGGTGAACTCAATCCACAATTGGTTCTTCCTAGCCCTTGTGTTGGAAGAGAAATATGAAGACAATGTTTCCCAAGTCTCTTGGGACGTCTTACAGTTCCTAATATGTGGAAAAAGAAATTCAGAGATTGAGTTAAGTAAGTAAGACCTTGCTAATGCATCCTTGGCACACCATGTGTTGAGTCTTTCATGCTCCTCTCTTGTAGGTTGTCCTTTCCTTCTGAATATGGGCATCTCCTCATCTCTTGAGATGTATCCATAGAGGCTCCTTCCTTGTAAGTATGTCTTCATCCTCAAGGACCATGCTTGATAGTTGTTCCCATCCAATTTATCAATGAAAGAAGGAAAACCATCTCCCATTTTACCTTAGCTTTCCTCTGATATCGCTGTTGGGAAAGATGGATGGACACTCCAAGAAATGGGTAGGTACTGCCAAATCTTGCTTTGTACTAGCCCCTTGTAGCTTCAAAGTTGAGTTGTGGGCCCTCTTAGCTTTCCAATGACACTATATAAGTGTCTATGTACTTTGGAAATGATGTAAGAAATGATTGAATCAAAACAGACTACTTCCAAGTTGAAGGATCAATGAAAACCTTGTATTTTTTATCTCACACCTGCTGCTTGTTATGCTCAGTGCTACCAGTACAGTACGAATTAGAAAAATTCCTTTTAGAAGTATATGATTAGCCTAGTAAGCTAATGATTCCAAGTCAAATCACTCAAAATGATGCACTATACACAGAGCAATTAATTTAGCAATTGACTCATTACCCCTGATTTTTTAAGACCTCTGCAAAGTTTGACTAGTGAGTGCTTCGACACACTTTTCTCCAAATTTGATGAATAGATTGTCTTCAAAATTTTTGCACATGTATAAAACTTGGAGCCGATTCCAACAAGCTATAGATCATTGAAAATGATAAAGGAATGACTGAGATATGAGTAGTACAAGTTGACAATTATGAATGTCTATAAGAGAGAGATCATAGATAAGCAATGTAGATCTATTGAATTAATGAACAGTGTTGTACAAGATCATAGGCTCCACAATCATAGCCTAATGATGGTGAGTAGTGTAGGCCACAATGTAGACCTCACTCTCTTACAATATGATAATGGAGAACTCGGGGATTGAGACTTCTTACCGCGACTTTTCTTAAGCCACTTTTATAAGTGCTACATTCAAATTTGAATTTGAATTCAACTTTTGGCTCTCTCTAAAAGTATTCCTCCAATCTAGGAGATATTCCCTCAATTGAAGTCGTGACTTTTCAACTACGAAACTGCACGAGTTTGTTGAGAGTTACAAAGATTCTTCCAAGTTAGAAAATAACTTTTACAAATGTAAAGGATAAAATTCTCCTAGCAATGGTTTCCATGGAGCTTCAATTATTCATGAATCTTCTAGCCAAATGTGTAGGCTTCAACTTTGCTCCAACAAGACATATCCTATCAGGTGTCTCACTCATGTCAAAAAGCAATGCATCTATAGGTGAATTAAATCCTATGTAGTTTAATGCTGTTACATCCATGTTAGTGAAGGTCTCTATACATGTGAGGATTAACCTCATAATTATCACTTCTAATATACAAGCTAGGTCATTTACATCTTTGTATGCTGATATGACAGACTCTGTTGTGTCTACCATGTACTTCTTTGTTGGCCATGATCCTTTTTTAGGTCCCGCCACTTTAGGAAAGTTTAGCCATCTTGTTGGGATCAATCCTTCATTTCTTCTCTTCTAGTAGTCAGATCATTCTCTTCTTATTGCAACTGGACAATATGCTCAATTAATCTTCAAATGCAAAGGAGCCTCTTTCCATATTTTCTTACAGTCCTTGTTGGTATCCAACCACTTATTTCTTCACTTTGGATTGGCTTTCTTAAAAAGGTCTTTTGTAATTGATATGTCTTCTTCATATTCTAGGTGCCTATTAGGTGGTAGTCCAACTCTTGCACTCTGATACTTTTTTATGCTTTCTAGGATCATGAAAAATGGAATGCCAAGTACATCAGCTTCCCAATGATGTTGATCTGGAAAGACACTATTTTCCAAAGAAAATTTCATTATTTGTTCCTCATACTCATTATGCATTTCTCTAATGAACTCTAGTATAGACTCTCTGTGCTTGTTAACAACATCTGCACAAATTCCTCAAAGTAGTCTTCCACCTATCTTTCCTTTGTTACTATGTAAGTATTCTCTGGTGGTGGTGACATTCTAGTTTCCTCTACCTGATACTCTTTTGTTGCTTGTTCATGTGACTTCTCTACTTGTTCTCTTTCCTTTTCTGCTTGATTTTCCAACTACTTCTTTAATTCTGATAGTTCTTTCATCAATCCAATCTTCTGTGAATTTAATAACTCTTTTTCACTCTTCCATTCTTCCCTCTGTTTAGCTATATCCTGGTATAGCTTGTTGTAACCTCTCATTGCAGTTGCAGCATGTGTACTTGCCTGTTTCTCCATATCTTTTGTCTCCTTCAGCTTCTCCTGTAACCTTTGCACTTCTTTCTTTAGTTTTTCGAGCTCTTCTTGATCAACACTGGTTGCTTCACTGTCCACCTTTACCTCTCCTTCATCCATTAATAACTTCTTGATCTCTTCATTAGCTATGGCCATTATTTGATAAGATTCTCGTAATATTTTGTACTTGGAATCCATTCTGCTCAATTCACCTTCCATCTTAGTGATGTCAGTCTGTTTTGCACACTTTTCTTCTAAGAATTTGATTTTGTTTTGATATTGAACCTCCTGTGCTTCCATATTGAACAACCTTTCTAGAAGATTCTCATTCTTTTCTTGAATTTCTTTTATTTGCTCACGCATCTTTTCATTCTCCTTCTTTTGCTCCTCTATGACTCTGCTTCCTTTATAAATTTAGACTCAACAGCCATACCTAATATTATCATGTTTTTGCTTGATGGCTTGAAGTGCTCTATATTGTTCATGATTATTTTACAAGCACTTCTGATGTCCTTAGGTATCCTTTCCAGGCCATAACTAAGGTCTAACTGCTTGAGTTCAATATGTTTTTCTTCTTCAATTTTCTCATCTTCTTCTGCTTCTTCATAGATAGGCACTTGATCTATTTTCAAGTTTGATTCTTTTTCTTCTTCTATATCCTCTTCAACCTCTTTATCACGTTCAACTTCTTTACATTCATCTCTGACTTCCTATGTATGTTCTACCTCTCCATGTTCCTCTTCATATGCTTCTTCTTCACCCTGTTCTTGCTGATTCTCTTCTATCTGCTTTTCTTCTTCTTCTTGGTAGTCATCTCCTATTATTGTATCACCCACATCCATAGGTTCATATACTGTTTCCTATTTATCTGCTTGCTCTTCTTCTTCTGTTTGCTTTCCCAAGTCTAATAAAACCTCTTCAATTTTCCTACTCATCTTCTCTTTCTCCTTCTTTTTCTCCTTTATGACTCCACTTCCTTTCATAAATTTAGACTCAGTAGCCATACCTGATATTATCATGTTTCTGCTTGATGGCCTGAAGTGCTCTATATTGCTCATGATTTATTTACAAGCACTTTTGATGTCCTTAGGTATCCTTTGCAGGCCATAACTAAGGTCTAACTGCTTGAGTTCAATTGGTTTTTCTTCTTCAATTTTCTCATCTTCTTTCGCTTCTTCATAGATAGGCACTTCATCTATTTTCAAGTTTGATTCTTTTTCTTCTTCTATATCCTCTTCAACCTCTTTATTAGGTTCAACTTCTTTACATTCATCTCTGACTTCCTGTGTATGTTCTTCTTCTGCATGTTCCTCTTCATATGCTTCTTCTTCACCCTGTTGTTCTTACTGATCCTCTTCTACCTGCTATTCTTCTTCTTCTTCTTCTTCTTGGTAGTCATCTCCTATTATTATATCATCCACATCCATATGTTCATATATTGTTTCCTATTTATGTGCTTGCTCTTCTTCGTCTGTCTGCTTTCCCAAAACTAATAAAACCTCTTGAATTTTCCTACTCACATCGACCTCTTTTCTTTTTGATGGGCTTCTTCTTCAGCCCTCTCTTGTACCTCATTTTCTTCATTCCTTTGTGCTTCTGTTTCTTTCACTAATGGCTGGCAATAGGGTTGTTCTGAAAGTTAAGTGCATATACGCTTAGGCCCTATATCTATAATTCCTTCACAACCTCCTTCATTCAATGTAGTCTCTTCTTCTATCAATTTTCCTTTATCCTTCATCTTCCTCTTTTCTTCTTCAAGAGTGACACTCTCTGTATGGTCTTCCACAATCTTGACTCCTTTTGAACTTCCAATTGATTTCTCTGCTAGTTTATCTACTTCCAATATCTATGCAATTTTGATTGGTGTGTTCGGTACAGATAAATTTAGACTTCTTAGTAATAATCCCTCTATGTTAGTGTCAGAACTACATGACTCTCTGGATGATGCTACTTCTATTTACTTCATTCTAGTTTGACCTATTGAAGTTGTTTCTTTGCCTTTTCCACCTGTATTATACTGTTGAATTTCAACCAGCAGTTGTGGAGCTGATTGTTCCACTGCTTTCCCCTTATCTTTCTTGGTTGGTTTCGTCTTTTGAACAGTCTTCCTTGGCACTCTTTTTCTTGCCATTATAGTGGTCCTGGTCTCTCGAGGCCCATGTCCTTGAAGTATGCTAATAACTCAACTTTCTTTCTAACAAACATCTCCTCAATCTCTATAGACATCATTTGATCATGGAGTTCTTCATAATGTTTTATTTCTTCTTGTCTCCAATCAGTGGCCTTGTCTGAGTAGCTTTCCAACATCTTTTGATATTGAGCCTCATATAGAGGTCTCTTGTCACTACCTTGAGTCAAATAAGTATATATTGTTCTTTACTTGTCGGAGGTGGATGTGGTTCCTTATCATCTTGTACTTTCTTTTGAGCATCTTCATTCTCTTCTTTGGTAGCCTCTACCTATTCCAAATCAACCTTCCTTGGATCTCTTCTTCTTTTCTTTCTAGGCACCACCTCTTCAATCACAATCTCTTCTTCATTCTTGATCCTCCCATTCGTGTTTTAATCCCATATTCTCCTGCCTGAAGAACTTTAGATGGAATTTTTATACCTGCCATTAAACTTCTAAAGTACTGAGCTTCTAGTGCTAGCTTCATTTGATCTTCCATCCCCAAGATGTGATATATGATTCTTGTCAAGAATTTGGCTCCATTCATAAATTGCTTCTTCTACTAGTGCTTTGCAACTTCCTTTAACTGTTTATGAATGTATGGAATCACATCCATGACTCCAAAAGGATTAGATTTATCCTTATTGTTTAGCATGATGAGTGTGACTAATTTGTGAGGCATAGTATATGTGGGCAACTTAGGGAAGCAAAAGAATTGTAAGAACATTCTAGTGGAAAACTCTTCATTTTCCTTGCCTTTGAAATCAACAAACTTTGAAAATCCTGCATAGGTGGCTGCATTCTTTTTAATATAGCTACCATCCAGTTTGGTTCCCATTGAATAGAACTTCAAGGCTGCTCTAATATGCTCTACCTTGATCATAATTTGCACATCCTTGCCCTCCTTATCTTTCACAAAGCACATAAAATAAGCTTCATTTCCTTTGCCAAGTTCCATCAGACTAGACATCACTTGAGAAACCCTGTCAAAATCTATAAAGAAGATTGGTTCTTCCAATACTTTGTGGAGTCCCACAACCTTCCATCTCTTGTAGTTGGCAGCTATCCTCTGGAACTTGTAGAATTCTCGACATAGCATTGTGTACTTGTTGACTCCCACCTTCACTATGAATATGTGCTAACCAATCATTCTGACAGTCTCTTTAAGTTCTTTGGTTATCTGCTCTGCCTCAAGAAGATCTTGATCAACATGAGATTCTACATCAAGGACCTTCTCTGATGCTTCACTATCCAAGAATCAATGACCCCTGGATATAGTCACTGATTCAGCTTTGAAATCATGAATGATGAGCTCCTTGGTATTCACCATCCTATAAAATCAAAAAATACACCACACACACACTTCTACACCATGAGTCATGTTCAAAGGAAAAGAAAAAAAATACTTCAAAACAACTTGAGATAAAAGATTTTCTTCAAAACCCAAACAATCAATGATTTCCAAGACTCAAAGTAGGTGATCATCATAGGTGAAGCAAGATTTCTATTGTTTCTTGTGCTTGTTTGGGGAAATATTTAATTACTTAATCATCAAAATAAAAAATAGATATGGATAAATCAAAAGATTTTTCAAATTCCTAATTTTAGCCTAGATCTTGCTTGTGCTTCAAAATTTGCAAAGGAAAAGAAAATGAAAAAAATAGAAGTAAAGTTTTGATGTCCTTTCTTTTTCTGAAATTGTACCTTTTTTTTCATTTTCATTTTTATTTTATTTTTTTCACTCTTTTTCTATACATTTTTTTCCATTTTTTTCTTTTTTCCTGTTTCTTCTTTTTTCTATTTTTTATTTTTTCTATATTTTTTTCTGATTTTTTTCTTTTGATTTTTTCATACATTTCCCTAAATATCTTTCTACCAGACATTTATATCTATTGATCATCTTGGACTCGATCTGTTGGCTATTCTCGAATACATTGTTTTATTTGCCTTTTGTCTTAATAGATAGGCAAATGACTGAGGGAACTCTCTTCCCCTCCTACTCTTTTTCCAAGAAAAAGAGTTGTGACAAGTGCATGGGAAAGCTCTCGTGTGCCTAGTGAATGCACGACATTGTAGTATTGCCCTATTCATGCATACTCTCGAAATGCATTTCTCAACATGATGCAAAACTAAGGTCTTAGGCAATATGCCCAAGTGGTTATCTGATGAAGGAGATTTCCTACAACTATGCAAAGTCCATCCTTTTTTTGTAGCTAAGGCAACAAGTATTCTGACAGTAGACATTTTAGCAACAGGGCTAAATGTTTCCTCATAATCAATGCCATATGTCTGTGCATATCCTTTTGCTACCAATCATGCTTTGTACCTACTTATGCTACCATCAGCATTGTGCTTTACCTTGTAAACCCACTTGCAGTCTATGGGTTTCTTTCCTTGTGGCAATGAACCAGCTTCCATGTTTTGTTTCCATAAAGTGCAGCCATCTCCTCATCCATAGCTTTTCCCAATCTGCATTTCCAATTGCATCTTCAAAACAAGAAGATTTAGCATCTTGTGTTACCTTGGTCATGTAGGCATAATGACGAGCCATATAACTATCATACACCAATTGTTGTACTGAATTCCGCATCCTCCCAGATCCTCTTGGTCTTGGGCCATTTCTCCTTGTATCATCTACATGCACCTTTCTTACTCCTAGAGTCTTCACAGAGGGCAATCCAAGTTCCTCATCAAGACTCTTTTCTGAACCACTTGAAGCTACATCAACATCTTACTAACCTACCCATGTTTTACTACTAGCAGAAAGCTTTTCTTTACCTTTGTTGGATGTATTTGATGAATTTGCTGGACTGAAATTTCCATGCAATCTTCCGCTCCATGGATTTGAGTTGGAACTATTGCTTGGTGATGCACCTATTCCACTCAAAACTTGAGATTCTATACTTGATTTTTCAGCATTTTCTTTGTCATTTGGTTCAAGAATCAATCCTTCTTTGGCATCTGCATAGAAGCTTGATATTTCATCAAATACCACATCTTTGCTCACCTTCACTTGTCTTGTGAGTGGGTTATAACATGTATATTCCTTTTGCTCAAGGGAGTATCTAGTGAAGACACATTTTTCTACTTTTGGATCAAGCTTCATCCTCAACTCATTTGGAACATGTATATATGTGATAGACCCAAACAATTTCATATGTGATAAGTTTGGATTTTTACGTGTGAACTTCTCTTCAGGTGTAACTTGATGTACAATAGTAGTTGGAGTTCTGTTCATGATGTATATAGTCGTATGCAGAGCTTCTTCACAATAACAATGAGGCATATTCTTCTCAGCCATCAAGGCTCTTGTTATTTTTGCAATATGTCTATTTTTGCATTCAGCAATGCCATTCTGTTGTGATATGTACCTGCATGAAAACTATGGTTGAATTCCATGAATTTTTAGAAAATTGATGAACTCATTTGACATGTATTCGCCTCCTCCATCAGATCTTAATGTTTGAATGTACTTCCCTATTTTCTTTTCCACCATAGCTTTGAAATTCTGGAATTGAGTGAATACCTCACTCTTCTCTTTCATGAAATATACCCACACTTTGCATGTATGGTCATCAATGACAGTAAATAAAACCTGTAACTGCCCATAGATGTGGTCTTTGAAAGACCCCAAACATCTTTACGTACTGTTTCTAGCACATTCTCACTAACATGATTGTCATGCGGAAACAAGGATCTTGACTGTTTACCAAATTGACATGCTACACATACCTTTTGCATCTCTACAACCTTGAAATTTGGTAGTCCATGGACAATCTCCTTCGAGTGCATCAATTTCAGCCTTTGCAAGTTTGCATGTCCAATCCGTTTGTGCCATATCTCTCTATTTGCAATAACTCCTGCACCTTTTGCAAACATGGCTACATTCATTTCAGAAATTTTCACATTTAAGGTCAACATCCTACCCACTTTGTTTCCTTTGGCAATCAATCGTCCACCCTGTTTGTACTCTTCTACATATAACCCATCAGCATTGAACCTAACTTGTAATCCTTGGTCAACCATTTGTCCAATAGAAAATAGATTCTTTGTTATATTTGGAACATGTAGCACATCAACAAGATGTTTTACCTTTCCGTCCTCCATAGATAGTGCTATGTTTCCTATATGCTCGATAGGGTGTTATGTTTCATCACCTATTTCAATATATCGAAGAACTGACAATTTCAGCAAACTACTAAACCATTCTGCATGACTGGTCATGTGATTTGAAGCACCTGAATCAACCTATGAGACATTACCATTCGATTTTGAAATATCAACAGACATAGTATTCATAATGTGATCTTGGATCATGAATAGCTTCTTAGAATCATCTGCACTCATGGATGCATAGTTGTTTTGATGCCTTCTGTTATTTTGATTCTTCAACCTGCAATCACCTTCAAAGTGTCCAAAGTTTACCACAATTCCAACATTCTTTACTATCATTGTTTGAATCATTTCTTTGGAAATTTCTATGGCCTCTTTCGCTCCCCCTAGCGAAACTGTCCTCTACCTCCTACATGATTCTGATGTTCACTTTGGTCTTGGTTACTGTTTCCTCTTCCACTTCCAAAGCCACTACCTCTACCTCTTCCTCTGCCAGAGTAGATTAACTACTTAGAACTAGGTTTTCCTTGGGAGTTTGAGTCCTCACCAAGATTATTTTCTTCAATAATCAACATGGACATCAAATCAACAAAATTTGGAATATTTTCCCTGGTCTATATGGAAGTTTTGAACTGCTTATATGCAACTCCTAGACCACGAAGGAACACTTCCACCTTATCATCATCATCTAAATTCATGCCAATAGATGTAATTGAATCACATATGCTTTTGATTTTCAAGGTGTAGTCACTTACTGACATGCTCTTTTTCTCCAAAGTATGCAGCTCATTCTTGAGTTGCAATTTCCGTGCCTTTGTATTAGTCTCATACAAAGTGACCAAACTGTTTCAATCCTCTTTAGGAGTCTTCGCATCCTGTATGTGTCCACTCGTGCTATCTTTTATGCTAACAGATAGCCAATACATTACCTTTTGCTGCTCCTTGATTCCATTCCTCATATGCTCTTAACTCGTCTATAGTCCGATTCTTTTCTAGTAACTGTGGAGCATTTTGTTCTCTCCTTTGATGTACTTCCAATAGTCTTTTCCCATCAGAAAATTTGTCATTTTGAATCTCCAAGCATGGAAATTGTTCTTGTCTAGCTTATCGCTCATAAGTTGACTCATTCCATTTGAGTTTGCCATTTTTGCAGCAATTCACAACGCTGCAAAACATCAAGCAGCACTTCTACTTGAACACTGTTGCAATATCAAGTGACAGTTTGATCTAAGGAAAACAGAGTTTTTGTGTATCAACAATACACGAAATCGCTTGAAGTTTTGGATATGGAATATATGAGTGTTGCCGAACAAGACCCAAGTTACAGTTTCACAAACTGACCTCGTTTTTCTGTGTGCCCCACATTGAGGGCTTGAAATGGAGGTCGATATGGCTTCAAAACTCTGATGTGACAAAAACAAGTGACCCTAAAGGGATAACTCCCCAAAATATTTCGAGGTCTTCTACCTTCATGCCAATTTTCATAGCACTTTGAGGTCGTTTTTGAATTGCACTTTCTCCATGCCTTCTCGCATACTCTTCACTGTCCGCCTTCTCCACAAGCTCTCTACAGCTACACTGGCTCTAATACCATGTCACGAGGAAGGAGAAGTCTGCTCTAGCTGAGAGGACACATAATAAGTCTATTCTTACTCCTCATCAAAAAGAGAAGGCAATGAAAGAGGGGTTATGTTATGGGTGTCTAGAACAACACCTGTTCAAGGACTATCCTAAGAAAAAGAAAATAGCAGCCACCATAGTTATTAATCCCACTGAGGTAGAGAGTGATGGAGATGAGGACTTTAGAGATTCCCCATCCCCAATATCATCTCCCATAGTGGCCATGACCATTATGAAGAAGGACCCCACTATGCCAGATGTTGTGCTTTCACTAGTGGCACAAAAAGGATATCAGTTTCCAGATACAAAACTCATTGTCATGAGGGGAGTCATGGCACGACAACCTGTCAAGGTACTCTTTGACACTGGGTCGACACATAATGTGATAAGTTCCCAGCTAGTAAAGAGGCTACATCTAGAGACTGTGTAGTTAGAGTATGCCTACACAATAGCCACGGGAAGGGAAGTGAGACATGGGATCGACGAGTTATTGATTTGCCCATTCAATCGAGTCCTATGAGGACAGACTAGATTTTGAGATAGCTAGACTCACATGTTTTGATGTAGTCCTAAGTAAAAATTGGCATGCTCAGAAATGACCAGTCATTGACTTTGCATCGCATGTGTACCAGTTTGAGCAGGAGGGGAGGTGACTATTGATCTACAGAGAGCCAGATCTCCAAGAGATGTAATTGGTTACTGCTACCAAGCTGCTCAATATTGATTGTAATTATATTTATTTTCTTTATTTTGTGTATTCATCATGCATTGTGATGGATTCATATAGTCATGGAAACTCTAGGTGGAATGCTCCAACATTTTCATAGAAAGTAAGAGCAGAATTCCAAGAGTTATTCTTGAAAGAGTTACCTTCAAGTTGGCCTGCTTGCAAGAACATACAACATAGAATTGAATTGGTACCAAGAGTGAGTTTGATCACTCAGCCACCATTTTGAATGAGTTTGCAAGAGGAGAATGCAATCTTCAAGGTCATGGAGGAGTACCTATAGAAAAAGCTGATTAGACCCAAATATTCACCCTTTGCAGCACCAATTCTTCTTGTGAAGAAGAAACATGGATCTTATAGGTTGTGCATTGACTACTGAGCACTTAATAAGATTACTATTAGACATAGATATCCCATGCCCATGATAGATGATCTTTTAGATTCTATAGGTGGAGCCGTTGTATTTAGTAAAATAAATTTAAAGAGTGTCTACCATCGGATTAGGGTAAAAGATCACGATGTACATAAGCCAACTTTCAAGACCAATTTTGGGCACTATGAGTATTTGGTCATTCCATTTGGTTTGACTAATGCACCAGGTACATTTATGATGTTAATGAATGATGTTTTGTGACCATTCATTGGAAAGTGTGTTGTAGATTTTGTTGATGATTTGTTAGTGATAGTAGGATTGTGCATGAGCATGAGAATCATCTAAGATTATTATTGAATGTGTTAAAAGAGAATCAGTTGTATGTAAATCCAGAGAAGACTCAGTTGTTTCTTTCGAGGATATAGTATTTGAGGCATTTGGTCTCACACGATGGGGTTCATATGGATCCCAAGAAGGTCTCAGTTATGTTAGCTTGGCCTACTCCTTAGGATGAGGGGCAGTTATGGTCATATCTACGACTTTTTGATTTTTATTGGAAATTCATCTCTTCTTATTTGTCGATAGCAGTGCCTATAACAAACTTGCTTCAAGCCAAAGTTCCATTTTCATGGAAGCAAGAGCAGCAAAAGAGTTTTGACACTCTAAAACAAGCTGCTTCAGAGGCTCCTATACCCAAAGTGATAGATCCATAGAAACCCTTTGAGTTAGAGACATATGCTAGGTTCATAGTTGTAGGGGCAGTTTTGAGCCAAGATGGAAGGACAATAGCTTTTGAAAGCAAGAAATTGAGTAGTGCACAATGCAATTGGCCATTGCATGAATAGGAGTTGTATGCAGTGCTGCACAGACTTAAAGTGTGTAGACACTATCTTTATGGTCTAGAATTTAAGGTATACACATATCATCATATAGTCAAGTATTTTTGTGGTCAGCCAGATCTTCGAGGAAGAGAGGCTTGTTGGGCTGAGCTCATGCAAGAGTTTCACATGGAAATCCTATATAGAAGAGGCAAACAGAATAGAGTAGCTGATGCATTATCACATATAATGTATTGAATGAGCTTTCCAGTTCTAGCATTGCTTCAAGAGATAAAGGAAGCATAGGTGGAAGATCCACATTTATTACAGATTACTAGAGCCATCAATGATGACTCCATTATATAAGACAAGGTAGATCCCCCTCTTTCTTCACCTAGCAGAGCAAACAAGTCCAATCCGTATTCCAATTTCTCACATGAGAATGGAATAGACAAACAAAAAGGAAAGGTTTGCATACTAGATTCTTGGGATTTGAGAAGCAAAGTCATGCATGATAACCATGATGTTCCTTGCACAGGGCAACTTGGTTTCTCATGCAAGAAAGACTTGTGAATGATGTGTGTGCAACTCTCCTCCCATCCTTTTATATCCTCTTGTATTCTAAAAATAGCAATGATCTGGAACGGTCTAATGCTGCCATGTGTCCATCATGCAATACTCATCCCCATTACTATTGAATACCTTAGGATATCCCTCGAGCTTGGGACCTTGGATATGGCTGGCCCTTGTCCCACACATACGCATGGAATGGTCCCTGTGGACCAATGTCTAACACTCTCTCCCTCTTCTAAAGATCATTGTCCTCCATGATCAATGATGGAAAGTACTTACGACCAGAGCTTCTGATTCCCAAGTAGAGTCATTAAGCAATAATCCTCTCCTGGCTACAAGATACTCATGGATGACACAGTCCCTCAACCATTTCTGTCTCCGATCTAGTATCCTGTCTAGAGAATGATCTATGCTATCACTTTCTTGCAAAGAAACAATACCCTATATTAGATTATCCTCTCGTGAAATATAATTTCTAAGTTTATTAACATGAAACACTCAATGGACTCTCCAATCTAGAGGAAGCTCTAATCGGTATGCAACATCAGTTAGCTTCTTTACTATCTTCCAAGGTACACAAAACTTGGTGAAAGCTTACTACACTTCCCGTGGATAGTGAAGTAGATCTAGCTGGTACCTGAAGAAAGGCTCTGTCTCATCCCTCAAAGGATCTAGGAGATCTCTTGTTGTCTGCATACTTTTTTAACCTATCAGCTACTTGCAGCATCTTGGGTTTAACTATTTCTAAATTTCCTTTGCGGTTTGTTAAGAACTCCGAAGCACTAGGACATTTCTTTGGCATTCCTATGGTACTGCGAGCACTGGGATTCATGCCATAGTTCATCTCAAAAGGAGACATTCCTATCACCTTGTGAGGCTTATTGTTATAAGAAAACTCCACTAGTGGTAGATAACTATCCCAATCTATCTATCTCTCAGACACATATGCTCTCAACATGTCCTCTAGAATCTGGTTGACCCTCTCAGTCTGACTATCTGGCTGTGGATGATCACCACTACTCATTTTCAATGACACTTTTAGTTTTTCAAATACAAACAACTCCGCTACCTATGGAGCTTCTATCATCTCCTGCATGGGTATAAAATGAGCCATCTTGCTCAATCTATCTACCACAACTAGGATAGTATCTCGTTTCCTTTCAGTTCATGGTAGCCCCACTATGTAGTCCATGGAGACATTGTCCCAATTATGATATGGAATCTCTAAAGGATGCAAAAGAGCTAGTGTCTTTACCCTTTTTGCCTTCTTGATTTGACACATAAAGCATTGTTGAACATGACTATGGACATCTCTTGCTAATCCAGGTCACCAAAATGTTCTTCTAATAAGCTGTATTGTCTTGTCAACACCAAGATGCCCTGCGCAAGGAACATCGTGGTTACTATGGATGATTTTTCTTCTCAAATCACGAGAATCTATTACGTAAACCTTTCCTTTCCATTTGACTATTCCATTCTCCTATGAGAAAACGGAATACAAACTAGAATTTTCTCTGCTAGGTGAGGAAACAATTGGAACTGCCTTGTCTCCTATAATGGAGTCATCATTGATGGATCTAATAATCTTCCACATGTGCTTCCTTTATCTCTTGAAGCAATGAGATTTCTAGGACTGTAAAGATCATTTGATACATTATCCGTGATAATGCATTAGCTGCTATATTCTATTTTCCTCTTCAATATAGGATTTCCATGTGAAACTTTTGCATGAGCTCAGCCCAACGAGCCTGTCTGCATCGAAGATTTGGCTGACTACAAAAATACTTGAGTGTATGGTGATCTGTGTATACCTTAAAGTTTGCACCATAAAGATAGTTTCACTTTAAGTGCATGGACCATTGAATACAACTCGTGTTCATGCACTGGCCAATCGTGTTGTGCTCTACTCAATTTCTTGCTTTCAAAAGCTATTGGCTTGCCATCTTGGCTCAAAACTACCCCCTATGGCTATGCCACTAGCATCTATATTTAAATCAAAGGGTTTCTATGGATCTACCACTTTGAGTAAAGAAGCCTCTAAAAAAACTTGTTTAGAGTGTTGGAACTCTCTTGCTACTCTTGCTTCCATGCAAATGGAACTTTGCCTTGAAGCAAGTTCGTCATAGGCACTATTATCCATGAATAAGAAGAGATGAATTTCGGATAAAATCCTAAAGTCCTAGAAATGATCATAAGTGCCCCTCATCTTGAGGAGTAGGCCAAGCTAAAATAACTAAGACCTTCTTGGGATCCATCTGAACCCCATCAGCTGAGACCATATGCCCTAAATACTCTATCCTAGGAAGAAACAACTGAGCCTTCTCTGGATTTACATACAACTGATTCTCTTTTAAAACATTCAATACTAATCTTAGATGATTCTCATGCTCATGCACAATCCTACTATATAATAGCAGATCATCAACAAAATCTACAACACAGTTTCCAATGAATGGTCACAAAATCTCATTCATTAACATCATAAATGTAGCTGGTGCATTAGTCAAAACAAATGGCATGACCAAACATTCATAGTGCCCAAAATCGGTCCTGAAATTTGACTTATGTACATGTGTACCTAAGTCACGAAGTCTTACTGACCTCTCTAACTCACTTAACTGTTGAAAGTGCTTGCCGCTATACCTTGATTCTGACAATTGTGCTTCAAGTTATGAGAGAAATAGTGAATGGCGGGAAACACACACACTCACTCCACAACATTGCTCTAAGTATTTGTTTTCTGCAACTTTCCACTTCTTTCTCAGTTCTGCTGTGTCATCCATATACCTTTTCTCCCACTCTACGATAATGGCCTGCTCCTACTTGAGCTTATCTTCATACCTAGCTATTTTTTCCTCCAACGCCTTTGTGTCCTTTTCTGGCACTTCAGGAGCTTCTATAGGTTGATTATATAGAAGAGCTGTCATCAGCTCCTTGTTTCTGTTTCGCACGTTCTCTGCTTCTTCCATGTATATTTTGATTTGTGATTCTAGTATTTTGCTTCGGGCATTCATGCGTGCCTTCTTAGCCTTGCTAGCTTCATATTTCCTTTGTAAATCTTGTAGTTGGTCTTTTAATGTCTGATTTTCAGTCTCTAGTGTTTTACATTGCTGCTTGGCCTCTTGGACTTCTTTCTCTTTATCTGTTATGTTCTTTTGTGCTAGAATCAATTGGGTGGAAAGGTTCTTACCCATTTCGTGAAGTTGATGCTTTTCCCACATTGCTTTGTCATAGTCAGCATCAGCATCAAGCATTAATTGTTGCATTTCCATGGCAGTTTTGATCATATGTTGCACTACTGGCTTGAGTTGAGCGACATCCACATTCAACCAAGTTTTTGGGATGCTTGGAGATTCCCTTGTTTGTACGTCCTTTCCGTGCTCCACATGTATAGTCTCATTATGTGGTTGTCTTATTTGAAGTTGTACTTCCGGATCTGTGTTTTCGTCTTCTTTATTAGCAACCTTTGTGGCACTCCCTTGAAAGGTAACATCCATAGGAGAGGGTTCTGCCACTACCCTTATTGGTGTAAAGGGTTCAGACTCTTCCACCGTATTATCTTCGGGTTCTTCCTTGGGATTTGTGAATAATGCCTCCCCTGCCAGCCTAGTTTCTTGAATTTGAATGTTAAAAGCTACGTTTAACTTGATTACATGGACTCGTGCTTGGCAGACCTTCTTTTCTACCTCGTCTTGGCTAGAGTTGATGGGCACTTGATCCACCTTCATGCCCTCCTCTTCCACATTCTTGTTCACTTCATTTAACTCCGGGCCCATTGTCCGTCGTCCTTGGACTCACTTCGAATGTCCACATTCAATAAGGAGATGTCTGGTTCTTCTTGTGCATCTAACGACGAGCTTGAATTTACTAAACCCAATTGCTGGTATCTATGCACCTTGGTCAATCTTTTTCTTTGTTCTAAATCTTGACCGGCTTGTTGGTAATGGTGCCCTTGCATAGATAGATTTACCTGACCCTCGGTATATTGATGTGTGTCTTCCAAGGCTCTCATCAATTCCTCTTCCATAATTGCTCAATGGTCTTCAAGTCTTGTCCTTGGAAGCACATGTGCCCTTTTGGTGGCTGGAACTTTTGCTTCTGCTTGCATCATTTCCGTGAGTCTCTTGGTACCTCTCATTCTAGGTTGTGAGCTATTTTTTGCTTCCTCTACAACTGTTATTCCCTTCTTTTTTCGACAAATTGTTGTAGGTTTTGCATATTTGGCCATTCCTTCAGATGATGGCATTTCCCTCAAATGTTGTCTAATGCCCAAAGCATGATATATCAATATAGTTAAGGTAGTGCTGCCATTCAGAAACTTTTTGTGATTCCACTGTTTCTTTGCCTCAAACAGACTCTCTTGAATATATGGAGTCATGTTGACTTGATTTCTAACTTGCTTGATAGCATGCGACAGCATTTGCACTACGATCTTTTGCACAGCCGTGTATCTGTGCATGTTGGGAAAGCAAAAATGCTGATGGATAAGCCTCACTTCATCTTCAATATCAATATGATTGATGTCAGTGAAGGTTCGCGTTTTGGCTCCTCGACTTTCTTCTTTGAAGACTGTAGTCCCGTCCTTCTCCCATCCAAAAAATTTGTACCTTAGGTGGGTTTTCATTTCCCTTGCTTTCCTTTTCGTTCTTCTCCTACCCTAAATCCAGTTGACCTGCTAATTGTTTCCATAATTGCGGTTTAACATGGAGTAGTTCTTCCACAGTCAATTGGCATTGTACTTTTGTCTTTTTAAGTTCTGTTAGATTAAAGTTTCTCTTTCCTTTTCCTCGTACTGTGGGCGCTGTAAAGATCATGGATTCTTTTTCGTACTCTCCCATGTAATTTGGTAGGGCCGAAATGCTCTGAGCTTCTTCCCTATTTCGGTCTAGTCTCAATACTTCCTCATATACTTCTTCCATGTTGGGACTTGGCTGATAAACTTCCACATCTAATTCCTCAAAAGGAGGTTTAGCCACTCCATTCCTTTTCCATTGTTCTTCTCGGATTCTATTCCACAATTCTTTTGGCCAGCCAGCCTCCAAATCAGGCACTGTTGACATAGGTTCGTCCTGAGTTTTCACTTGCTCACGTTTATCATCCTTCTCTTTAGGTTCCTTGTCCTTGACTTTAACACAATCCTTGTATTGCTCCTCCGCTATCCTTGTCTCGGGAGGGCAGGGATAGTCTTTTCTAGGGTTACTTGTGCTACCTCTATGAGTTTTCTACATATCACGAGCCTCTCCTTTTCCAACTCTCCTTGTGGGTAAAGCTTTTCATGTTGCTCCACATTCGGTCCAGTCTTAATTCTATCTTGATATGCTTTCACCCACATGTCCAAATCATCCAGTTTTGGGTCAGCTAGAATTGATCCTGGCTTCTCTGGCTCCCGTGTTTGCAGTGTGATGCAAATATCTTCCTGATCTTCAGGTCTTTTAGATTTCTTGTTGCTACTCGCATGCTTCTTGTTTTCCTTATTTTTGTTCTACATCCATTTTTCTCTAAGTTTTTCTCTCCTTTCCTTCCACTTTTGACTTTTTGTTGCTTGGGTACTCTCATGTGGATCTTCTGAATCTTCCACTATTTGAATTTTGGGGTCTAAGGTTTTACTATTTTCTTGTTCAAGGTCAGGTTGTTTTCCTTCTTGTTCCTTCGTTCGTGCTCGCGTAATGGCCTTTAATGGTACGGTGTATTCCTTGTCACTACCCGATGCTTCTATCACTTTGATCACATTAATAGGTGTAGTGTCTTGAGTCTTGTTGGGATTTTTTGGGCAATCTCAGAAGAGATGTTCCTTTCCACAATCACTGCAATACCCTTCCCAAGTCCTAAGAGGTGGTGGGTTGTACGGCCGAGTGCATTCTTTCATAAAGTGGTCTCCTCCGCATCTATAACACGGTCCTCTTGGTATAGGTGGTCTGATGAGTGGTCTTACGGGTGCCTGTGCTTTAGGTGCGATGTACGTTAATGTTGCCACTTCTAGTCCATAAGTATAGTCATATCCTTTGTATCCATAGTGTTGTGGATCATACACTTGCTCGTACTCCATTATACTAGCATCATAGGAATAGTACTCCCCTTGGGATTGCTCATATCCTGGGTTTGTTGACTCTACACTGGCTATTGGTGATGTTGGCACTATGGCTCTTTCTAAGTTTTCCTCTGGTTGGGTATACTTGATAGGTACCACATGTTGGGGAAGTGGTGGTTGTGGTCCTAATAGTGGCGGAGGGTTTCCATATTGCACTTGGTCATATGGTCTAGGTGCTCTTGGTGGTCCTGGATAGGGATTATACCTGGGAATCTCTTTGCCTGGCTCTCCAGCTGGATATCCATATGGCCGATACTGGGGTGTGTGTAAAGGCCATGTCTGCCTATTGAATGGGCAATGTTCCATGGTGTTAATGGTGTATTTTTGTTCTACATGACAATACGAGGCCGTTCCTTGATGGGGCTGCCTATTATAAGGGTACGCTTGAGGTATGCATGTTCCTCCTCGAACACACATGTGAGTGGGGTGATCGCCTCCACATGAGCTACATCTTTGTAACATAGTTATTCTCAGAGACAGATGCTGGTAGTTCCTTTGCCCGAGAACTCCTAACTTCTTCGCTACTAGATCCGCTAGCTCTTCCACATTGCTTGAGTTGGAGGTTACTATGCTTTGAGTGTCTTCTGATTTAGTAGGACTGATCGCGCTCTTGAGATCATCTGCTAGGTTTTCCTCAAGGTCAATACACTCTTTGAGACATTCACTCAATGTCTGTAGTCTCTTTACATAGACTAACGTTCTTAAAGTTCCGTTTGTTAGTCCATCCAAGAATAATGAAATCATTTTTTGCTCCATGGGTCTTTCTGCCACTAGGCATCTATCTGCATACTGATTGAATCTTCGTGCAGTTGTTTTCATAGTTTCATTGGGGATCTGCTTAAAGCTATGGATTAAAGATGAAGAGTTGTGTTTAATCCCCCGTTTAGTGAATTCCCCTATGAATTCTTGAAAAAATTGTTCAATATCTCCAAATTGATTGGGATCTAATGGCTGGAACCACATCAGAGCTGTTCCCATGAGAGTGAGCCCAAAGGACTCATACTGCACAAAGAATTCATCCACTTGTTTAGCTCTTAGAACTTGTTTAAATTCAACAATGTGGTCGTAAGGTTCTCCCAATCCATCGTAATGGTTTCTCATGCATTTGTCCATCTGTATAGGTCTTAATCTTCTTAGGGGTTCTGGTTGTCTAGGTATTATAGGGACTGCTGGTCTAATTGGGGGTATTCCAGGTTGCACTCCTAGTGGTGGGCTTGGTCTTGCTGGTGGTCGGTGTTGGTTGCCTAATCTAGGGTGTGTCTGATTGTGTGCTTGCATTCCAGGCATTGTAAACTGTACATGTGTTCTGTTTGGAACACTCTGATGGCTTGTTTGTCCCAACATCATATGTTCCATCTCTTGCTATGTCCCAAAAGGATTCTGAGAGGTAGTTGCTGCTCTCGCTGGGGAAATACAGGTAAGCCCATATAATTCAATGGAGCTCTATCTAAGGCATCGACAAGCCAATATCTTCTTTGGTTCCTGTTTAGGTAGGTTACTCTAGACTCGTCTTCAGGATCCGTTAACTTGTAAAAGGTCATCGTGCTTTCTTCCCATCCTTGTGTAGGTGAGTCAGTTTGTAGCAGTAAATCTGCTCCATGGATCAAATAGACCTCCAATAAGTAGTCATCTTGAGGTATCAAATCCCCTCTCAAGACTCGTGTCACTACTGACTTGCCTCTGGGAGTAGTTACTAACTCTCCAGGGTCTGGTCTTCCTGAATGTTCTTGTCCTTCCAATTCTCCTCTCTCATTGATCAATTCTGGGTGTTCTGTTACCACATAGACGTGACCCAATTTATCCATATATACTCCTCCTTTGTACTTGATAGCTGGTGTGGGCACAATGGTGGCATTGGTGGAGGTCACCATCCTAGCAATTGATCTATTTAACTCGTCCAGGAAGATGGGAATCTCTTGGGCATTAGTAGACACATATTGCAAGGAGGTGCGGTACTCCTCTTCTACCGTAGACATGAAGTTTCTACCAGGAACATGACCTTGCATGTCTTCTGAAGCCATGGGTATCTCCTCCTTTGATTCAATAGAGGTGTCAGAATAGGTAGGGCAGTGACTGACCTGAGCAGTACTTCCTACTGATGATATGACACTTCTCCGGCTACTTAGAACTCTTCCTGACCTCAAGTTCATTCACCCTCTTGGGGCTATCTGGGGCTCTAACTCTCTCCCTAATTGGCTTCTCTCAAGTCTCACTTGACTGTTCTGGATGATATTAGATGGGCGATACTGCACAAGAAGATACCAAGTTTCTGGGCGATACGATACTGCTATCGTGGACAATACGATACTGCTTCTGCCCCGATACGATACTATGTGTTCAAGCGATATGATACCGTTTGAAGACACGATACGATACTAATGTAGACCATGATACAATATCAGTTACACTCACGATACGATACCAGAAAAGTCCATGATACGATACCTATGCACTACGCGATACGATACTACAAGAATCGGCGATACGATCTTGGGTGCACGATACCGTACCAACCTCATGATACAATATTAGAATTCATTACAATACGATACTTAGAGTATGCATGATACGATCCTGTGACCTAGCACGATATGATACTAGAATTCTTGGCGATACAATACTTGTGTAGATCACGATACAATACTGCAAATTTGCACGATACGATACTAGAATTCGTCACTGTACGATACCTAGGGGCAATGATACGATACTCGAATTGTGTGCGCGATATGATACCGCTCGGTCAAAAATATGATACCGCGATCGGGACGATACGATACCAAGTGGAATGCGATATGATACCACTGGAAAATCGTGATCATGATACCAACTTGGCGATACGATACCAAAAATGGTATCGCGATACCACAAGTGGTAACCGGCGACACGATACTTCGGCGAGTATCGCAATACAAGGGAATTTTGGTATCGCGATACCAAAACTCAATCGATTGCGATACTACAGCCAA
This sequence comes from Ceratopteris richardii, assembly GCA_020310875.1. NCBI lineage: Eukaryota > Viridiplantae > Streptophyta > Polypodiopsida > Polypodiales > Pteridaceae > Ceratopteris > Ceratopteris richardii. The sequence goes on from CM035436.1 coordinate 70,677,113, forward strand.
ATCAACTCCAAATACAAAACTTTTTTCACTCCCTAGTTTCTCTCTCTCTCCTCTTCACTCCTCACCCACTGTCTCACTTAAAGGAACTCTAGAAACACTCTGTTCCACCCCGCGATACCAGATGCACTTTTAATCACGTATAAATGCACTTGTACAGTGTTTTTGATTTTGAAATCTTGAGGTAGTTTACCTTGGTGATACCCTACTGACCATTGTCTGTAGACGATACCACTCTGAATGCAAGTGTCAAACGAACTACAATTTTTTTTGGTTTTTATAGCTTTTGGTGACTAAAGCATATATTACACTAATTTGGCAATGTTTTGGGATTTTTCTAGATGACTTTGACTTACTTCTACTCCACTTCTCTTCCTAGCCTAACCCTAACTCTTTCTTCTCCCTCTCTCTCCTAACCCTAAGCTTAAAAACTCATTATACACACCTCCAGGATGTGAAGTAACAAGTGTTGAAGTGCTAGAATACTTGCCACCGAATGAATTCACTTCTCCAAGTATGATTTCTTCACTCTAGATCTATAACCATCACAAAGGCACCTTGGTCGAGTGTGTTCCCTGACAACGGCACCAAAAATGTGTGTACCTAAGTCACGAATTAGGGACTTGTGTCGAAGAGACTAAATCTCATTTGCCACACAAGTGCATATAGTGGTGGATTGACACACGCTTAATTACCAATCCAACAAACTGACCTAACCAAATGTATGATGTTGTGTGCGCACATGATAGGAAGTGAAGTGGTTCAGTTATCATGCATGAGAAAAGACTAACCTACCTCTTTAACTCACTTAACTGTTGAAAGTGCTTGCCGTGATACCACTTACAATAGTTTTCACTAAATTGGTGATTTCTCCTAGCTCCGAACTTTGAATATGGGCAATAGAAAGTTACTTTCAAAGCCCTCAATGAGACGCTTCTATTGGAGGTGGTTTCACTCCATTCTGACAACTGTGTTTCAGGTTATGATAGAAATAGTGAATGGTGGGAAACACACACACTCACTCCACAACTCGTGCTTGCTCACACACACACTATAGCAGCTCAAAAGTGTTGGGGAGGGGTAGACAACAGTCTTACACACACATTCCAAGCTTCACACACACACAAAAGATCATAGAGAAGATGAAAATCTGCAGGAAAGAAGCAAATTCGAAGCTCTCCTTCTTCAAAATGGCCAAAAGTCTCTACAAAGAGTCACCAAGTGACTTATATACATGTGCCCTAAAAATGGTCTTTTCACACAAGTGACCGGCACTTTATTGACTAATCTCTATTCTCCTACTATTTTACAAGGAATATATTACAGTGATTTGGGATTATGCATCTAGAGGACTCCTCTAATGCATTTACATAGCTTGAGGGAATTTCCTAAGACTTTGAAGAAGAAAAATATGTCCATTAATTTTGAAAAATTTGGGGCTCCTCTTTTGTGCCTCTTTGCTCTACAACAGTACATCATGATCTTTCAACCTAATCTGATGGTAGCCACTCTTAAATTTGTTTTACTATATACAACGGCTCCACCTAGAGCATCTATAAGATCATCAATCTTAAGCATGGGATATCTGTGTCTGATAGTAATCTTATTGAGTGCTTCGTAGTCGATGTACATCCTATAAGATTCATCTTTCTTCTTCACAAGAAGATCTAGTGTTGCAAGGGGTGAATAGCTCGGTCTAATCAGCCCTTTCAATAGGTACTCATCCATGATAGATGAAAATCAAATCTTAGATGATTCTCATGCTCATGCACAATCCTACTATACACTAACAAATCATCAACAAAATCTACAACACACTTCCCAATGAATGGTTACACAATGTCATTCATTAACATCATAAATGTAGCAACCACATTAGTCAAACCAAATGGCATGACCAAAGAGAATTAGCTGTATGTAAATCTGGAGAAGACTTAGTTGTTTCTTCCGAAGATAGAGTATTTAGGGCATGCGGTTTTGGTCAATGGGGTTCAGAAGGATCCCAAGAAGGTCTCAGTTATTTAAGATTGGCCTACTCCTCAAGATGAGGGGTAGTTATGTTCATTTCTATGACTTTTATATTTCTATCCAAAATTCATCTCTTCTTATTTGTCGATAACAGCAGTTATGGTGAACTTGCTTCAAGGAAAAGTTCCATTTGCATGGAAGCAAGAGCAACAAGAGAGTTTTGACACTATGAAAGAAGCTATTTCAGAGGTTCCTATACTCAAAGTGGTAGATCCACAAAAACCCTTTGAGTTAGAGACAAATGCTAGTGGCATAGCATAGGGGCAATTTGGAGCCAAGATGGCAGGCCAATAGCTTTTGAAAGCAAGAAATTGAGTAGTGCAAAGTGCAATTGACCAGTGCATGAAGATGAGTTGTATAGAATGGTGCATGCACTTAAAGTCTCGAGACACTATCTTTATGGTGCAGACTTTAAAGTATACACAAATCACCATACACTCAAGTATATTTGTAGTCAGCGAGATCTTCAAGGCAGACAAGCTCATTCGAGTGAGCTCATTGTTGAAGCTCAAGGTCAAGGACAAAGCATGGAAGCGCATCAAGGAAGTGGACACACAAGAAGAAGAAGCATGTAGGGAGCGCCAAGAAGCACATGTCAAATTCTCAAAAGAAATCCCTATAAAAATAGTGATTTTTATCACTAAAAACCATTGTAAATACCATTTTCCATTTTTGTAACTCCATTTTGTTCAAGCCGAGGAGTCCTCAAGCTTGAGCAGTATTAGAACTATCATCTTACCAATTTTTATAATTTTTAGACTCCGTTTGAGCCCCAAATAAGCCCTCGAAGCTATTTTTTAACTAGGCCGGATACTAGGTCTGGACATGGCCAAAACTACTCAAAAAACTATAAAAAGGGTTGGAGAGCTCATTTTTGAGGTTAGCTTGTTCTAGATTTGAGCTTTGTAAGAGATTTCTTTGGTAATCTAAGCTTTCCATTGTTCCACTCTTTGCTCTTACCTTGTGCGTGTGTGTGTATGTGTGTGCATGCTTGTGTGCTTTCACTCACGCACTTGTGCCATCACTTGCTCACGGTCTTCATACCAGTCCTCACGTCTCCACGGATTGACATTTATGAGGTGAAGCTCCTCACATTGGTACTTGCCATTGTGCTAGAGTGACACCAAATTTGGTTTCGTTGCCGGGGAGAGAGCTTGGAGGACAAGTGTGTGATGGTAAGACGTAGAGTAGCGACATTGGAAGGTAAAAAAATCACCATTTTCAGTTCAGCTTTTGAGTTTTTCTTCTCCTTCATCTTCATCATCATTAGCATCTCCACCCACCTTCATCTTCTCAGTTTTTTCCATTTTCTAGAGTACATTCACCTCTTTTTCATTTGTGGCTACGAGCAAGAAGCTTAGAGGGGATGCAGAGCTGAAACGTTGGAGAAATACTACCAAAATACCCAAAAAATTAAGTAATCAGTCTCGAACATGATAAGACCTGTGCCAAGTGTCGTGAGTGTGATATCGCGGGTTTGAAGAGAGATTTTGCATTGACAGACAATAGGAGTGACAAGGAGGACACAAGGTACTCATATTTGCAAAAAGTTTTGAATTTGGACTCCAAAAAATCCCAGTTTCGTGACCTCCGAGTGTCACGATATCTGTGACCTTCAAGTGTCGCGATATCTGTGACATCTGAGTGTCACGATATCTGACAAGTGTTTTGACCTCCAAGTGTCGCGATATCTGCGATATCCAAGTGTCATGATACCCTCGTGTCATGTGGCCAAGTGTCTCGATATTTCTCAAGTGTCGAGTGTCGTGCTCAGGGCCAAGTGTCGAGTGTCGTGACCACTCAGGAGTCAAGTATCACGATATTCGGCAAGTGTCGAGTGTCCTCTGAAGCAAGTATCGCGATATCTGCCATAACCAAGTGTCGCGATATCTGAGGCTGACCAAGTGTCGCGATATCTGTGACCTTCAAGTGTCGCGATATCCCTCAGGTGTCGAGTGTCGTGGACATCAAGTGTCACGACATCTGCTAAGTGTGGAGTGTCATGGACATCAAGTGTCGTGACATCTGTCAAGTGTCGTGTGTCATTCCAAGTATCGTGTGTCGTCTACTTCCAAGTATCACCGATACTTACTAAGTGTCATGTGTCGCCTGTTTTGAAGCAATCCTAGAGAGGTCCTGTTTCCATGTTTTAACCCCCAAAACCCTGAACTGGCATAACTTTCTCATACGAAATCCGTTTGCAATGATTTTGGGTTTGTTGGAAACCAAGGTGGGATATAGTATTTTGAAGTTGACCCTCAGGTGGGACTAGGAAACCAAGGGGACTCCAAGGGATTTTGAGCAATACAAAGGGGAAATTTTGGACGAGAAGACAAAGCTTATGAATCTGAGATCTTGTAGACACTTAGGCAAGGATAGGCAAAGCATTAGATCGTCTGAGGCTAGTGTCAACCATACAACCAAGTCTTGGGCACAACAACTAAGTGGTTATCCCTACGTGTTAAGTTCCGAGTCCTTCAACATGGAGAGACCCACACATAGCTCAGGTACTTCCTATTTATAGACACCAAAAGGTCCATATAAAACACAATTGGAGTATTTTAGGACCAAACAACTAGGTGCATGCATCTATGAAGATGGCCTAAGACGATCAGTGGTCCAACTCAAAAATCCAGATCAACCCTTTGGACTGGAACACCCAGTGGTCAAGTTCGAACAAGGTTCATACATTGATAAGGAAGGAACCATGTATGTGGTTACCAGCTGTGGAAGGGGAATCAAGCAAGAAGAAAAGAAGAAGAAGATCAAAGTAAAAAACTACGCAATAAAGAATAAAGATCATAAAATGAAAGAACTACCCTCTGCCCAAAGCCCCGCAGGGGCACACATCAGGCAACAACGCGAATCATCCAGGTCCTGAGGATTGGAATTAAAGATCAATCAGAACCAGGACATTTCATGGGAAGGACGGACCAAGGCCAAAAAGTATCCATGAAGTGCAAGAAGATACTAGGCAGGTAATAATCCTCCCGTTGATAGCGTGCATTGTCAAAAAAGTAAACAGGCTCAAAGCAATACAGAAGGTCAGATATGTGAAGACAAAGACAAATCAAAAGACCAAAAGTTAGAAAGAGGTAGAGGTTGAAAAGTTTAAGAGGGTGACTAAGAACAACACATTCCTAGTCACTGATGGCGTGCGTGGCAGCCCGACTGAATATAGCAACCCAGACTTGTGATATAAGGAATACCAAGGGGCAAACTGAAGCAAAGGACATACCTCGGATAAGATAACCAATTGTCTGACAATCCTTGTTGCCACTTCGACCGTTGGGTGGATATATTCAGAACTCTTAAACAAACTGAGGACAAGAAGTAAACCCTGTCAAGGGACGACAGAGACAAAGAGGGGGAGACTGTTGCAGAGCAAAGAAGCACAAGAGAAGAGCCCCAAAATTTTCAAATTAATGGGCATGATTTTTCTTCTTCAAAGTCTTAGAGAATTCCCTCAAGCCTTGTAAATGCATTAGAGGAGTCCTCTAGTTGCATAATCCCATCTAGTTGTAAACTATCCCTTGTAAATTAGTAGGAAATTCACTTTTTAGTAATAAAGTGCCGGTCTCTTGTGTGAAAGGACCAAATTTAGGGCACATGTATATAAGTCACTTTGTGACTCTTTGTAAGTACTTTTTGCTATTGTGAACAAGGAGAGCTTTGAAATCTCGAATTTGCCTCTTTCCTGCAGATTTCTATCTTCTCTTTGATCTTCTATGTGTGTGTAATGCTTGGAATATGTGTGTAGGACTGTTTTCTACCCCTCCCCATTGTTTTTGAACTACTGTAGTGTGTGTGTGAGCGTGTAGGAGTTGTGGCGTGAGTGTGGGTACTTCCCACCATTCACTATTTTGGTCATTACTTTAAGCAGGGTTGTCGGAATCGAGTGAAACAACTTCCAATAGATGTGTCTCGTTGAGAGCTTCAAAATGAGTACCCTATTGACTATATTCAGAGTTTGGAGCTGAGAGAAATCCTCGATTTACTGAAAATTGCTATAAGAGGTATTACGGTAGACACTTTCAATCTTTCAGTGAGTTTTGAGACGTGGATTAGTCTTTTCTCATGCATATCAACACTTGGTTAGGTCGTTTGATCGGATTGACATATAAGCATGTGTCAATTTCCCACTATATGCACTTGTGTTGCAAATGAGGTTTAGTCTCTTTGGCACAAGTCCTTGAGTCTTCTTGACTTAGGTACACACATTTTTGGCGCCGTTGTTGGGGAGCGCTCAGCCAAGGTGCCTTCGTGATGGTTATAGATCGAGTGTGATGAAATTGTACTTGTAGAAGTGAACTCGTTCCGTGGCAAGTAGTCAATCACCTCAGCACTTGTTACTTCACATCCTGGAGGTGTATGTAATGAGTTTCTAGGTTAAGGGTTAGTAGGAAGGGAGAGAAGGAGGATTTAGGTTTAGGTTAGAAGGAGAGGAGAAGAGAAGGGAAGTAGGAGTAGGCCAAGATCACCAGAAAAGCCAAAAAAAAAATTACCAAAATTAGTGTAGTTCAGTTTTTGCCACCAAAAAGATATAAAAACCAAAAATTTGAACCCATTTGACACTTTCCTGCATTCTGGTATCGTCGGAGAGCAGTGATCGATATCGTGGGTGCAGTATCGTGCATTGTAGGCATTTAAGACTAGTTGTTGAGCTCAAAGTGCAGCCAAGACATCACTGAGGTAAGGTTCCATAAGTGTTCACTGACCAAAACAAATTAAAGAGCACAAACACGTGAATATATGCGCATCCGGTATCGCGGGGAGGGGCAGAGTATTTTTCTGAGTTTCTGTGCACGAGACACTAAGCTAGGAGTGAAGAGGGGTGAGAGAAGAGTAGGGGGTGACAAAAAATTTTTATTTTTGAGGTATTTTGGCTTGAGTATCACGTTTGATTGAGTTTCTTGTATCGCGATACCAAAAATTCCCTTGTATCGTGATACTCGCCGAAGTATCGTATCGTCGGTTACCAGCCGTGGTATCGCGATACCACTTGTGGTATCGTATCATCGGATTGGTATCGCGATCGCACTTTGCCAAAGTGGTATCGTATCGCGGTCCACTTTTGGTATCGTATCGTCCTCTTCTCTGTGTGGTATCACGATACCGTTCCAGTATCGTATCGTGCTGTTCGGTGGTATCGTATCGCCTAACCGCCGATATCGTATCACGATCCATTAGTGGTATCGTATCGTCTCAAGTCCTCCCTAGTATCGAGATACCATACTAGTATCGTATCGCCCGGTTCGGTGGTATCGTATTGCCACTTACATTGGTATCGTATCGCACCCCACCCTAGTATCGTATCCTCTCATTTTCAGGAGTCATATCGCGATACCAAGTTGGTATCGTATGGGCCCCTTGCACGTGGTATCGTATTGTGTGAGGAGGCTGGTATCGTATCAGCTTATATTCAGGTATCGTATCGGGGCAAACTCTAGTATCGTATCGTGCCCTTTTTGGTATCGTATCATCCAAAAAGTGGTATCGTATCATCTGGGTTTTCAGTATCGTATCGTGTGGACCCCTAAGGTATCGTATTGTCAGGAAAGTCGGTATCGTATCGTGGCGAGCTTAGTATCGCCTGGTGCAGTATCGCCTAGAAGTGGTATCATCCAGAGCTTTTGTAGCATTTCATAGGGCAAACTTGAGGCATTTGAAGAGCCACTCAAGGAGAGTTTTATAGACCTAGAGAGCCTGAGGAGGGTGAATGAACTTGAGGTCAGGGAGAGTGCTAAGTAGGCGAAGAAGTGTCATATCCTCTGTAGGGAGTGCCACTCAGGTCAGTCACCACTCTGTCTATTCAGATACCTCTAGTGACTCTGAGGAGGAGATACCAATGGCCTCAGAAGACATGCATGGTCCAGCTCCAAGTAGAAACTTCATGACCGCGGTAGAGGGAGAGTACCGTACCTCCTTACAGTATGTTTCTACTAATGCCGAGGAGATTCCCATCTACCTGGATGGCTTAAACAGATCAGTGGCTAGGATGGTAACCTCTATGGATGCCACGATCGTGCCTAGACCTGCTGTTAAGTACGAAGGAGGAGCATACATGGACAAGGTAGGTCACATATACATAGTGACTGAATTTCCTGAAATGATCAATGAAAGGGGAGAGTTAGTGGAACAAGAAAACCCAAGAAGACCAAACCCTGAGGAGCTAGTGACGACCCCTAGAGGTAGATCCCAAGTAACACGAGTCTTGAGAGGAGACTTGATACCTCAGGATGACTACCTATTGGAAGTTTATATGATCCATGGATCAGATGTATTACTGCAAACAGACTTACCGGCTCCAAGAAGAGAAGAAAGCCTTATGACATTTTATGAGATGAAGGATCCAGAAGATGAAACTAGAATCACATACCTAGACAAAAATCAGAGAAAATATTGGTTAGTTAGTTCCTTAGATAGAGCTCGATTGAAATACATGGGGTTGCCTATATTCCCTCAAAGAGATCAGGCAACTACTTCGTAGAACCCCTTTGGAAATCAACAAGAGACAGAACACACCATCTCATGACAAACTAGCCAATGGAGTGGTCCAAACCGTAGTCATGTACAATTTGTGACTCTAGGAGTGCAAACAAACAATCAGACCCACCCAGGAGTAGGGAATCAGTACCGAACACCAGTAAGACCACGACCACCAGCACGAGGACAGCCTGGAATACCCCTAGTTAGACCAGCAGCTCCTGCCTTTCCCGTAATGCCTAGACTGCCATAACCAATGAGAAGATTGAGACCTATCCAAGTGGCCAAATGTGTAAGAAATCATTATGACTGATAAGGAGAACCCTACGATCATGTTGCTGAATTTAAACAAGTCCTAAGGGCAGAACAAGTAGACGACTTCTTTGTGCAGTATGAGTCCTTTGGACTCACCCTCACAGGAACGGCTCTGACTTGGTTCCAGCCGTTAGACCCTAATCAGTTTGGAAACATGGAGCAATTTTTTCAAGAATTCATTGGAGAATTCACTAAAAGAGGGATTAAACACAATTCTGCATCTTTAATCCATAGTTTTTGTTACACTTATGTGTTCCTCGAGTAGCTTTGATGTGAACCTTTTCCCTATACATGGGCACTTTTTACTCTAGTGCTGGCTAGAGGTTTTTTCCCCATGTTACCACATACTTGATACTCTCATATGTGGTGGTACTTTGTACTTAGGGATATTATTCAGCTCTTACTTCAGTTCAGTTCATCGATCAATAGAGAGAGCTATTCCAGCCATCGTCTTCTCCGTGTGTCTTGCTGCGTTTGTGCTCTTTGTGTGTGCTTCTCGTGTGTCTCTCGCACTTCTACACACACCCAACAGTGGTATCAGAGCAGGTTCTGCTTCTTCTCAAGTTTTGGTTTTTCACGTCGCGGCGCGCGTGCACTTTAACAGTGCAAATCGACTTCAGAGCATAGAAGTGTGAATTTCAGCAGCCCGGAAACATTTCCACCAAGTGCGCTGGGGTTTTACCCCCATTTCGAAGCCATTTGTGCAGACAGAATCGCCATCAGAGTGACGGTTTGTGAGCTGAAATTTCAGCACTCATTTCAGTTTTCGTCGAAGTGAAGATTTTGTCACATTCTTGTTCCTTAGTGAAGTGGCGGGCAGCAATGACTTGTTTGGCATGCTTCAAGCTGAAGATAAGCTTGATGGGACCAACTATCCGATGTGGTCTTACATGATGAAGCACGTTCTTGTTGCAAAACAACTTTGGAAGATTTTGTCACATTCTTGTTCCTTAGTGAAATGGCGGGCAGCAATGACTTGTTTGGCATGCTTCAAGCTGAAGATAAGCTTGATGGGACCAACTATCCGATGTGGTCTTACATGATGAAGCACGTTCTTGTTGCAAAACAACTTTGGAACATAGTGGCAGATGTAGATCGAAGACCAGCAGGTGCTTCTACTTCACAGTCTACTCTCACAGATGGAGCTTCTTCTTCGAGTACAGTGGTTTCTCCTTCTCCACCTACACAGGAGCAGCTTAGATGGGATGGAAAAGATGCTCAAGCTCATGCTTTGATTGCGCTTTCAGTGAAGCGTCATATAGTTCCACACATTCGGTCATGTTCTACATCACGACAGGCATGGGACACTCTTGCTTCTTTGTATGCCGTGCGTAATGAAGCATGTGTTGCATACTTGAGGAAGCAACTTGAGGATGTATGTATGGCTGAAAATGAGTCAGTGGATGTGTATGTGACACGCATCAAGGACTTGAAAGAGCAATTGGCAAACATAGATGAGATCATTCCGGATGCATCACTCATTTCTACATTGTTGAAAGGATTACCGGAATCTTTTCAAAGCTTTGCTACTACACTCCGTTTGGTTGCAAAAGGAAATCCTAATATGTATGCATTTGATGAGGTTGTGTCTCTTCTTTGCAAGAAGAGCAATCTAGAGTGAATAGGAGTGGTTTGATTGAGGGAACGCAAGCACTTGCTATCTCACAAAAGGGGAAAAGCAAGTATGGTTCAGCTTTTGGTTCATCAAAACCAAAGCCTCAAGCTTCCTCTTCCACTCATTCCTCTAATGATGGTGATTTGCAAAAGAAGAAGAGATGCAAATATTGCCGGAAGGCTGGTCATACTATTGATGAGTGTAGAAAGCTTGCTAAACGCAATGAAAAGAAGAAGGAATCCGGCATGTCTATTGCTGAAAATTCAGCAAATGCAAAGAATGATGAAGCTAACATGGCTCAAGATTTTTGGGCATGTGTTCTTACATGTCATTATGATGCTTCTTTACATTCTAAATGCATGGTTGTGAGTGAGGCTGATTCGGATTGGTTCTTGGATAGTGGTGCTTCAAAGCACATAACATCATGCAAAAGATTTTTTGCCTCTTTGAAAGATGCACCTAAAGGAGGACATGTGGTGTGTGCAAACAATGCCTCTTATCCTATCATTGGAGTAGGAGAAATTGAGCTTACGGCTGCAAATGGAGGTGTGATTCTCTTGAAAAATGCATTGTATGTGCCCGGTATCAAAAAGAACTTAATTTCAGTTCCGTTGATTGCCAAAGCAGGACTTCATGTACACTTTGTTGATGATAAGTGTATGGTTCATGATTTCAGCAATGGCGATGTTATCGTGATGTCTGGTACATTATGTGATGGTTTGTATCGCATGGATACATACAAGAGGGCTGCCTCGAATGCCTTGGTTGCTCATACTTCTTCCATGGCTGAAATGGAGCTTTGGCATGCTCGTTTTGGTCATTTAAACTTCAATAGTTTGCTCTACTTGCAAAAGAAGGACATGGTTATTGGCTTGCCTACACTTGAGTCCATTGAAAAGCATGCATGTGAAGGTTGCATTCTTGGAAAAATGCATCGTGCTTCTTTTCCAAAAGATAGTCACACACACACTACAAGAAAATTGCAACTTGTTCATAGTGATGTATGTGGTCCAGTCAAGACTCCATCTTAGCATGTATATTTTGTTACCTTCATTGATGATGCTACTCGCCATACATGGGTGTATCCTATGAAAGCAAAGAATGAGGTATTTTCTTGCTTCAAAGCATTTTTAGCTATGGCTGAAAATTTTTCTTCATAAAAGCTTTTGACTCTACGCACGGATCGTGGTGGTGAGTACATGTCACATGAGTTTAATGCTTTTCTTCGTGAAAGAGGTATTTCACACCAATGTACGGTGCCATATACACCTCAACAAAATGGTGTTGCCGAGCATAAAAATAGAACTTTACTTGAAACGGCACGATGTATGGTTAAAGGAAAGCATCTTCCTCATAAGTTTTGGATGGAAGCGGTCATGTGTGCAAATTATGTGTTTAATCGCTGCCCTACAAAAGCATTGAGAGTCATCACTCCTTATGAGGCTTGGAATGGTCATAAGCCTATGGTTAGTCATATGCGTGTGTTTGGTTGTTTGGCATATGCTCTTGTGCCATCACAACAACATCACAAACTTGATGACAAGGCACAAAAATGTATATTTGTTGGTTATAGTGCTGAAAGTAAGGGATATCGGTTGTACCATCCATTGATGAACACAATTATTGTGAGTCGAGATGTGGTATTTGCTGAAAATTCAGTTTTCCCTCTACTTGAATGCAAAAAACTGCCAACAGTTAGTTCACAAGATGTGTTCAATACACTCATGCCTTTGTTCCAAAATGGTGCGCTTGACTATGGCCATGTAGACCAGCCAACTGAGGTTCAAAGGGCTGAAAAATTCCAGCCAAATAGGGCTGAAAATGTGGATAATTTTCAGCCAAACATGGCTGAAAAAATTCAGCCAAAAAATGTCAAAACTGTTGGAAATTTCCAGCCACATATGGCTGAACATATGCAAAAAAATATGGCTAAAACTGAGCATGAAATTCAGCCCACGCATGATGTATATATTGAAGATGTTTTACATAATGAACGCATGTCTATCAAGAGTGCACAATCCATGCCAAAGTGGTTGAAACAAACTTTGCAGGACAGCAAATTGAGTGCACCTTTACTTGGTAGAACAAGATCAAGCTCTCACCATGCATCAAGTAATTTTGTGGATTATTCTCTTATTGCTACAGCATGTAATGAAGAGCCACTTTCTTTTGAAGATGCATGTGACGATCCACAATGGATGAGTGCTATGCAATCAGAAATGGATTCCATACATAGGAATGGTACTTGGGAGTTATGTGAATTGCCAAAAGGAAAGAATGCCATTGGTACAAAGTGGGTTTATAAGATTAAGAGAAAATCTGATGGTAGCATTGATCGCTACAAAGCTAGATTGGTTGTCAAAGGATATGCGCAACAATATGGCATTGACTATGAGGAAACTTTTGCACCTACTTCACGCATGACTACCATTCGTACCATGGTTGCATTGGCTGCCCATCGAGGTTGGAAAGTGCATTAGTTGGACATAAAAACAGCCTTCTTGAATGGAGATTTGCAAGAAGAGGTTTATGTGAAGCAACCTCCTGGATTTGCTATGAAAGGGAAAGAGCATATGGTTTGTCGCTTGCATAAAGCCTTGTATGGTCTCAAGCAAGCTCCACGTGCATGGTATGACAAAATACATAAGCACTTGATTGCTCTTGGCTTCACATGTAGTTCGATTGAAAGCACACTCTATGTACGCAAAAATGGGGCTGATCTTATAGTGCTTGTTCTTTATGTTGATGGCATACTCTTGACTGGGTCATGTGATGCAAAACTTGACATTCTTATGGCTGATTTGCAACATACTTTTGATGTCACTTATCTTGGTCTTTTGAGCTACTATCTTGGCATCCAGTTTGTATCCGTTGAGGGGGGAATTGTTATGCATCAAGCAAAGTATGTTGAAAAACTACTTCAGCGTTTTGACTTTGAGGATTACAAGCCAATTTCCACACCAGTTGAGACAGGATTTAGATTCTCTGTTGAGGATTCCAGTGATGCATTTGACACTTTTATCAACAGGCTGTGGGATGTCTTATATATGCATGCAACACAAGGCCGGATATATAGTATGCAGTTTCCCAGTTGAGTCGATTCATGCATAGCCCTGGCACTAAGCATTGGCAAGTGGTGAAACGTGTGTTTAGATATCTTTGAGGCACTTTGAGCTTAGGTCTCTTTTATGGCAGAGATGTTCAGCCATGCTTGCATGCTTTTACAGATAGTGATTGGGCTGGTTGTTATGATACTCGCGTGTCCACTAGTGGTAATTTCTTTTTCCTTGGAGACTCATGCATATCTTGGTTGAGTAAGAAGCAACCTACAGTGGCGACATCGAGTTGTGAAGCTGAGTACAGGGCAGTTTTCACAGCTACAGTGGAGTGTATATGGCTGAGATGCCTATTGATGGATCTTTGCATGGAGATTGATGTTGCTACACATATTCTCACAGCTAGTCAGAGTGCTTTGGCTGTTGCACGAAACCCAGTGTTTCATGCACGGACCAAACATATTGAGGTGCATTATCACTATGTGAGAGAGCGCCTTCATGCAGGAGATATTGATTTGATATATGTGCCTACACAAAATAATGTGGCAGACATATTCACCAAAGCTCTTCCACGGGAAAAGTTTGAAGCTTTTCGCAAAGCTTTAGGCTTATTACCTTGTGGGGGCTGATCTGTCACTCCCTGTATGTGTTCACATCATTCGCTCCAGTGGGGTTTGTTACACTTATGTATTCCTCGAGTAGCTTTGATGTGAACCTTTTCCCTATACATGGGCACTTTTTACTCTAGTGCTGGCTAGAGGTTTTTTCCCCATGTTACCACATACTTGATACTCTCATATGCGGTGGTACTTTGTACTTAGGGATATTATTCAGCTCTTACTTCAGTTCAGTTCATCGATCAATAGAGAGAGCTATTCCAGCCATCGTCTTCTCCGTGTGTCTTGCTGCATTTGTGCTCTTTGTGTGTGCTTCTCGTGTGTCTCTCGCACTTCTACACACACCCAACAGTTTTAAACAAAACCCTAATGAAACAGTGAAAACAACTGCCCAAAGATTCAATCAGTATGTGGATAGATCTCCAATTACCGAGAGACCCACTCAGCAAAAAATGATTTCATTATTTTTGGATGGACTCACGAATGGAACCTTAAAAACTTTAGTTTATGTGAAGAGATTACAAACCCTTAGTGAATGTCTTCAAAAATGCATTGACCTAGAAAACAACCTAGCAGAGGATCTCAAGAGCACTCCCAATCCCACTAAATCAGAAGACTCTCGGAGTACCATTACATCCAACTCCAGTAATGTGGAAGAACTAGCACATAGCAAAGAAGCTAGGAGTCCAAGGACAGAGAACTTACTAGCACCCAGCCTTAAGAATGCCCATGTTACGGAGATGTAGTCTATGTGGAGGAGATCACCCCACACACATGTGTGCACAAGGAGGGGCTGGTGCACACTAGACATATCCATACAACAGATAGCACCAACAAGGAACTGCACTGTACTGCCACATAGAACAAAAATACACCAACCACACTACAGAAAATTGTCCATTCAATAGGCAGTCGTGCCCTTTACAACCACCACAGTATCGAGCATACGGGTATCCACCAAGAGAACCAGGCAAAGAGATGCCCAGATACAATCCCTATCCAACACTAGTAGGAGCACCGAGACCTTATGAACAAGCACCATATCCACCACCCCAACCAGTGTTAGGGCCACAACTGTCACAACCTCAACAAGTGGTACTGTGAAGTATGCTAAGCCAGAAGAAAACTTGGAAAGATCCATAGTGCCAGCATCGACGACGATCAATGTAGAATCAGCAAACTCTGGATATGAGCTAACCTCAGGAGATGATTATCCCTATGAAGTCAACATGTTAGAGTATGAATCAGCATATGATTCGGCTTACTCTGGATATGATGGTTATGATCAGGCTTATGGAACGGAGGTAGCGACTCTGATGTATACTGTGCCTAAAGCACAACCACCCATGAGACCACCCATTAGACCACGTGCCGAGAGGACCCTGTTATAGATGTGGAGGAGACCATTTTATTAGAGAATGTCCTTGGCCTTATAATCCACCACCCCCTAGGACTTGGGAGGGGTACTGCAATGATTGTGGAAAGGAACATCTTTTTAGAGATTGTCCGAAAAATCCTAATAAAACCCAGGATACGACACCTGTTAATGTAATCAAAGTGATAGAAGCATCAGGAAGTGATAAGGGGTACACCGTGCCTTTAAAGGCTATTATGCGAGCTCAAATGAAAGAACGAAAAGAAAACCAACCAGATCGGGAACAAGAAGACACTAGGAAGGAAAGTCTCAAAAACCAAATGGTTGAAGATTCGGAGGACCCACATGAGAGTACCCAGAACATTAAAGCACAGAAATGGAAGGAAAGAAGAGAAAAACTCAAAGACAAATGGATGAAAAACAAAACTCAAGATAATAAGAAACAAACCAAAAGCATGAAAGAACAAAAAAACAGGAAATTCAAAAAGAAGTACCCATTCCACCGCTTATCCAAGAAGTAGAGAAACCAGGATCCATTTTAGCTGACCCAAAACCCGACGACCTAGACATGTGGCTAAAAGCTTACCAAGCTAGAATTAAGATGGAACCGAATGTAGAGCAACATGAAAAACTTTATCCATAAGGGGAATTAGAAAAAGAAAGGCTAGCAATATGTCGAAGGCTGATAGAGCTTGCACAAGCTACCCTAGAAAAGACTATTTCAGCCCTACCAGAGACGAGAATAACAGATAATCAATATAAAGAACACGTCGGAGCCTTGGATAAAGAACTTACAGGGAAGGATGACAAGCGCGAGTGAACTAGAATCCAAGATGAACCACTATCAACCATACTTGACCTAGAGGCAGAATGGCCAAAGGAGTTATGGAATAGAATCCGAGAAGAACAATGGCAGAAAAATGGAGTATCGAAGCCTCCTTTTGAGGAAATAGACGTGGAAGTTTATCAACCAAACCCCAACCTGGAGGAAGTGTATGAGGAAGTATCGTGACTCGATAGAAATAGAGAAGAAACCTAGAGCATTTCAACATTGCCTAATTACGTGGGAGAATACGAAAAGGAATCTATGATAATACGAGCAACCACAGTACATGGAAAAGCCAAAGGGAAGTCAGAGAAGAGTTCACACAATTTAACAGAACTAAAGAAGACAAAAGTACAATGCAAATTAACAATGGAAGAATTACTTCAGGTAAAACCACAATTATGGAGGCAATTAGCGAGTCAATTAGAATTAGGGCAAGAGAAGGAAGAAAAGGAAGGAAAGGGAGACGAAAATACATCTAAAATACAAATCCCAGTTGATAAAGTGGGAGAGTTTAGTGAAGGGGATGAAGGTAATACATGTCTACCTGTCACATACAATGGGTACATGACCAAGGCTATATTAGACACGGGAGCCGGGGTAGGAATCGCCACCAAGGAGATTTGGGAGAAATGGGGAAAACCTGCCTTACGACCCACACACATGAAGCTCCAATTAGCAGACGGTCATGTGGAGAAACCCTTAGGAATACTGGAAAGAATCAAATTGAATACATGTGGAGTTGAATTTGAACACACACTAGCAATTTGCAAATTCGAAAAAGTGAACAACTACGAAATGATATTAGGACGACCCTTCATGAGACAAATGCAGGTAGTGCAAGTCTGGGGTAGAGATTCGTTATACCTGCAACATCAAGGAAATACAACCAAGATAAACTTGCATATGTTTGCCTATCGGGATGTTCCTCCTCTACAATGGAATTCCATACACAAGGAGGAAGATGACCTATCCATTCATAGTGCTGGATCGAGCGATCAATCATGGATACACAAGGATGCTCAGTTATGGATGTGTAAGGAAGCCAAGAAAGAAGAAGACAACAGACAGATATGGCCAATAGGACATCCTAACTACAGGCCTGTAGAGGACCCAAGGTACATGCCTTAAATCTTTCCGGATGAAACCTTTGAACCGCATGGATGGATGGAAATCCTAGCAACCTTAGATGTGTGTGTAAATGAGGAAGTCTTGACAATGAACGAGTGCATAGACGAGGAAGGCTATGATGTAAATCTTTATATGGTTGTCCTTCAAGAAGTGGAAGAAGGGGAAATCTTGGAAAAAGAGTGGAAGGAGGAATATGAGAGTATCAAAATGGAACCCGAATTTGATTTAGAAGAGAGCTATCTAGACACCATTCGAACCAAAGAGAGACAAGAACCGAAAAAGTTCTTAGCAATAGAAGCCGCTCCCAGAGTACAAAAACAAGAAGCCAAAATGAGTAAAATTGGGCCAGACCCTGACCTGTTCGAAGTTCCTGAACATTTTAAAAGATACGAAGTAGAAGAGCGAAAGGTAGCCATTCAAATGCCTAAACAAGAGGCCCGAGACGAAGAAGCGTACGACAACAAAGAACAACAAAAAAAATTATAGTAACAGTGGAAGACGGAGAAGAACGATGCACATACATAGGCAAAGATGTATCAGTCGAAGAAGAAGAACTCATACAACTGATCTGAGAATATCGAGACGTGTTCGCATGGACAAATAAGGATCTCAAAGGTGTGGAACCCTCGATTTGTTCTCATAGGATACCAATGACATCAGATGCAAAACCATCAAAACAACACCCTTATACATACAACAAGATCTATGCTGCTAAAATTAAGGAAGAAATAGACAAGTTACTAGTGGCAGGATTCATATATGAGATAGAACACACTGAGTGGGTATCACCATTAGTAGTTGTGCCTAAGAAAAACGGAAAATTGAGAGTGTGCATTAACCTGAAGAAAGTGAGCGCAGCCACCATACGTGACAGTTACCCACTACCCATCACTGACCATCTATTGGAAAGGGTCGCAGGAAAAGAAGTCTATAGCTTCTTAGACGGATTCTCAGGATACAATCAAGTAGCTATTACTACTGAGGATCAACATAAGACCGCATTTGCGACCAAATGGGGAGTCTATGCTTTCAGAGTGATGCCTTTTGGGCTCACTAATGCACCAGCTACTTTCCAACGATTGATGTGTCATGTTTTCAAGGAATTTCTGAAAAAGAGCATGGAAGTATATGTAGATGACCTATGTACATACTCCAATCAAAGACACGATCATATTCCTGAGTTGAGGAAGATATTTAATAAATGTAGACAGTACAGAGTCTATTTAAACCCAGAGAAGTGTGTCTTCATGGTAAGACAAGGAAAGATCCTAGGACATATAGTCTCTAGGAATGGAATATCCACTGATGAGGACAAGATTAAGGTCATATTAGAACTTCCTAGACCAAGAATGCAAAAGAGGTGCAAGCATTTATGGGACATTGTGGATATTACCATCGCTTTATCCACATGCATGCCATAATAGCCAAACCTCTGTATGGGCTATTAACTCAATTCACTTGGACAGAGGAATGTGAGAGAGCATTCAATGAGTTAAAGAAGAGGCTTAGCAGGGCTCCAATTCTGAAAACGCCAAATTGGAACAAGCCTTTTCATATTCATGTTGATGCTTCTAACTACGCAATAGGATGTATCTTAGCCCAACCAACTGATGAAGGAAAATTAGATCATCCAATTGCCTATGCGAGCAGACAACTGAATCAAGCTGAAAGGAATTATACCACTACCGAGTGAGAAGGATTAGGAATGGTCTATGTAGTGAAGAAATTTAGACACTATCTCTTAGCCAACAAATTCAAGTTCTTCATAGACCATCAGGCTTTACTGTACTTAGTCAATAAACCTTGTAACAGAGGAAGATTAGTAAGATGGTTCTTACTATTAATGGAGTTCGACTTTGAAGTGATAGTAAAAAAGGGGAACACCCATGTAAGAGCAGATCATCTTTCAAGGTTAACATACGGAAAACCACCAAGCGGAGTACCCGATGATCTGCCAGACACGTATTTGTTCAATCTGGAAGTTTGTCGAAAGTGGGCAGAGAAATTAATTCCTATACTCACCCATGGCCCACAACATTCAATCAATAAGGATAGCAGAAAGGAAATTCTCCAATCAAGAAACTTGCATATTATTGCGGGAAGTGTGTACTATAAGGAACCCAATGGAGTTTTGCTAAGATGTGTCGAGGAGGACGAACAAACGAAGCTAATTGAACAAGCACATGTGAACAAATGGAGAACACACCAAGCGACTCATGGAACCATCAGGGAATTAAAGAGATTAGGAGTATACTGGCTTGAGATGCCCAAGAATGTCCATGACTATGTAAGTAATTGTGCAGAATTCCAGGAGACAATCCCAGAGGATCATACGTCCATACCTTTCTCAACGATAGCACCCAAATGGAGCAAAACATTAGTGAAATTCCTAAAGACAAGAGAACGTAAGGAAGGAGTTAGCTTGGCTAGAAAACAATCCCTAGAGGAGATGAGCAAAGACTATGTTCTCATGGGAAGAAACTTGTTTAGAAGAGGAAAAGACAACCAATTACAATTATGTGTTCATGAAGGAAAGTATTTACCCATATTAGAGATGGCACACGCCGGTGCAGCAGGAGGTCATTTTTCAGTCGACAGAACAACAAAAATGATTCTCTTCATAGGCTTGTGGTGGCCAACTTTACATATGGACGTTGAAACATATGTGCAAAGTTGTGAAACATGCCAAAGGGCTAAATACCCAATTCGGAGAGATGACATGCCATTGCGACCTATGGTTTGTGCGAGAGCATTTTCTAAATGGGGTATTGACTTCATAGGACCCATTAATCCACCGGCCAAAGGATCGCATGTTGAGTACATCATAGTAGCCACTGATTACTTGACAAAATGGGTAGAAGCGAAGGCTACTAGAAAGAACGATGCTCAAACCATAGCTAAGTTCCTTTTTGAACATATATTCACTCATTTCGGATTACCAATTGAGATTGTGAGTGACCAAGGAGCGCATTTCCTTAACGAAGTAATCGAATCCCTAATGAATGAATTTTTAGTGATCCACAAAAAATCAGCCCCATACCATCCCCAAGCCAATGGTCAAGCAGAAAGTTCCAATAAGGTATTACGTACAGTATTGAAAAAGATTGTCAATAATGGGAGGTCTGATTGGGACAACCAATTGCGTCATGCAATTTGGGCCTTCCAAGTAGCATACAAGACTGCCATTGGAACTACCCCATTCAATTTAGTGTTGGGTAGAATGCAATTTTGCCAATTGATTTTTTAATCCCAACATTGAGAGTAGCCCAACAATATGAGTGGAACGGACATGAATTGTCCCAACAACTAGACCAAATTGAGAAGTTACATGAAACTAGGTTACAAGCAGTAGCAGGAATCTATGCAGCCAAGAGAAGACAAAAGGCATATTATGATGCACATATAAAAGACAAGGGACTTAAAGAAGGAGACTTAGTCCTGGTTTACACCTTAAAACAACATGCCAAGAAGTTACAAAAAGGCGGATATAGACCTCTGATCATCAATAGGATCTCTACTAGTGGAGGAGTTAATCTGGCCACTTTAGATGGAGACGTTCTTCCTAACTATATAAGTGGATGCAGAGTGAAACGGTTCATGGAGCCATTGATGGATCAAATGTTAACACATTTAGTAGGTGCTCAAAATAGGAAGAAAGAGGAGGAACGGATTAGAGAGGAGGCTCGACAAGAAGCGCTAGAACACATCAAGAAAAGGAAAGAATGGATTAGGCAAAGGGATGAACAGTATCTCCAAGGAGAAGAGCCTATCCCTATGGCTAATTACCGAGTCCATAAATCTGACACGACAAATTCCTTCATGTCACAACCTTATTTAAACCTAGGAATTGGCAAAATAGAGTACAAATTGATAAATGCCTTAATAGACTCAGGAGCAGGACTTAGTTGCATACGTAATACGGTCATAAAAGATCTTCAAATGATTATGAGTCCCACCAAAGCCCAGCTAATAGGAATTGGAGGTCAAGTCATCGAATGCATGGGAGTAACTCACGTATCCCTGCACCTAGGAAATTCTTCCATGGAACAAAGAGTCTTAGTGTGCAGAGATGAAGATTTAATAGAAGAGTTGATCCTAGGATAGGATTGGATAATTGAAAATGAAGTTAGTATCAACCTAGCTCAAGGCTACATTTCAGCCAAGATAGGACACAAGGAAATTTTTAGTCTATTAGGATAGAAGCCTTTACCACAACCAAAAATCATCGAAAGTGCAGAAGAATTCAGAGAAGAGCTAGTGGAACATGACTCCTATCCCAATACTTCTGAAACCAGAATAGAAGAAGCAAGAAGCTTAAACCCTAAGGTGTCCAAGAAAGAGGTGACATCACCCCATTCAGTGGATGAACGGTCGGACAACAAGGCAACCAATTTTCATGAAGACTTTCATATGACAAAAGGATTATCAATGGGGAAGACAACATTCAGATACTCGCATCAAGGGAAGAACAAATCCAAATGGGTCCATAAGGATCAAGTGCAGGAATTAGCAATGCCAACACCAACTCATGAGGAGAAAAAGGAGAACAAGAAAGCATCATCACTGAAAACCGCAACAAAACGACACTTGCAAATATGGCTCCCTAAGCCATTGATTGAAGCTCAAAGGGTACGACATCAGATATGGATTCCCAAGAGGGTCAGACAAACAGTGAAGCAAGAGATATGCAAACAGACGGATGCATTACATCGTGACATTCAAATATTGAGGACAAAACAAACTCATCATAGAAACATGAAGAGCGAAAACTCAATCACTAGGACATCAGAAGCAAAACATGAAGTTCGACGGACCAGAGAGAAGACACGGAATGTCATGACAACAAAGTGGATTTGGAAGCAAAAGATACCACAAGGCATGGACCATCATAACAGCAAAGATTCCAATTACACTCATGAAGTATCAAATGCACCTAAAGTATGCATAATAGGGCCACATTACAAGGCCACGCACTCGGCACATGAGTTATATGATAAAAGTAGTGGTGCACATTCTTCAATGAGAATTAGGGCATAGCTTCCACTTTCTTAGGAATGGACCTACTATGTACATAAATAAATGCTTCGGCTACACTAATGATTGTCTTCTTTCAGGATAAGAAATAAAAAGATGTGGTAAGAGATCTCACCTATAGGACCATGGGAAACGGAGTGATGGAACGACAACAAATCACTACAATGCACTACACAGCTTCTATACTTTCCTTTGAAGCTAATGAGCTTTTCCTTACAAGTGCAGATGGCTTCTGAAGATTCTGAAGCAACAGTACAAGAGGAAGTTTTGGAATTTCCCCTACAAAGTATCACCAAAGCAAAGGGACATTGGTTCAGGGAAGATCAACCGGCTCGGGAGTACCTCTTCTTGGCAACTATCAAAATAATGGACACAGATCACCAATTTCCAATCATGTCCCAGGATTTCAGAGTACTACATGGACTCCCGTCTACGATAGACATCATGAAGAAAGCGGGCATACACAAATATTTTGAACTGCCAATCTATAAGCCCGACTTCCACAGGTGCACTCAATATGAATACACTACAGCCTGCACTACATGATCCTTTGGTGCTCGAGGCTAGAGTAATGGATGGCGTAGGTGAATGGGTAGTCATCCAATTCATACATGATTTACTTAAGGAAGTGTTCGGACGGGAGAAGGACGGTATCAATGTCGTAAAGGAAGAGAGTCGTGGGGCCAAGACCAAAACATTCACAGACATTAACAGAGTTGACATAGAAGAGGAAGTCAGGCTCATCCACGAGCACTTCTGCTTCCCAAATATGCATCGCTATACGGCTCCTCAAAAGATTATTGTTCAACTGCTCTCACATGCAATCAAACAGATTGGAAATCAAATCAATCTGACTCCTTACATACAGGAAAGACTATTTGAAGCAAAGAAGTAGTGGAACAATAAGAAGTTCCTCAATGGCAGCGTCGCTCTGACAATATTGATTTACCATGCTTTAGGTATTAGAGAGCACCTGCAGGAAATGCCATCCTCAATCGCTATGGCGAAGTATGCCAAAATCGCCACAGTTCCTAAAAAGAAAAGAGGAGTCAAGATAGTGGAAGAGGCAGAAACTAGCTCTCAACCCAGAATGAGAGGAACGAAGAGACTCAGGGAAGTCAAGCAAGTAGAAGAGGAAGTTCCAGCCACAAAAAGGACACACGTACTTCCCAAGACAACGATTGAAGAGCACAGGCCAATTACAGAGGAAGATTTAACTAGGGACTTGGAAGAAACACATCAATATACAGAAGGGCAAGTCAATTTATTAGTGCAAGGCCACCATTATCAGCAGGCCCACCAAGAGATGCAAGTGAAAAAGAAACTCACAAAAGTGCACCGTTACAGAGAAATCGGGTTGGATAATTCAAGCTCATCTTCGAATGCACAATTATTGAATGTGGACATTCAAAGTGAATCAAAAGATGATGGACAATGGGAGGAGTTGAATGCAATTGACTACGCGGAAGCAGACGAAGGAACAAAGGTAAATGACAACTCTGTCCACCCCACTAGAGACACCGAAAGCAAGGAGGCATACCAAGAAGGGACACATGTCATCAAAATCAATGAGACTTCCACCATCCTTATCAAAGAGGCAACACCCATAAGCGAGGTGTCAATAAAGATACCCAAGAAAGAGACTCAAGCAGAGACAGTAGAAGAAGAGGAACCCTTCACACCAATAAGGGTCGTGGCAGAACCCTCCCCCATGGATGTCACATTTCAAGGGAGTGCCACAAAAGCTATTGATTTGGATGAAGAAGAAAAAGTACAAAACATACAATTACAAATTAGACAACCACACAACGAAACTGTTCATGTCGAGCAATGAAAATATGTACAACAGGAGAAGATCCTAGCATACCTAGGACATGGTTGAATGTCGACATTGCTCAGCTCAAGCCAGTGGTGCAAGACATGATCAGAACCGCAATGGACACACAACAATTAATGCTTGAGGCTGATGAAGACTACGATCAAGCGATGAAGGACAAGCATGAGCTTCAAGAAAGGGGTAAGAATCTTTCGGCAGAATTGAAACTAGAAAGAGAGCACATAAAAAATAAAGAAAAGGAAGTCCAAGAAGCCAAACAGCAGTGCAATGACTTGATGACAGAAAATGCCAAATTAAAAGAACAACTGCAAGAGGTACAAAAGAAATATGAAGCTAGCGAACCCGAGAAGGCATGAATGAACGCCAGGAGTAAAATACTAGAATCACAAATAAAGGTATACATGGAGGAGGCAGAAAACCTAAGGAACCGAAACAAAGAGCTCATGACAGATCTTCTGAGTGATCAGCTAGTAGAAGTTCAAGGAGGACCAGAAAAGGATATCAAAGAATTGGAAGCCAAGATAGCTAAGTATGAAGATCAGCTCAAGCAAGAGCAAACCACCATTGCCAAGTGGAAAAAGAGGTATATGGATGACATTGCGGCTCTAAGAACTAAATGGGAAAAACCTGAGAATCGCTACCTTATGCAATGTAAAGAGGACACTGATCACCTTGATGTGGTAGCTAAAGAGATACTCAAAAACAAGGAAACTATTGCTAAAGCCGAAGAAGAAATTAAGCAACAAGAGGAGATCATAATGCAGTTGAGAGAGCAGCTCAAGCAGAAGTCAACTGAGGGGACACCAGTAGTTCCACAATCCGCCGCAGCTATTGAGGACACTGAGGTACGTCCTCTCTCCCCCCTCACATCATTCATCGATAAGGGAGGAACAGGAGGTCCAAATTGAACATAATACTCAAGACATTACAGAACTGAGCCGACCAAAAATAGCACTACTGGTGTCCCAGCTTACTGCTGAATTCGAAGATCAAATAATCTAGGTGATGAAGGAGGCCAAAATCAAAAGCAACAATTTGGATCAAATTTTGAAGCCCTTCAATGTACCATATGGTCTCCTTAAAGAACAAACACGACAATATATAAAGAATACTACACATAAAGATCCGGACACCAACCTCCAGTTCAGCAAAGATACATTCAAGTACAGTCAAGAGGAATTCGAAAAGTCTGATCCCATCTGGAGGCGGAACTATTGGAAAAGAACCCTACATTGCGGGTACAATGGGAAGCTTCACCATACGCACTTCAAGTCAATCCATCATTTTGCCCCGTACCCCGCAGACGCTCCTGGATGCAATTTTGGGAAGGTCAGCGCGAGGGAAGCATAAATAATCAATGGCTGAATTATCCATTGTTACCTAGTCTGCCACATAACTACCTACCTACGGAAGAGTACATGGTAAAAACAATCGAATTTTGGATCGCAAGATATTCGGCTGTCCCGGATTTAGCGGTCAAAATGACGAATAGAATTTTTAGTAGGATCCTTAGTGTAATCAAAGTCTTTCAACACGCAAAATATACATTTTAGAACTTTATCGGCATTACGCAAGGATCCGAAGCACTCATTTTTTATCTTTCTACCATTCCAAGTCGCTTAACACTTATGGCGTATTATTCTCGACTTATGTTTTTGCCATCAACATATATGCAGACTTTCGAAGAAGCATTTTTCACTGGCTTCTTCGAAATAGATTCAAAAATTTTCGTCAAAATGACTTCAAATCTTAATGCACGCCTGGTGGCTTATGAAACCAACTTTTTTGCGGATCACCGACAAGCCCCAGAGGACGGAGTGAAGTCAAGACAGTGGAAAGAGTTTATGATATGTCACACCAATTTGCTGAATCAAAGAGAGAAAGCAGCCATACAGACCTATTAACGTCACCACAAAAAGCCTGTCGGGGACGACAAAGTTCAGGAGGAGGGACGTGTGGAAGGGGAATCAAGCAAGAAGAAAAGAAAAAGAAGATCAAAGTCAAAAACTGCGCAATAAAGAATAAAGATCATAAAATGAAAGAACCACCCTCTGCCCAAAGCCCCGCAGGGGCACGCATTAGGCAACAACGCGAATCATCCAGGTCCTGAGGATTGTACTTAAAGATCAATCAGAACCAGGACATTTCATGGGAAGGACGGACCAAGGCCAGGAAGTATCCATGAAGTGCAAGAAGATACTTGCCAGGTAATAATCCTCCCGCTGATAGCGTGCCTTGTCAACAAAGTAAACAGGCTCAAAGCAATACAGAAGGTCAGATATGTGAAGACAAAGACAAATCAAAAGACCAAAAGTTAGAAAGACGTAGAGGCTGAAAAGTTTAAGAGGGTGACTAAGAACATCACATTCCTAGTCACTGATGGCGTGTGTGGCAGCCTGACTGAATACAACAACCAAGACTTGTGATATAAGGAATACCAAGGGGCAAACTGAAGCAAAGGACATACCTCGGATAAGATAACCAATTGTCTGACAGTCCTTGTTGCCGCTTCGACCACTGGGTGCGTATATTCAGAACTCTTAAACAAACTGAGGACAAGAAGTAAAGCCTATCAAGGGACGACCAGAGACAAAGAGGGGGAGAGTGTTGCAGAGCAAAGAAGCACAAGAGAAGAGCCCCAAAATTTTCAAATTAATGGGCATGATTTTTCTTCTTCAAAGTCTTAGAGAATTCCCTCAAGCCTTGTAAATGCACTAGAGTAGTCCTCTAGTTGCATAATCCCATCTAGTTGTAAACTATCCCTTGTAAATTAGTAGGAAATTCACTTTTTAGTAATAAAGTGCCGGTCTCTTGTGTGAAAGGACCAAATTTAGGGCACATGTATATAAGTCACTTTGTGACTCTTTGTAAGTACTTTTTGCTATTGTGAACAAGGAGAGCTTTGAAATCTCGAATTTGCCTCTTTCCTGTAGATTTCCATCTTCTCTTTGATCTTCTATGTGTGTGTAATGCTTGGAATGTGTGTGTAGGACTGTTTTCTACCCCTCCCCACTGTTTTTGAACTACTGTAGTGTATGTGTGAGCCTGTAGGAGTTGTGGCGTGAGTGTGGGTACTTCTTGCCATTCACTATTTTGGTCATAACTTTAATCAAGCTTGTCAGAATCAAGTGAAACTACTCCTAGTGGATGCGTCTCATCAAGAGCTTCGAAATGAGTACCTATTGACTATATTCGGAGCTTGGAGTTGAGAGAAATCCTCGATTTACTGAAAACTACTATAAGAGGTATCGCGGCAGACACTTTCAGTCTTTCAGTGAGTTTGAGAGGTGGATTAGTCTTTTCTCATGCATATCAGTTGAACCACTTCATTTTCCATCATGTGTGCACATGTCTTCATACACTTGGTTAGGTCGTTTGATCGGATTGACATATAAGCGTGTGTCAATTTCCCACTATACACACGTGTGTTGCAAATGAGGTTTAGTCTCTTTGGCACAAGTCCTTGAGTCTTCTTGACTTAGGTACACGCTATCGGGAAGATTTGCATCTTCCAATTGATGACCCGAAAAATTAAAATATTTATTGGTGAATTCTAAACCTCTTTTATATCATTGTTGATCAGTTGTGTTAATTGGATTAACTATTTTGAAAGTGTTTTCAGGTATGAAGGATGAAGCAGGACATATGTTCATATTAGGGTTTACCCTAAGTACTTAATTAATGAGTATTTATATTTACACATGCTAGAAACATGGGTATATAACTCTAGTTCATATGATTTATGACAATAGGGTTCATTTGAAGGGTCTCAAAAGGTTCTAATAGGTTCATGTTAGAGTTTATTTATGTTTCAAAGGGTTAATGATAAGGTTTATTTAAATGTTAATGAGCTAATGGTAGGATTCCAAAAGGGTTTTAAGGGGTTTAGTGTGCAAGAATGAAGATTAGGCTTAGTTTGAAGGGTTGAAACAAATAATATTTAATGAAATCAATCTATAATTTAACATTGGTTAACCTACAAATTTAATTTATGGTTTAATTTGTTAATTTAATAGTGTGTATACTTTTAAATACTAAGGTTCTAATTAATTAAACCCTTAAACTAAGATTGAATTAAATGATTTATTTAAAATAAGAAATATAGGCTAATTAAATTAAAAATGGTAAATTAAATGGATAAATAACTAGTGGTCTATATGAGTACTAGGGAAAAGAATGGCTTATATAAGTTGTGTAACTAAAGAG
Organism: Ceratopteris richardii; assembly: GCA_020310875.1. NCBI lineage: Eukaryota > Viridiplantae > Streptophyta > Polypodiopsida > Polypodiales > Pteridaceae > Ceratopteris > Ceratopteris richardii. Next base: position 70,705,636 of record CM035436.1, read on the forward strand.
ATTTAAGGAGTGGTCTCAATAGAAGATGCACTTAAAGTGAAAAAAGTGGGTTAAGAGAAAGAGTGGAGAGAATTAGTGAAGATGAAAAGAGAGGAGTAGAAATTAAGTGTAATTAAAGTAGAAAAGTTAAACTGGAAAGTGTGGTGGAAGTAAGGAGATTAAAGTGTGGTTGTAGATTAAAAGTTAAAACCAAAAGAGTGGATTAGGAAGGACTTGTGTATGTATTTAAATGTGTGTTGAGCTCAAGTTTCTCTTAATGTTTTTTTGCAGGTACTATCTCCTGCTCTTTACTTTCTTCTGTTTTTCCTTCTTTCTCATTAGACCCTCCTCGTGCTCGGGATATTGAGCCGTCATGTCCTGCTCTGTACGATGATCTTGATATGCCCATGCTGCTGCATGAATGATTGTTCGGCCGGAAGCATGACCATGCCTATTCCATGGCTTGGTCTGAGTCCCTGCAGTAGTGTGTGATGTATGTGTTATGTGTGTATGTGTTATGTGTATGTGTGTGTATGTGTTATGTGTGTATGTGTTATGTGTGATGTGTGTTATGTGTGAATGTGTTATGTGTATGTGCGCATATATATATATATATATGTGTGTGTTATGCTTCAAAGTTTCCTAATGATTTTTTTAACAGATACTTTTCTCCTTACACCCTTCATCGTGTATTTCCCTCCTCTATAGCTAGTATGGGAGAGAAAGAATCACGAGTGCTGATTATTTTTGTGCTATAGATTATGAGAGATTGAGAGAGTTTGTTTTAATTTCTTCTTCTCCTTTTTATGAACTTCTGTCGAACTCTTCTAATAGTGGCAGCACATCAACACTAGAGAGAGATAGGAAAAGTCATCCTTTCCCCTCTCAGGCGGCTGTCTTGGTCGACTGTTCTACCGACGGTGCACTATATACAACATGAGGAGAGAGGAGAGAGAGTGTGATATTGACGGGCTGGCCGGAGGAAGCTGTATGTAGAGAACTAAGTGATTGCATGTATTCCTTTTAGAGAGATAAATAGGGAGGTCTTTCAGTGCTGAGGCTTCTGGCGATGGCTCGATGACTAACGCACTGTAGCACTTAAGAGAGAAAGAGATTTAATATCTTCTCCTTCCACTTCTTCCGGTTGGTGCGGTAGACTTCCATAGAGACTGAGGACAGGCAACTGCTACTCTATTGGCACAAAGCGTGGCAGAGTGAGAAGAGAGGAGGCTTACCCTCCCCATCTCCTAGGCTTTTGACGGTAGCTGCACATGACTACGTCAGATGGAGAATTCTCTTTTTTCCCCAAGGCGGACTGACAGGCATAGATCGCGTTGAAAGAGAGAGAGAGGCAGATCGCAGAGAGAGAGAGAGAGAGAGAGAGAGAGAGAGAGAGAGAGAGAGAGAGAGAGAGAGAGAGTTAAGAGAGAGAGAGATAGAGAGAGAGAAAGAGAGAGAGAGAGAGAGAGTTGAGAGAGAGAGAGAAAGAGAGAGAGCAAAAAGAAATATATCGAAATAATTAGATATATTAGTTAATTAGATATCGTTATGTTATAAGTAGATAAATAATTATGTTAATTATTAGTATATGTAAATGCATGAATGTATACATGTATGTAAACTAATGCATGAGCATGCATAAGTGTGATGTGATATGCATATATACATAATATGAAGTGCATGCGTATATATGTGAGCATATAGATACATATGTTAGTGTGTCTTAATGCATGTGTATACATATGAGTGAGGGATGATAATAGATGTATGTGAGCATGTGAGTGTCTATTAGCATATGCATTCATGTATGCATGGCCATGAAAGTGTATGATTATGCATATTAGAGATATGTTTTTTTTTTCATGATTGAGGATATGTATTAGAGTATAAGTTAGCATGAATATCAATTTTATGATGCTTATGTTTGGGTTTATCTTAAGTCCAAATTTGCAAGTGTAGGTTTAGATGTATGTTAGTATATGTGAAGAAATGTGTTAGCATAAAGACATGAATAAGTATATGTTGACATGTGAGTTAGCATAGGTAAGAATGTGTGTATATTAAAGCATATACATGAGTTATTGAATGTGTGCATGTTAATTAGTTTTTGGTGCACATTACTTACTGTTAATATACTTGTATGGTTATATGTATTTAGAAGTGTGTGTTATGTTAGCATGCATGTGTGTTAGTATCTGTGTGTATTAGCATATATTAGCATGATTGAAAGCATGCATGTAAAGTGCATTAGTATGCATGAGAAATGTGTTCAAATGAATATATTAGCATGCGTGTGAATGTATGCATTAGATGTGATTGCTTTAGTGTATGCATGAGTATATGCATGTGTATGCAAATGTTATGTGAATTATGTCTTTTATGTTTCTCAATGATTTCTTGTAACTTTACTTACATTCTTAATGTTTTTTGCAGAAACATTGAAGATTACAATCAATTAAAGTGAAGTGAAGACAATTGAAGTGAAGCGGCAACCTAAAGATCCATTTAAATCTTATTTTCCATTTAGTCAACTATCCAATTGACTAGACATTTATCCAATTGTTAGGCCTTTCAGTTGTATTAGATTTATTGATTAGAACCATTAGCATATCAATTAATTCATTCAAACAGTTTAGCATCATATTGTTTCATTAGTTTTTCCATTACTTTCCTTGATGTCTTCTAAGTTAGTTCATGAGTCTGAGCACAGTACTATTGAAAATATTGAAAATGTTCCGCCAACTCTAGACAGACCAGAACCCTCTAGCTTACCCGAAAGCTTAGTAGAAGAACCCATTATGGAAGTTTCAATCGCATATCAGGAAGTTGTTGCTATGTACGAGGCTGCCCGTCCTTACGGTCCATAGCTAGTTAAAACTATTTACTTTTGATAAGAAAACTTTAGTTTGAGTCATAGAATTAGGTAATTTATATTGTTTTGTCATTAGAACCCTTATTTTCATAAGCCTGAGTTTGCTACAGACACCCCGCGTGTGCCGAACGATTTAGGCGGATGACTTGATCCACCATCCGAGCATCTCTCACGACCCGACATTGGTGAACCCGACGTGAACAAACGGCCTTGCAGCTCAGGTATAAAATTTAAATTTTTCGTGCATGTGCATACATGATATCGACAGGTTGGATTGCAGAAGCTTCTTCATCCGTGGGAGCAGTGGCTTTGTCTTTGACTCCTTGCACTCTTCTAGGTGTTGAGGGCTGTTCCCTAGGGAACTGAGCGCCTCCACGAAGAGTGGCAAGTAGCTATCCTCATCTCGCCACCCCTTTTCATCGACATTAGAAGCAAGAACGTTTGCACAATCATCCATTAGTAACTGATGTATTAGATTTTGATTCTATTAAAAAAATGTATAAACTTATACACAAGTCACTCTTTAAGCCTCTTCTTCGATTCAGATTCCAGGTATTTATATTTGGATTCTTTTTGCTTGCACATAATTAAATGAAAATGACATCTAATGTAGAGAATCTTCTGCATGATATGGAAACACGATTAATTTCATCTATAGATTTAAAGCTTAATTCCAAGTTTGAGTCCTTAAACTCGTTTCTTTCAATCTTAACTACAGTAGTATCTGATTTTAATGCAAATCTTAAGTCAATAGATACTCAATTTGATCACGAGTTTAGGAATTTAGAAGGAATTCTTCATTATGAACTCTCAAATTTGAATGAAAATATGGAAACAATAGCAAATCATGTAAAAGAAATTTCATCATTCAAAACGATTGGTCATGAAATTGCAAGTTTAAAGGAGAACATTGAAAGGTTAAACAATCAAATACACGAAAGTGCTACATGTGAATGCAAAGATAGATATCAAGTATGAGTTCAAAGTAGATCTATGTATTCTATTGACCAAAATCCTTTACCCGATCATAGAAAAGTTGATCCTAAGGCTTTATATCAAAGACCGAAGAGAACTGTAAGATGCTTCTGGTGTGACCAACTAGGTCATACTTATGGGAATTATATGGCCTATGAGAAAGCATGTAGCCAACAATTGGTATTAGAAAGTGAACAAAAAATATGTGATTATCAAACGCATCTACCATTGAGATTAAACTTAGGTAGAGGAGGAATGATAGACTATTTTGACCAAGAAAAATTTAGTCCTAAAACCAAACTTCAAAAACAATGGAAACCTAAGAGTCATAAGGAGAAAAGCAATGTATGTCAATTACATTCTATGAACACCAAGATTGTGCCTAAATATGAATGTTTGGACAATGATCAAAACCTTATTAAACCTAAATCTATGAATAACATTGATCTTCAAATTAAATCTAAGGATCAAGATACATTGAAAAAGTTTAAGAAAGAAGAAGATGTAAAGATAAAAGATGATGAAAATGAACAATCAATTGATGGAAATATACATATACATGCGGTTAAAACAGAACCTAAAGTCATAGAAATTGACAATAAATGTGATCAAAATAAAAATGATGAAAGAATAGTACAAACATCTGAAGACGAAAATCTTCAACTTCAATCAGAACATGACAAGAATATGGGAAAATGGGTACAAGAAGCCATATGGAAGATTGAAAATAATATCAAAAACTCATCTAAAGGTAAGAAAAAGGAGAAGAATTTAAGTGAATAGTTTTATTGTGATGGAATTGTTTATTGAAGATAAAACATTTCAAATTTTGATTTTTGCTTACTACATATATGCTGTTTTCCTAAAAATTGAGAAACATATACCTAAATTGTTTAGTTTTAATGTTTGAAAAGCTAATTACAAACTTATGATTAAGTTTACATTACAATTTGTTTAATCAAAAGAATTCTAAAATATGAAAAAACAAAGTTCGTTTCAAATTAAACAAAAACATGTTTGTAATTATGTTTGCAAATGATTTTGATCAATATGCTTGTCATTTCCTAAACTTATGATAAATTTATGATTTTTTTCTTTCACAAATAAGAAGAAATCTATTATGAAAAATGATTATGAAGAATATTATTATGATGAATATTTTGCACAAAATGATCTTTGTTTACAACAATTATGATGCTATACTTTTAAAAGAAAGAAATATATATGATATAAATATGATCATGATAAATATGAAGAACATGAAAAAAATGTTACAATATGAGGATGATTTTATTGATATACCATATGATGAGTAAGAGGAACCTTTATAATCCAGATATGAATTTTTCATTGATATAAAAAAAAAATGATGCTCATTTATAAAGATACAAGTTAAAAACTTTGAACATTTTTTATTTTCCCTAAATTTTATTAACTTTGTTTCATAGGTTGAAAAACCTATTTAAAAAAATTAAGAATGCATTATTTAGGATAATTATAACCACTATGAATTTTTTATGATTAAATTTGTGATATGATAGAATATATGAATTTATATTTGCAAGATAAATGATAATGAAGATTACTTGTTTTGTAGCTTCTATTTTATAAGTGATTATAGGTTCTGAAGATGCATTGATCAAAGCAATTGAAGATTTTATGCCAAAAGTTCTGATGAATTTAAAGAGAGCAGATTGAAGATGAAGCAGATTGAAGATAAAATTGATTTTAGGTCGTATTTTTCTTTGTCTTAAAAGTTTTACGTATTTTATTTGCATTCATATAAACTAATTTATAAAGTCTGGAATGAAAAATATTATTTTATAAAGGACTCTATTTAACCATATTAGGGAAATAAACATAATTTATATTTCTACATTTATAGATTAAGTGAGATTTGTTAAAAATAGAAGGATTTGTAGTTCATTTAGATAACGAAAGTAGTTGTATATATGTAGGAGCATATTGTTGCATGATACATGTCTGTGAAAACCTAGATCTTTCTTGTCCATGCAGCTAGATCCTTAGCTCGGATTAAGGGGTTAAGCCTTTCCCCTTTAAAACAAAAAAGTAGTGAAAAAAAAAAGAAAAAAAAAATATTGACATAGAAGTTATACCTTCTTTCACCCCAAAAAGGTATTTACATTTATTATCAATATGAAGTTTACATCATATTTATATGAAGAAAACTAGTTGTGAAAAAACACATCTAAGGATTAAAATTGGGCATACAAGGCGGCTGTCTGTCCAAGTAGATTTAGTAGATTTCTTTGGCATGCTTAATTGACCATATGTGAATGCATATATATGACGAAACCTGCATTTGAATGAATGAAAATGAATTCTGTTTTATACTAATCTTTACATAGTTTATAAATGGATAAAATGTAAACTAATGTTTGTTGACTGAAAAGGTTAATAGTTTACCTTTATACTTTAATATGTTTTCATTGCCAGATGTAATTGAAATAAACTTCATGTGCATGTTGAAAAGATTTAAAATTTGATAAGATTAAATATATTTAAAAAAAAAAGAATTGATGTTGTTCTATGATTTAATTTCAGGATAATCATTGAAAATGCTGCTTCCCTTAATCTGCAAGTTGGCCCATCAGGACGATGTGCAGGTTTGGTGGCGGTGGATGTCGGGAAGATTTGCATCTTCCAATTGATGACCCGAAAAATTAAAATATTTATTGGTGAATTCTAAACCTCTTTTATATCATTGTTGATCAGTTGTGTTAATTGGATTAACTATTTTGAAAGTGTTTTCAGGTATGAAGGATGAAGCAGGACATATGTTCATATTAGGGTTTACCCTAAGTACTTAATTAATGAGTATTTATATTTATACATGCTAGAAACATGGGTATATAACTCTAGTTCATATGATTTATGACAATAGGGTTCATTTGAAGGGTCTCAAAAGGTTCTAATAGGTTCATGTTAGAGTTTATTTATGTTTCAAAGGGTTAATGATAGGGTTTATTTAAGTGTTAATGAGCTAATGGTAGGATTCCAAAAGGGTTTTAAGGGGTTTAGTGTGCAAGAATGAAGATTAGCCTTAGTTTGAAGGGTTGAAACAAATAATATTTAATGAAATTAATCTATAATTTAACATTGGTTAACCTACAAATTTAATTTATGGTTTAATTTGTTAATTTAATAGTGTGTATACTTTTAAATACTAAGGTTCTAATTAATTAAACCCTTAAACTAAGATTGAATTAAATGATTTATTTAAAATAAGAAATATAGGCTAATTAAATTAAAAATGGTAAATTAAATGGATAAATAACTAGTGGTCTATATGAGTACTAGGGAAAAGAATGGCTTATATAAGTTGTGTAACTAAAGAGATTTAAGGAGTGGTCTCAATAGAAGATGCACTTAAAGTGAAAAAAGTGGGTTAAGAGAAAGAGTGGAGAGAATTAGTGAAGATGAAAAGAGAGGAGTAGAAATTAAGTGTAATTAAAGTAGAAAAGTTAAACTGGAAAGTGTGGTGGAAGTAAGGAGATTAAAGTGTGGTTGTAGATTAAAAGTTAAAACCAAAAGAGTGGATTAGGAAGGACTTGTGTATGTATTTAAATGTGTGTTGAGCTCAAGTTTCTCTTAATGTTTTTTGCAGGTACTATCTCCTGCTCTTTACTTTCTTCTGTTTTTCCTTCTTTCTCATTAGACCCTCCTCGTGCTCGGGATATTGAGCTGTCATGTCCTGCTGTGTATGATGATCTTGATATGCCCATGCTGCTGCATGAATGATTGTCCGGCCGGAAGCATGACCATGCCTATTCCATGGCTTGGTCTGAGTCCCTGCAGTAGTGTGTGATGTATGTGTTATGTGTGTATGTGTTATGTGTATGTGTGTGTTATGTGTGATGTGTGTTATGTGTGAATGTGTTATGTGTATGTGCGCATATATATATATATATGTGTGTGTGTTATGCTTCAAAGTTTCCTAATGATTTTTTTAACAGATACTTTTCTCCTTACACCCTTCATCGTGTATTTCCATCCTCTATAGCTAGTATGGGAGAGAAAGAATCACGAGTGCTGATTATTTTTGTGCTATAGATTATGAGAGATTGAGAGAGTTTGTTTTAATTTTTTCTTCTCCTTTTTATGAACTTCTGTCGAACTCTTCTGATAGTGGCAGCACATCAACACTAGAGAGAGATAGGAAAAGTCATCCTTTCCCCTCTCAGGCGGCTATCTTGGTCGACTGTTCTGCCGACGGTGCACTGTATACAACATGAGGAGAGAGGAGAGAGAGTGTGATATTGACAGGCTGGCCGGAGGAAGCTGTATGTAGAGAACTAAGTGATTGCATGTATTCCTTTTAGAGAGATAAATAGGGAGGTCTTTCAGTGCTGAGGCTTCTGGCGATGGCTCGATGACTAACGCACTATAGCACTTAAGAGAGAAAGAGATTTAATATCTTCTCCTTCCGCTTCTTCCGGTTGGTGCGGCAGACTTCCATAGAGACTGAGGACAGGCAACTGCTACTCTATTGGCACAAAGCGTGGCAGAGTGAGAAGAGAGGAGGCTTACCCCCCCATCTCCTAGGCTTTTGACGGTAGCTGCACATGACTACGTCAGATGGAGAATTCTCTTTTTTCCCCAAGGCGGACTGACAGGCGCAGATCGCGTTGAAAGAGAGAGAGAGGCAGATCGTAGAGAGAGAGAGAGAGAGAGAGAGAGAGAGAGAGAAAGAGAGAGAGAGAGAGTTAAGAGAGAGAGAGAAAGAGAGAGAGAGAGAGAGTTGAGAGAGAGAGAGAAAGAGAGAGAGCAAAAAGAAATATATGGAAATAATTAGATATATTAGTTAATTAGATATCGTTATGTTATAAGTAGATAAATAATTATGTTAATTATTAGTATATGTAAATGCATGAATGTATACATGTATGTAAACTAATGCATGAGCATGCATAAGTGTGATGTAATATGCATATATACATAATATGAAGTGCATGCGTATATATGTGAGCATATAGATACATATGTTAGTGTGTCTTAATGCATGTGTATACATATGAGTGAGGGATGATAATAGATGTATGTGAGCATGTGAGTGTCTATTAGCATATGCATTCATGTATGCATGGCCATGAAAGTGTATGATTATGCATATTAGAGATATGTTTTTTTTTCATGATTGAGGATATGTATTAGAGTATAAGTTAGCATGAATATCAATTTTATGATGCTTATGTTTGGGTTTATCTTAAGTCCAAATTTGCAAGTGTAGGTTTAGATGTATGTTAGTATATGTGAAGAAATGTGTTAGCATAAAGACATGAATAAGTATATGTTGACATGTGAGTTAGCATAGGTAAGAATGTGTGTATATTAAAGCATATACATGAGTTATTGAATGTGTGCATGTTAATTAGTTTTTGGTGCACATTACTTACTGTTAATATACTTGTATGGTTATATGTATTTAGAAGTGTGTGTTATGTTTGCATGCATGTGTGTTAGTATCTGTGTGTATTAGCATATATTAGCATGATTGAAAGCATGCATGTAAAGTGCATTAGTATGCATGAGAAATGTGTTCAAATGAATATATTAGCATGCGTGTGAATGTATGCATTAGATGTGATTGCTTTAGTGTATGCATGAGTATATGCATGTGTATGCAAATGTTATGTGAATTATGTCTTTTATGTTTCTCAATGATTTCTTGTAACTTTACTTACATTCTTAATGTTTTTTGCAGAAACATTGAAGATTACAATCAATTAAAGTGAAGTGAAGACAATTGAAGTGAAGCGGCAGCCTAAAGATCCATTTAAATCTTATTTCCCATTTAGTCAACTATCCAATTGACTAGACATTTATCCAATTGTTAGGCCTTCCAGTTGTATTAGATTTATTGATTAGAACCATTAGCATATCAATTAATTCATTCAAACAGTTTAGCATCATATTGTTTCATTAGTTTTTCCATTACTTTCCTTGATGTCTTCTAAGTTAGTTCATGAGTCTGAGCACAGTACTATTGAAAATATTGAAAATGTTTCGCCAACTCTAGACAGACCAGAACCCTCTAGCTTACCCGAAAGCTTAGTAGAAGAACCCATTATGGAAGTTTCAATCTCATATCAGGAAGCTGTTGCTATGTACGAGGCTGCCCGTCCTTACGGTCCATAGCTAGTTAAAACTATTTACTTTTGATAAGAAAACTTTAGTTTCAGTCATAGAATTAGGTAATTTATATTGTTTTGTCATTAGAACCCTTATTTTCATAAGCCTAAGTTTGCTACAGAGACCCCACGTGTGCCGAACGATTTAGGCGGATGACTTGATCCACCATCCGAGCATCTCTCACGACCCGACAACGCCAGCCTACCAGATAGGACAAATGACTTAGGAAACATCATTCCTGAGAATGAGTTGGGAGATATGGAGCAAGGAGACCTAAGACAAGAACCCAAGACCCCTAGAGGTAAGTCAGTTTTGACCAGAGTGATCACTCCAGAATGGATTCCCCAAGACAACAAAAGCATAGGGCTATTCTTGAATAGAGAAACAGAGGAAGCCTTTTGGAGATTCGGGCCAGATCGACCCATCCTAGTAGTCACCATCTATGAATTCAAGGATCCGGAGACACCGGGGAAAGTTGTCTATCTAGATCATACATCTGAGAAGATGTTCTTGGTAACAGAGCAGGATAGGCATGCATACACTTGGCAGGGTGAATCAATTTTCCCTCCACCAAGATCTAATGTTTCCCATGGTCTCCAAGGAGTAGGATCATCCAAGGCTCATGAAACTCAGAGGGAAAGGACCAGAGAGAGACCTGAGTTAAGCTTTGCACATACTGCAGGTAGAGACAGATCAAGACTAGAAGGTGAAAGACCTAGAAGAGAGAGACACCAAGCACATAGACATCAAGGAGATGAACATGATTTTCCATTGCCTAGATCAAGAGAGCACTCAAGAACCCTTAGACCCTCTCAAGTGGTTAAGACAATGAAGAACTACTTTGATGGGTTAGGAGATCCTTATGATCATGTGGCTGAGTTCAAACAAGTGTTAAGATCTGAACGGGTTGAGGACTTGTTCAACCAGTTCGAGGCATTTGGATTGACTCTCAAGGGTACTGCCTTAGTTTGGTTTCAACCCCCTGAATAGTCGCAACTATCGAGACATAGGTCAATTCCTAGAAGAATTCATTGTAGAGTTTTCCAAAAGTGGTATTGGGCATAACACATCATCCTTGATCCACAGCTTCAAGCACACACCCCAGGAAACTATGCGACTTTCGAGAAGACGCTTCAGACAATACGCAGAAAGATGTCGTGTTCCTGAGTTGCCCATAGCAGCCAAACAAGTGGCCTTGTTTTTAGATGGCTTATTGAGCTCCAAGTTAAGATCATACGTGTACTTGAAAGAGCCTAGATCCATAGAAGATGTGTGCGGATATGCATTGACATAGAAGATAATTTGGGTGAGGAGTTAGGACTATCCAAACTCTATAAGGACTCTGATAGTTCTACTAGTCATACCCCTAGAACCTCCATTGAGATAGATGAGATAGCTCAGCAAGTTGCCATGAAGCTAGGAGTTCAAAATAGACAAATGCCAAGGTTCAGCCCATTGAAGCGATATTATACATGCGAAGCGGATCACATGGCCATACGCCTCAAGATTGTTCATACAATAGGCAGGCTGTCAGACAAAATTATCCGCAACCTTACTAGTAGGGGAGGTATCAGAATCAATACCAACAACCATATCATAGGCCGCAATAGTAATATCAGGCACCATATAGGCCACAAACAGTCCTAGGAAACCAACCACCAGCTCCTCCTAATGTGATTCCGGTCAAGTATACAGTGGTAGAGGAAAACCCTAATAGAGCATTGGTACCACTAACCCCATTGGTCTCAGAAAATGACTCTCATGCTCATAGTTCAAACTACTCCCATGAAGGTAGTCCACATGGTTATTACACAGAGTCGCCTAAGCATAGTGATACCTATTCGTATCAATATGAGGCATCGCCTATGGAAGAAAATTGGGAGCCAAAATACTCCAATGTCATGTACACAAATCCCAACCCCATGCCCCAAGCAAGACAAGTAAGAACATAAGCCCCTAGAGGACCATGCTTTAGATGTCAGGGCAACCATTTTATTCGTGAATGCCCCCACTCACTCACTCCAGGACAAGGACAAAACATCACAATACAAGGCTTTTGTCCTGAGTGCGGCAAGGAACATCTTCCAAGAGAGTGCCCTAGGAACCCCTCTAGTGCACCCAAGGTTACCCCCATTAATGTGGTAGGCTTAGTGGTGGAATCAAATGCTAGTAGCTGTAATGTGGCTCCTGTACAGGCAGTTACTAGGGCACAAGCATTAAAACAAGATAAATCAGCGGAGCAATCAGAGTCAAGTGAATCAGGAGGGCCTAGTAAGAGGAAACCAAGAACTTGGAAGGATAATAGAGAGAAAGCTAATCGCAAGTGGAATAAAAAGTTATCTGAACTAAAAGAAAGCTTAAAAGACACAAAAACAAAAATAGAAGACATTGCATCTCAAAGCCCCTCGCATGCCAAAACTCCATCCACTCCACCTCATCCAACCCCACCATCCACTGTCATTAAACCACAACTAGGGTCTGTTCTTGCAGATCCAACCACAGAAGGCTTGGACATGATGTTCAAGGCCTATCATGCTCGACTTCAAGAAGGGCCAAAAGCTGCAAACTGAGACAAGAGTTACCCTAGAGCAGATTTAGAGATTGAACGGACGTAAATGTGCATGAAAATGGTAGAAGTAGCTCAAGCTATGCTCGAGACTAGTCAAAAGTTCAATTAGACAAACTTTGTCAAGCGAGATTTGCATTTCCAGGGCTTAGTAGAAAGATTAGAGCAATTGGTAAACAAACCTCAGGTTTCTTTACCCCCACAGGCTCAACCGGTTGTTGAAAGAGAGATTTCACCACGAATGAAAACTTATGTTCCTGATTCCATGGATGAGGGAGCACCTCCTTCAATACAACAGTACTCTCAAGAGTTCTTTCGGGAAATACAAGAGGAGAAATGGACCAAGGAGAAGGGTAATCCTCCTCCTATTCATGAAATTGATGATCTTCACGATCAATTTCCCCAAGATATTCCGTCTATTTATGGAGACCACATAGAGCAACAAGAAGATGAGAGATTAGATTTTGAATCTAATTCTTTATAGGAGTTACCACAATTCACAGGCCCATGGGAATCTGAATCTCTTCAGATCAGAGCTGCCACAATATTAGTAAGACATGAAGACTCAGTGGTTCCAAGAAACACTGACGTCATGAAGAACACTAAGGTTCAATGTCATCTCACTATAGAAGATCTGCTCAAAGCAAAACCTAAGGCTATGGAATCATGTGAAGGATCAGGTTCTAGAACTTGATTCCAACATGCCAAAAGCAGGCTCTAAGCAAAAAGTTCTAGAGATACCTCTCGATAAAATAGCAGACATGAGCGAAGGTGAAGAAGGTAATACTTATCTTCTGATCACCTACCAAGGTTACACAACCAAAGCAATCGTAGATTCAGGTGTTGGTGTTGCTATTGCGACCACCTCCTTGTGGAAGCGATGGGGCAAACCCACATTAAGACCATGAGAATGAAGCTTCAAATGGCAGACGGTCATTTTGAAAGACCTCTAGGATTGCTCGAAGGGATAACTCTAACCACGTGTGGGGTAGGGTTTGAACACACATTTGCTATATGTGACTTTGAGAAAAATAATGTCTATGAGATGATCTTGGGAAGACCCTTCCTACGACAACTACAAATAGTACAAGATTGGGGAACCAACTCCTTGTACCTACAGCACTGAGGGGTCACCACCAAGGTCAATTTGAAGGATTACACCTTAAGAGATGTACCACCTGGAATCATATCCACAAAGCTAAAGAAGATTCAATCTTTGTGCATTCTGGAAGTTCTCGTGACCCATTCTAGTTGCATGAAGATACTCACTTGTGGATGTGCAAGGTCGCAGAGGAAGAGGAAAAGCGCCTAAAAGCAAGAGAAGAAAGAACTCCCCCAAGAGATAGACTAGTTAAAGACCCAGCCTATACACCGATGATATTTCCAAATGAGGAATTTGAGCCTCATGGTTGGGCAAAAATCTTGGCCACCATGGACATTGTTGTCAATGAAGAACAATGGACACCTCATTGTGATGAGGAGGGTTATGATATTTCTATGTTCATGTGTCAGCCCTTGCTAGAAGAATGTGACTCTAGTGATGCCATAGAGGAAGAAGAAAATGACGATGATCTAGAATCCATTGTGATGGATACTTACTTTGACTCAGAGGAGCACTATTTCAAAGACATAGGAGTGTTAACCCAAAAAGAAGAAGAACCTCTCACAAGTATTAAAATTGTAAATTCAAAGGATGGAAGTGAAGGAGGTCAAAAGAAAAAGAAAAAGCAGTGAAACAAGAAGAGGAGGAATCATTGTTCGAGGTACCAAAAAATTTCAAGAAATATGAAGTTGAAGACCGAAAAATTTTGGTACAAATGCGTAAGAGAGAGGCCATTATAGGAGAAGCCTATGAAAATAAAGAAAAGACCAAAAAGATTGTAGTGACCATTGAAGAGAATGAAGAGAGATGTACATACATAGGAGATGACCGAAGCGCAAAAGAAGAAGCAAAGCTTGTAGCTCTATTAAGGGAATATAGGGACGTGTTTGCATGGCACTATAGAGACTTGAAGGGAGTAGATCCTAGAATTTGCTCTCATACTATCCCCATGACCGTTGATGCCAAACCCACCAAACAGAAGCCCTACACATATAATGACACTTATGCAGGTAAAATAAAAGAAGAAACTGATAGACTCATTGAAACTGGATTCATCTATGAAATTGAGCGTATTGAATGGGTGTCCCCCATTGTAGTGGTGCCCAAGAAGAATGGAAAATTGTGAGTGTGTATTAACCTTAACAAAGTTAATGCCACTACGATCAGAGATAGGTATCCGCTTCCAATCACTGAACATTTATTGGAGCGTGTTGCAAGCAAGGAGGTTTATAGCTTCCCTGATGGATTTTCAGGTTACAACTAAGTAGCCATTTCCCTAGAAGATCAACACAAAACAGCTTTTGCCACAGAGTGGGGAATCTTTGCATTTCGTGTGATGCCATTTGGGCTCACCAATGCACCTGCAATATTCCAAAGGCTCATGTGTCATGTCTTCAAGGAGTTCTTGCAAAAGAGCTTAGAAGTATATATGGATGATTTATGTGCTCATTCCCAAGAAAGAAGATACCACATCCCTAACCTCAGACAGATCTTCAACAAGTGTAGAGAATATCGAGTGTGTCTGAACCCTGAGAAGTGTGTGTTCATAGTGCGACAAGGTAAAATCTTAGGTCACATTGTTTCTAAAAATGGAATATCACCAGATGAGGACAAGGTAAGAGCCATAGCAGAGTTGGCAAGGCCAAGGAACGTTAAAGAGGTACAAGACTTTATGGGCCATTGTAGATATTACCACAGGTTTATCCACATGTATGCCATCATAGCTAAACCTCTTTATGGGTTGCTGACAAATTTTGAGTGGAAAGATGAATGCGAGAATTCCTTCAGTGAGCTAAAGAGGCGTTTGTGCTCAACACCAATACTGACCACTCCTGATTGGAATAAACCATTCCATGTCCATGTGGATGCATCCAATCATGCTATAGGATGTGTGCTAGCACAACCCACAAGTGAAGGAAACCTAGATTTGCCGATAGCATATGCTAGTAGGCAATTAAATGCAGCTGAATGAAACTATACGACAACCGAGAGAGAAGGCTTAGTCATGGTATATGTTGTGAAAAAGTTTAGACACTACTTATTGGCCAACAAGTTCAAGTTTTTGACTGATCATCAAGCCTCATTGTATTTGGTCAATAACCCTTGCAATACAGGATTCTTAGTAAGATGGTTCCTCTTACTAATGGAATAGGCTTTTGAAGTGGTTGTCAAGAAAGGTAGGACCCACCTCAAGTTAGATCACCTTTCTCGCATCACTTCAGGAGAGTCACCGCAAGGGTGTCTGATGAATTGCTGGATGCTTATCTGTTCAATTTAGAAGTTGTTCCTAAATGGGCAAATAAGTTGGTACATGTCCTAACCTTCGGAACTGCAAACAAGAATGTGAAAACAAACAAAGAAGAAATTATAAGATCACAAAAATATCAAATATTGGTAGGCAACATGCACAGACAAGGTATAGAGGGTGTATTAGCTTGTTGTGTTGAGGACGATGAACATAGCAGGTGGTTGCAACAAGCCCTGAAGGACAGCTAGGAAATCACTACTCTAAACAACGAACATTGCAAAATTTGAAATGTTTAGGAGTGTATTGGCCTAGCATGGACAAAGAAATACAGGAATGGATCAAGAATTGTTTAGTGTGTCAAATGAGAGCCCCAATGGAGCATGCTACCCTTTATCACGTGTCATTAATCCTAGATTGGAGCTCTCCATTGGTAGAATTTATGAAATCAGGAACACTACCGAGCGAGGCTAGTCTAGCAAGAAGACGAAGCATGGAGCAAGATTCTAAAGACTATGCCTTAGTTGGAGACAACCTATACAGAAGAGGACAAGATGGTTATCTAAGATTATGCATTCATGAATCACACTACTTGAAAGTCTTAGAAACTGCACATAGTAGTGTTGCAGGTGGACACTTTGGTCCTGATCGAGTAATTAAGACTATTCTATTCTCAAGACTTTGGTGGCCCACTCTTCATATGGATGCACATACTTATGTGAAGAAATGTGAAACATGCCAACATGCACAATATCCGATAAGAAAAGATGAGATTCCCTTGAGACCAATGATGGGAGGACGTGCATTGTTGAACTAGGGAATAGACTTTGTTGGTCCTATTAACCCCCCAGCTAGAAACTCCCATGTTGAATACATTATTGTAGCCACAAATTACCTTACAAAGTGGGTAGAAGTGAAAGCCACAACAAAGAATGATGCTCAAATGACGGCTAAGTTCTTATTTGAGAACGTGTTCACCAGATATGGGTTACCAATAGAGTTAGTAAGTGATAGAGGTACACACTTCTTGAATGAAGTTATTGAAAAACTTCTCCAAGAATTCTTGGTGATACATAAGAAGTGAGTCCCCTATCATCCACAAGCTAATGGACAAGCCGAGAACACGAATAAGATCCTATGTAATGTATTGACAAAACTCGTAAATAATAAGCGTTCTGATTGGGACAAACAGCTTCATCATGTGGTTTGGGCGTACCGAGTTGCCTACAAAACGGTACTCAATGCCACACCATTTCAGATGGTCTTCAGACATAATGTTGTGCTACCATTAGACTTTCTAATGCCAACCTTGAAAGTAGCACAGGAATACGAGTGGAATGGACATGAGTTGTCCTCTAGGATCTTTGACCTAGAATGTTTAGGTGAGACGAGGCTACAAGTGGCAGCAGGCATTTATGCTGCAAAGAAAAGGCAAAAGGCATACTTTGATGCCCATATAAGGGATAAAGGATTGAAAGAAGGAGATCTAGTGCTGGTTTATATGTTAAAGCAACATGCCCACAAATTGGAGAAACGAGGATATGGACCCATGATCATTAATAGAATCTCCACTAGTGGTGTGAATCAATTGGCCACTTTAGAAGGTGATATCTTGCCAAACTATATAAGTGGTTGTCAAGTCAAGTTATATCAAGAACATCTTACAGAGGATATGCTCATGAGACTCAACATTTCTAAGAAGCGAAAAGAAGAGGAGTTAAGGATTAGAGAAGAAGCACAGGTAGAGGCTAGAGAGTGCATAAGGTGAAATAAGTTAAGACGACTAGGCCTAGATGTCCACCCAAAAGCCCCCAAATATCACATGGACATGTGCCAAAAATCGGGCACAATTATTTCTCGCATAATCGATTGACGTCCCTTTGTAACCGTAGAGGTAGGACCAGGAAAGACTGTGAGGATTGTGAGAGCCTTGGTTGACTCAGGTGTTGCAACTAGTGCAGTTAGACTTTCATACCACCAAGACCTACAATTGAACATCAAACCCATAGAAGCCTATCTCATAGGATTGGGAGCAGTGGAAACCCCTTGTTTGGGCAAGGTGGAACTTCCCATCTACCTTCAAGATGTTCCAATGAAAGTCAAAATGCTAGTGTGTCATGATGAGGACCTTATAGAGCCACTTGTCTTGGGTCAAGATTGGATTTATGACCATGCCGTCAACTTGAACCTAAGAAATCAACTTCTTCAAGTTTGGGTACAGGAACAATGCATCACATTAGAATTAGAGAATTGCATGCTCACAAATCCAGATGTCACACATTCTCTTAGTTCTTTTAGGACTAATCTTAGTAAAAAAGATGTTATATGTGTCAAAAGTTCTGTGTTCCAGAATAACTCAATCATGGAAGAACAGGCTCAAAGATAAGAAATTAGTTCCGGGCATGAAGCAAATCTAGGTACGAAAAGGAGAGCAACCACCAGCCTTGCCAACACAATTCCCACCCAAGCAAGCTAACCATGTGAAGACAAGAACCAAGCCACCACGACCAGCTCAATGAGAAGGCCACCAACAAGTTTGGGTACCAAAAAAATTATCTGTAGCTCAACGAGGTCAATTACACATGTGGGTTCCCAAAGAAATCTTACATGCACAAAGGCATGGGCTCCCCACCATGCAAAAGGTCTCAACAAAGAAACCAAGGAGAGAAAAGGGTAAGAACAGAGCACAAAGACCAAAAGCAGATAAACTCAACCCGTCGACAAAAGTAAGATGACAATCATCAAGGATATGGGTTTGGAAGCCTAAGGTACCAGTAGCATCCACAGCACCAAAGAACGAACCACTTCGGATACAAAATTTAAGCAACCAACCAAAGATGAAGAAGTCAACAAGGACTTGTACGCAGCCCAACAGTGTTCTGAAATGGGTCCCTAAAATCACTTGTCCTTTTGACATCCAATGGATACCTCCAACAAAGGCTGCATCAACATCTGCAACAACATTGAAAACCTCGACGTGCAACAACCATGTGCCTTTGGCATAACCTTATCTTTTGCACCATTGAGGTCATGCACTTCCAAAGTATGCATCAACATAGGGCCACATTACATGGCCATGCATAGACACCATTGAGAAATCCCACGCACATGAGACACACTTGCCATATGTAAAATATTTTTATTGATACTAATCTCTTTCTTCTTGTTTTATGCCATCGGGAGCCAAAAAAAAAAGGGAAGGAGAGACAAGACTGTGCGCTTGAAGAATCTCATAAAGTGAGCCATCAGAACGGACATCCATTGACAAGAAAGACAAGCCAATGGTCAATCATCATGATGGAAGTACAACATGAAGAGATGAAGATCGACGGACCTTTCACCATGGTAAGAATTGTATGCTTCAACGATGTTATAACCATGATTGATTAGGAAACCTCTTCATTGGCATACCCTTGAGCACTCAGCTCAAGACCCAACTTCTTGCACCATAATTCTTCCAGTGCATTTCCCAAGCATGCATGCATAGGGCTACATTACAAGGCCGTGCACAAGGCACCTATTTTTTCCAACCCATGCACTAATGCACTTAACCATCAATCATTATGGGTCACACGTATTAGGCCTCATACTATGAAACTCATGTTTCAAAGATTCAAGGACATCCAGGGTACAACATCAGTACCCACGAAGCAATTCATAGTAGATAGCTACTCAAGATCGACATCGACAACCTCATTTGAGGAGCTAACAACCTTTGAAAACCAAGAAGTATACCCTCTAGTTCAAATCCAAGGAAGAAGTACATACATTGGAGACAACTCTCGAATAGGCTAGTAGTGGAAAACTAAAGAACCCGACAACCAACCAGGCTACATTGGGAAGATGGGCCGCTCCTATTGATACATGAAGGACACTACCTCTCAACGTACTACATGGAACAACCACTACAACAAGGGTCTGTCAAGGATGATAGACTCAAGAGGGGGGGAGTGTTGAAGCTCAACATCAAGAACAAAGCATGGAAGCGCATCAAGGAAGTGGACACACAAGAAGAAGGAGCATGTAGGGAGCTCCAAGAAGCACAAGTCAAATTTTCAGAAGAAATCAATATAAAAATAGTGATTTTTATCACTAAAAACCATTGTGAATACCATTTTCCATTTTTGTAACTCCATTTTGTTCAAGCTGAGGAGTCCTTGAGCTTGAGGAGTATTAGAACTATCATCCTACCAATTTTCATAAGTTTTAGACTCCGTTTGAGCCCCAAATAAGCCCTGGAACCTATTTTTTAACTAGCCCAGATAGTAGGTCTGGACAGGGCCAAAACCACTCCAAAAACTATAAAAAGGACTGGAGGGCTGATTTTTTAGGTTAGCTTGTTGTAGATTTGAGCTTTGTAAGAGATTTCTTTGGTAATCTAAGCTTTCCATTGTTCCACTCATTGCTCTTACCTTGTGTGTGTGTGTGTGTGTATGTGTGTGCATGCTTGTGTGCTTTCACTCACGCACTTTTGCCATCACCTGCTCACGGTCTTCATACCGGTCCTCACATCTCCGTGGATTTACATTTATGAGGTGAAGCGCCTCATGTTGGTACTTGCCATTGTGCTAGAATATAGTAGGTGATGCACTATCACATATAATTTATCTAATGAGCTTTACAATTCTAGAAAGCTCATTAATATAAGAGATAAAGGAAGCGTAGGTGGAAGATCCACATTTTGAATAGATTATTGGAGCCATCAATGATTATGCTATTATAGGAGGCAGGGTAGTTCGAGCTGTTTCTTCACCTAGTAAAGCAAACTAATCTAGTCTGTATTCCAATTTCTCACTGGAGAATGGAATAGTTAGATGGAAGGGAAATGTTTGCATACTAGATTCCCGAGATTTGAGTAGAAAAGTCATGCATGATAACCATGATGTTCCTTGCGCGGGGCATCTTGATGTTGACAAGACAATACAGCTTGTTAGAAGAATATTTCGGTGGCTTGGATTAGCCATAGATGTACACACTTATATTCAACAATGCTTTATGTATCAAATCAAAAAGGCCAAAAGGCTAAAGACACCAGGTCTTTTGCATCCTTTACAATTTTTAGATCATAACTTGGACAATGTATCCATGGATTTCATAGTGGGGTTACCATGGACCAAAAGGAAGTGGGATACTATCCTAGTTGTGGTAGATAGATTGAGCAAGATGGCTCATTTTATACCCATGTATGAGACCATAGAAGCTCCACAAGTAGTAGAGTTGTTTATCCAACATGTCTTCAGATTGCATGGGTTACCGACATCCATAGTTTTAGATAGGAATTTCAGATTCATAGCTGTTTGTTGTTACCCTTTGGAGTTGTCCTCTCCAATCATTTTACCATAAAGAATCAACAATACATCTTATATTTGTCAATCCTGGAAGTATACAAGAGACCACAACCCCTTCTAGATAATAGAATCCAAAAAATAAGAGAAAATTGGCTGGATTTCTGAGAAATAATGAAGATGAAGAGGAATTTCTAGGGTTTTGATTATCTTGAGCAATACTACATCATTTCCAATGATCTTGGTGTCTAAAGTGTGTTATTTTCTCAGCAGAACACAATCATGAAGTCAAATCTAAAAAATGATACTTGTAACCTTTAGAAGAGACAATCGCGATTCTATGAAAATTGACGATTTTCATCTCCAGCACTATTCTTCAGCAATTTCTCACTCAACACATCATGAATCAACTCTCTTCATACACATTCATCAGAAATACACAATAGAAGCTTGCAAATTCCATGGATACACATAGAATAGACTCACAAATCAAAGAAAGTACTTGAAAGGAAGAAATACGATTTTTTGCAAGAAACTCTTCTCATTACTTGGATAGCATCAAATACAATTAACCAACCCTCTCAAAATAGAGGAAATTGTCTTTTATACATTTTCAAGTGTCCTTTTTCACACTTGAATTTTGATCCTTTTCCCTTCTAATCTAAAAATATGCTATCTAGGAGTTTCCAAAAATTCTAGAAAAATTACATATGATTCTAATTTACATGAGGAAGACTCTTCCTCATTTTTACATCATTTGCATAAATATTTCTACAATTTTTTATCATTTTACAAATATTCCTCTTCAAAAAAATGCTTCTTCTAACATTCTTCCCCTCCTAGACCTTTTTTCTTTGATATACCTGTGACAGTAGGTCATGGCTTTTTCTTTCTGTAATGTTTAAGTTGTTCACCATCTCAAATAATGCTTTTCTCCATTGCACAACAGCCTCTGGTTATCTATTACATCTTTCTTTAGGTATTCTGTGTATGCAGCTTCGTAAGCAGTGAGTCGAGATTTTGTTACTACTGACAAATTTCCAAATATTTCTGATTCTCTTTCAAAAAATCCATAATCAAACGCATCTTCAAAAATATGAAGATAATGACTACCCAAAAATATTGTTCTGCTATAATAAGCCATCAAACATATCCTGCCTGGGGTTTCACTGAGATCAAATAATAAAGCATCAGATGGTGAATTAAAGCCAATGTAATTGAGAATTCTGACATCTGTATCTGTAAAAGTCTCTATACATGCCAATATGAGTCTCATTACTCTGATTAGTAAAATACATGCTGGGTCATTGACATCTTTATATGTAGATATAACAGACTCTGGTGTGTCCACCATATACTTCTTTGTTGGCCATGTTCCTTCCTTCAGTCCTGCTATCTTTGGAAAGTTCAACCATTTTGATGGAATCTGTCCTGCATTCCTTCTTTTCCAAAAGACTATCCACTCCCTTCTCCTTGCTACTGGACAATAAGCTGGATTAATTTTTAAGTGAATTGGTGTTTCTTTCCATATTTTCCTACATTCTTTGTTGGCATCCAACCACTTGTTTCTCCATTTAGGATTGGCTTTTTCAAATAATTCCTTTGTCACATTGATGTCTTCTTCATATTCTAAATACTTGTTTGGAGGTAATCCCACCCTTGCCAACTGATAATTTTTAATACTTTCAATAATCAAGCAAAAGGGTATACCTAAGCCATCTGCAGCCCAATGGTGTTGATCCGGATTTATTCCTTTATTCAGAGCAAAATTAACAATCTGCTCCTTGTATTCATTATGCATTTTTCTAATAAATTCCATTCTGGATTCTCTGTCTGTTAGAAGTCTCTGAACAAATTCCTCTGAGTATTCCTCTATTGCTATCTTTTTTTCTTGTTCATCACCATGTTGGGTTCTATTATCATCTCCTATTCCATAGTCCTCTGCTTGTGTAGACTCTTCCTGCTCTTCAATCTGAGTTTGTGGTTTTTCCAATTTTTTCTGTAGCTCTTCTATCATCAACAGTAAACTTTTATTTTGAGAGGTCCACAACTCTCTTTCTGATTTCCACTCATTTCTTTCTTTTTCTATACTCAACTGCCAATCACTTCTCTCTTTTTCTATATCCATATGTAACTTATTATATCCCCTCATAGAAGTAGCAGCATGTATACTTGCTTGTTTTGCCAATTCCTTAGCTTCTTTCAACTCTGTTTGCAATCTCATAATTTCTTTATTCAGATCTTCCTTCTCATCCTGTGTCACCTGTACAGTCCTGCTTTCTTCCTTCAATTGGCCTTCTTCCATTAATAACTTGTTTATTTCCTCATTTGCTTTGACCATAATTTGATATGAACTCTGTAAAGTTCTATATCTTCCTTCAATTTTCTTCAGCTCCATCTCCATTTCACTACTATGCTCTGTCTGTTTTGCACACTTCTCTTCAAGATATTGGATTTTGTTTTGTTGTTGAACCTCCAATTCTTCCAAGGAAATTATTCTGCGTGTTAATTCCTCATTTCTCTCCTATACAATCCTCAACTGTTCTACTAACTGTTCCTTTTCTTTCTTTCGCTCATTAATGATTCTACTACCTTTTACAAACTCATATTCAGCTACCATGCCTGATATAATCATGTTTCTACTTGATGGTCTAAACTGTTCTATATTGCTCATAATAACCTTGCAAGCAGATCTTATATCTTAGGTATTCTTTCCAACCCAGCTTCTAATTCCATTTGTTTTACTTCTATCTGCTTTTCTTCTTTGCAGCCATTCTCTTCTTCATCTTCTTCCTCATACTCTGACTTGGTGCTTTTGTTCTTCATAGCCCTTATCTGCTTTCATTTCTTCTTTGTCTGCAACATTTTCCTCATGTTCTAATATCTGATCCTCCTTCTTCTCATATCCTGATGTGTCTTTAATTGTCTCCATTTCTTCTGCCTTCTTTTTCTCCATTCCTTGTTGTTCTTCTTCAAGGAGATGTTCTTCCTTTTCCTGTACTTCCTTTTCTTGATTTAGACTTGAATCAATCTCCACAGAGAGTTTTATTTGATCATTAATTATTTGCTCCTTTTGTCCTTCCTCTTGCTCATCTATATCCATAAGATCCAGATCTTCCTCTTGTCCCTGATCTTCTGTAGTTGTAAATTCTTCATTATGATTCAAGTCATATAGTATGTCTTCTATGCTTTGGTTTATCTCTTTTTCTGTATCCCCTTCTTCTACTTCTTGAGAATTCCTCTTAACTACTTCCTCTGTTTCCTTGATTTGATTTGTATCTTTTTGTTTGTGTACTGAACTGCATAACTGAACTTCTTTTTCTGCTTCTAACTTTCCTTCATACAATTTCAAATAGGTTTGATGTAAAGGTTTTGTCCATATTGTCTTCAATCCTGAATCCACTAATCCATAGCTGAATTGCTTCCTTACTTCAATCTCTTCTTCCATCATCACTGCTTTGCCTTTTAGTAACCTTCTCTCTTCTCTAGGACTAACCTGCTTTGCTGCTTCTTCTTGGATTTGCTTTCCTTGTGACTTCTCACTCAAGTCTTCTGGTGTTTTATTTTTTTCAGAGACTTGTGTTATCAAATTTGGTGTGCTAGGCACTAATAAGTTCAAACTTTTCAACAAAAAGTTTTCAATGTCACTTTCAGAATCTGAAGAAAATTGTGAAGAGCTTGCTATTCCTGATTTGTTCATTCTTGGTTCTTTCACAGCAATGGATTCCTCCTGCCTTTTTTCTTCTACTGTCACTTCTTCTGTTTCCATCCTTGGTACAGGTTCTACTACTGATTTTCCTTTACTTTTCTTGGTTAAGTTCCTCTTCTGTACATGTTTCTTATGAACCTTCTTCTTCACTACAACTGTAGTTCTAGTTTCAGGAGGTCCTTGTAGCTCTTTGAAATATGCTAGCAGTTCCACTTCTTTTTTGACAAAAACTTCCTCTCTCTCTGCTGCCATCATTTGATCATGCAGCTCTTCACAGTGTTCTACTTCTTCTTGGAACCAATCAGTTGCTTTACAAGAGTAGTCCTCCAACATCTTTTGATATTGAGCTTCATATACTGCCCTTTTATTATTTCCCTGAGTCAAATAGGTATACAACTGCTCTTTGCTTGTCTGAGGTGGGTGAGTATCATTTGAAGACTGTACTTGCTTCTGAGCAGCTTCATGCTCTTCATTAGTTGCTTCCACCTGTTCCAATTCCACTTTTCTTGGATCCAATCTTCTTTTCTTTATTGGAATGACTTCTTTTGAAACTCCTTTTCTTTTCCTTTCTGCTCCCCTCATTCTTGGTTGGGCTTCTGCTTCTCTTATAGACATATTCCTAGAAGGACTTTTGATTCCTGTCATCAGACTTCTGAAGTATTGAGCTTCTGGAGCCAATTGTAATTGATCCTCCATCCCTAGAACATGATATATAATTCTGGTTAAGAATTGGGCTCCATTCATGTACTTCTTTTGATCCCAATGTTTGGCTGCTTCCTTTAATTGCTCATGTATGTATGGAGTTACATCCATCACTCCAAAAGGCTTAGTTTTGTCCTTATTATTGAACATAATCAAGGTTACTGGTTTGTGTGGCATGGTGTATCTAGGTAGTTTTGGAAAACAGAAATATTGCAAAAACATTCTGATAGCATACTCTTCATTCTCTTTTCCTTTAAAATCAGGGAATTTGGAATATCCTGCATATGTAGCTTTATTTTTCTTGACAAAAATGTTGTCTAACTTGGTTCCCATGGTATAAAACTGAAGAGCTGCCCTGAGATGTTCTGCTTTTATAGTAATATTTACTTCCTGATTTTCTTTGTTCTTGATAGCACACCTAAAATATGCCTCATTGCCCTTTCCAACTTCCAACAAACTGTTCATCACCTGTGCCACTCTTTCAAAGTCTATAAAGAATATGGGTTCATCCAACAACCTATGTATTCCTATTGCTTTCCATCTTTTGTAATTGACTACAATTCTTTGGAATTTGTAAAACTCTTGACACAGCATAGTGTACTTGTAACCTCCAACTCCTACTGTAAATATGTGCTGGCCAATAATACCCAGAGTTTCCTTGAGCTCCTTAACTACCTTCTCTGCTTCTGGGATTTCTTGCTCTTCATCAGACTCCAGATCCACCTCCTCTACTGCAGCTTCACTGTCCAAGAACCAATGTCCTCTAGACAGAGTGACTGAGTCTGCTTTGAAATCATGGATTGGTAGTTCCTTTGGATTCACCATTCTCGAGAAAATATCACATCACACAAAAGAAAAACTCCACCCACATGAGTCACAAGGAATAAAAAATGACATTTTTTTTGAGATGAAATGAAAGAAGAATGAAAATAAAATATCAATTAAATCCTGACCTCCTCAAAAAACTCAATTAAAGTGATCATTACATGTGTAGCAAGATGTCTAGTGTTCTCTTCTCTTCTGACAGCTTTTAAAAAGAAAGGAAAGATTTGAAAACTATAAATAGTTGAAGAAAATTGAATAAAATTAAAAAATAAAAAATAGAAACCTGCTACACTTCTATCTATATCTTGCTTTGTGCTGTATAACTTATAAAAGAAAAATGGATAATTTTTTCTCTCTTTTCTCTTTTCTCTCTTTTTTGTTATAATAATAATATTCTTTTTCTTATTTTTTTCTTTTTCCCCTTTTTTTTCAATAGTTACCTTCAGTTCATTTCTTCCCCTCCTATTTCTTTTCTCAGAAAAAGGATAAGGTAGAACAAATTGCCATTATTTTCAAAATGTCATAATTTCTTCTCTGTAACACTCTAATTTTCTTATCAAAGATCCTAACTGCATATCAGATACTCATGTTCTTTTTCCATTGAATCAAATCTGATTTTTTTACCCAATAATATTTAACCCTTGCTACCTTGTTCTAGGAAGAAACCCTTCTCCATTTGATAGGCTGTTCTTGGAATTTTTTGGCTTCCATATCCATTTTGTTCTGGAATTTTGTTTTGATGAGCAGTGTTTGTGTGTACTATGTTTCCACAATCTTCCTGTTCTGATGCCTTGATGCTTTTGACTACTCCATAGCTGCCCCCTTTCTTCTGTCTTTTCACCATCCTGTGTTCTTTCAAATTTATCCCGTTTTTGATTGAATGAAGCTTGATCATAAAATGGTTGTATTGGTAATGCCTTTGTAACTTCTAATGAAAAAGTAAATCCTTATAGATCTGAGTCATGAATCTCCTGTTGATCTTCCTGTTCTTCAGTACTCCACAAAAACATTAAAAACCTTTTGTCATTTACTGTTAACTTAAGCTTCATTTTTTCAAAATCCAATATTACTTTACCTTGCCATAGCCATGGTTGTCCCAAAATCAATTTCTCAGTCATCATGTGGTCTGGCCATTCTTCACAATCTATTCTCATATATTCTTCATTGAACTTAACTTTAATAGATGGTGAAGACAAGCTTTGTATTATCTGCCCTTCTAAAGTTTTGATAAATGTCTTGCTTTCAGTCCTTTTACACTTAAACTTATTCAACAAAGCTGAACTGATCAAATTTACCTGTGCTCTTGAATCTATCAAGACTTTGATTTTTTCATCCTGAAAATTCATTGTGATAACAGGCAAATGTTCTCTTTCTTTTAGAGGTGTTTCACACAAAAGGACTTCTCTAAGATCTTTGGTTTTTCTTATCCTTTCCTTTGCCTCCTGTTGAGCCTCCTTTCTTATATTTTCCTCTTCTTTTTTCCTATTTTGAGCTTGATGTATTCTTCTCCATTCAGAGACTGTTAATGGCAAATCATACCTTTTAACTCTACATCCACTTATGAAGTTTGGCATGATTTCTCCATCTATGTTAGCTAGTTGGATAACTCCACTGTTACTTATTTGATGTATAATATAAGGCCCATGTCCTTTTTTCTGAAATTTCTTCTGATGTTCCTTTACTGTGTATGCCAGAACTAGATCTCCTTCTTGTAGATCTTTTTCTTTAATATGAACATCATGATAAGATTTTTGTCTTTTCTTGTCTGCATATATGCTCATAATTGCTTGGAGTCTAGAAGCTCCCAATTTTTCCAATTCCATCACTCTCTCAGATAATTCATGTCCAATCCATTTGTATTGACTTCCCACCTTTAGTGTTGGAATAAGGAATTCTATGGGCAGAACTGCATTTTGTCCATATACCAGATTGAATGGTGTGGTTCCTAATGCAGTTTTGTATGCCACTCTATAGGCCCATAGGACATGATTAAGTTGTAAATCCCCATCATTCCTGTTTGTGTTTACCAATTTTGAAACTACAGTGCAAAGTACTTTATTAGTACTTTCTGCTAACCCATTGGCTTGTGGGTGATATGGGGCTGACTTTCTATGACTAATCATGAAATATTCAATTATGTTTTCTATGATTTGGTTCAAAAAATGAGTACCCCTATCACTTACCAATTCAATTGGTAGTCCAAATCTGGTAATGATATTTTCATAGAGAAACCTTGCAGTAGTCTGAGCATCATTTCTTTTTGTAGCCATGGCCTCTGCCCATTTGGTCAGGTAATCTGTGGCTACTAGTATATATTCAGCATGGGATTGTTTTGATGGAGGATGTATGGGTCCAATGAGATCCAACCCCCATTTACTAAATGCTCTTGTTGAAATCAATGGAACTAATGGCATATTGTCTCTTTTATTTGGTTGACTCACCCTCTAACAAATGTCACATCTTTTTACATATGTTCTTGCATCAGGAAATAGGGTTGGCCACCAAAAACCAGAATATAATATGAGTTTAGCAGTCCTTTCACTTGAGAAATGTCCTCTTGCCACTCTAGAATGTGCTCTTCAGGAACACAAATTCTTAAATATCCATCCATCACTCTCTTATACAATTGTTCTCCTATTAGTTGATACTCTTCAGAAATCATTTTTAGATTCTTTGAGTCTGCACTAAATCTTACTTGTTTTCCTTTCTTGTTTCTTTTCAATTCCTCAATTATGTTCACACTCCATTCTGGGTTTTTCTAAAACCAATATAGAGTTACAAGTTCTGAATTTTGCAAGGATTGGCATTCCCAACAGTTAGTAATATATTTTGTTACATCTTGAATCTTATTAGGCCAATGTACTCCCATCCTATTGAGATTACTTAGGGTGACTATTATGGAAGCATGAGTACAAGGGTTCCAACAATGAGCTCTTTTCAGATATTCCTATTGCTCCTCCTCTGGAGTACAATATTCCAATATGCCTGTATGGTTGAGGTGATACAAGTGCCCAGCTAACAGCATAAAATTCCTGCTTTGTAATACTAAATGTGTGTTGTTTCCAAATGTTCTACAAGGTCCCATGGTTAGCAAAGGTACTAAAGTCATGGCCCATTCCGGAATACTTTCTACTTTGAACAGATATGTATCTGGCAGGTCATCATCTAAAGGTGAACTTGGTTCTTTAGCCTAGATTCTGGACAAATGATCTACTCTCAAATGTGTTTTTCCCTGTCTGACCACCACCTCAAACTCAAACTCCATCAGTAGAAGAAACCATCTGACTATCCTACCGGTGTGACAAGGTTTGTTTACTAGATAGAGTAAAGCTTGGTGATCCACAAAGAATTTAAACTTGTTGGCCAAAAGATAATGTCTATATTTTTTCACAGCAAATATCATTCCCAACCCTTCCCTTTTAGTGGTTGTGTAATTTTTCTCTGCTGAATTCAGCTGCCTACTAGCATAAGCAACTGGGAAATCCAATTTGCTTCCTTCTATTGGTTGTGCTAACACACATCCCAAAGCATAATTTGAAGCATCCACATGGACATGGAAAATTTTATCCCACTGTGGTGTTTTCAGAATTGGTGCTATTACCAAACAAGTTTTTAGAGTCTCAAAAGCTTGGTCACACTCTCTGGTCCACTCAAATTTTGTGATCAAAGCATACAAAGGTTTAGCTATGTCAGCAAACTTGTGTACAAAGTTTCTATAATACCCGCAATGTCCCATGAAAGTTTGAAGTTCCTTTACATTTGTTGGTCTTGGAAGTTCCACTATGGCCTTAATTTTTCTCTAATCACTTGAAATTCCATTTTTGGAGACTATGTGACCTAACATTCTTCCTTGTCTTACAAAGACACACACTTCTCTGGATTTAAACATACTCTGTATGTTCTGCATTTCTTGAATATGTTTTCTAAATCTTCCAAATGATCCTGTCTTTTTAATGAAAAAGTACAAAGATCATCCACATAAATTTCCATTACATTCTTCAGGAATTCTTTGAAGATATGACACATCAATCTTTGAAAAGTTGTTGGGGCATTAGTTAACCCAAAGGGCATAACCCTAAAAGCATAAATTCCCCATTCTGTGGAAAAGGCAGTTTTATGTTGGTCTTCCAAAGCTATGGGTACCTGACTGTATCCTGAAAAGCCATCCAAAAAACTATAAACCTCCTTCCTTGCAACTCTTTCTAGAAGATGGTCTGTTATAGACAATGGGTAGCTATCCCTTATAGTTGCAACATTCACTTTTTTTCAAATTAATGCATACCCTAAGTTTCCCATTCTTTTTTGGTACTACAACTATAGGAGATATCCAATCTGTGTATTCAATCTCATAGATGAAATTGGCAGTAGCTTATCAATTTCTTCCTTTATTTTAGCATAGTATTTATCATTGAATGTGTAATGTCTTTGTTTGCTAGGCTTTGCATCATGTGTAATAGGAATCTTATGCTCAGATTTTAGGATCAATACCTTTCAAATCCTTGTAGCTATAAGCAAACACATCCCTATAGTTTCTGGCCAAATTTTTTAATGCTTCCTCCTCTTCATTTGTCATGTCATCAGCTATTACAACATGTCTTTCTTCCCCCTCTTCCTGGGTGATCATTACCTTCTTAGTTTGTTCTTCATTGTCATATGCCTCCCCTTTTTTCTTTTCTCTCTTTGGTTTCATTTTTAAAAGTAATCTGTCTTCTACTTCATAAGTCTTGAAATTTGCAGGTACATCAAACTATTGATCCTTCTTTGTCATTTTCTCATTTTTTTCATCCTCTTGATCTTTTTCTATTTCCTTATGTTTGTTTTTTCTATATTTGCCCGAGATTTTTTCAATAACATTTCTTTTTCCTGGTCCTCTTCTGTTTTTGATACCTTTATCATTTGTATTCCTATGTGAAAAACATCATATCCTTCTTCATTTTGGAAATTCACTCCCACATACTCATCATTGGCTAGATCCATGATAGCCAAAATCTGGTTCCAACCATAAGGCTCAAATTCTTCATCTTTGAATTTTTGTGGTACATAGCTCTCATCTTGTAATTTCCTCCCTTCTACACAATCTTCTTTTCTTAATCTTCTTTGTCTATTTGTAAGATTTCTTAACACATTGCACTTCCATATTGATGGTTTTGTTTCATTCTGATCTTCCAACTCTGATTCTTTACTTAATTCTTGATTTTGATGTATTTTGAACCATTCTTGAGGGGACATGTCACAATAATGACCATTTCATAGATTCACTCTGGTTATCCTTCCTTTGCTCTGAAGATATAGGCAATCATTACCCCAATCTTGCACAATTTGCATTTGTCTCATAAATGGTCTTCCTAGGATGATTTCATATGAAGTGCATTGTGGAAATTCAACTATGGCAAAAGTATGCTCTATTTCTATTCCACATATATCCACAATCACCTTTTCCCATATTCCTAGGGGTTTTTCTATGTGTCCATCTGCAAGTTACAATCTCATTTTAGTGGGTATTAATTCATTTTTTCCCCATCTTTCCCAAGTTTGTTTAGTCATGATAGCCACACCTCATCCACTATCCAATATAGCTTGGGCATGATTTGTACCAAATTGTATTCTCATAGTTGAGTTCCCTTCTTCTCCTTCACAATATCCTCCTATTTTATCAATAGGAATGTACAGCAACTCTTCCAATTCTTGTGGCTGTGGATCAAAATTCTCTGGTATTGCTTCCCATTTTACCATTTTGTATTGTAAGTGAGGATTCTGTTTTACCAATTCCTCCATTGTGGTGTGGTATAAGATTGTACATTGTTTGTCTATATTTACCTGGAATGTTATTTGTGAGTTATCTTCTTGATCAATAATTTTCCTTGTTCTTGTTACCTTTGTTTCTCCAGCTGTTGTTTGAGAATTATCTAGTTCCCCCAGTTTAAGTTGTGCTTCTTGTATGATTTGTTTGCATTTTTGCATTCTTTCATGCTCTATATCCGGTATAGGATAAGCCATTACATGGTCTGTGGGATTTGGTCCCTCTTGAATTCTTCCCGTGTATGCTTTTATCATAGTTTCCAAACTTTGTGAATTTCTTATCCCTTATTGGGTTTGTGTCTTTTGGGGTGGGATATGTTTTTGCAGTTCCATATTTTCTTCTTCTTGACTTCTACCCATTCTCATTTTTCTCTCCCATCTCCCTTTTTGTCTATTTTTCTTCTCCTTTGGAGATGAATTCTTCTTTTGTTCCTTGGTTGTTTCTTGTTGTTTGGCTTCTGCCCTTGTTATAGCATTTACATTTACTTGTTCAGGGTCACTCAATTCTTCTTGCTCCATGATGTTGACTTCTTGTAATGGTATGTTATTAGAAGTATTTTGTTGTTTTTGAGGATTTCTTGGACAATCCTTTATTAAATGTTCCCTGCCACAATCCTTGCAATAGGCTCCTTCTGCTCTGAGTGTAGGAGGTTGTGGACAGTCTCTAATGAAATGTTCCCCTCCACATCTATAACAAGTTATTTTTTTACTCCCTTTGAATTGAGGTCTCTGATTAGACATGTAATTATTGGTTATGTACATGAATGTAGTTTATCCATTTCAATTCTCCCATTTCCCAAATCTATGGCTTGCAGTTCTGGTTCTCTCAGCTCATATCCTTCCCACTCTTCCTGATATCCTTCATTCCAATGATAATCTTCTTTGTATGGTGATCTTATTCTTGAGTTTCCCTGTTCTATTGGTGTGTATTTAACTGGTACCACATTTGTTGGTAATGGAGGTTGTTGCCCAAGTACCGGTCTTGGTTGCTCAATAAATCCAGATTCTATTTGGTTCGCATATTCTCTCTCCTTAATCGCTTGTTTATTGTAAAAGCATTCTTCTCTCGTATGATTTGTCCATTTTCTTTCTAGTGTACAATATTTGAGTGTTTTCCTATCTTGCAAATGTTGTGGTTTTTGATGTGGACATTGTTGTACCAAATGATTTTCTCCACAATTATAGCATTTTTATTTGTTGTTATCTTGGTGTTTATCAAATTTGTTTTGGCGCTAACTTCTAGGGCTTTAGCAATGGCTTGTGCCAATTCTTCTACTTGTGGGATTTTATCTTCATTTGTTCTAGGTTGATAAAATGCTAACAGGTCTTGTCCTCTGTTATCCTCCAAATCTATTGCCTCTTTCACACATGCTCCTAGATCAGGGCACCTCCTATAATACACCAGGGTTGTTAATTGGGTACTTCTCAATCCTTCTATGAATAGGGATACTTGTCTTGCCATGGAAGGTACTTCTTCTCTGGGACATCTATCAATATATTGCTTTAATCTCCTAGCTGCCTCTCTAACATTTTCATCTTTTTGTTGTTTAAAGCTATGTATCAAGGTAGTTGTGCTATGTTTTATTCCAGTTTTTGAGAATTCCCTGATGAAGGCTTCTAGGAAAGATTCAATATCCAGATACATTTCCTTTCTCAAGGGGATGAACCAAGATAGTGCAGGTCCAGTTAAGGTTAGACCAAATGCTTCAAATTAGACTTTGTAATCCTCAAATTCTTCTGCTCTAATTAATTGTCTAAATTCTACAGCATGAGCATGAGGATCAGAATATCCTTCATATTGATTCTTCATGCATTTGGCTACTTGATAGGGCCTAAGCATTCTTCCCTGATTTTGCCCCTGATGTCTTCTTCTCAATGGAAAATCATTAAGTCCTTCTGCTTCTCTCTCAAAAGGGTTTGGGGAAGTATATAGTCTCCTACCTTGTTGTTGTTCACTATTATTGTGAGTTGCATGTTGTCTTGGCAAGTCTAGTTTCCCTAGGTTTTGTTCCCAAGGTCTCTTGTCTGCACATTTCCCTAGGTCATTAGAATTTTCTAGGTCTTGTGAAAAGATGTATACACATCCTTATCTATCCTCATATCTACCATTCTTGAACTGTGTTACTAGTGTTATATTCAAGGGAACTTCTAAGTTTCTCAATCTAATGAGAAACTTATGCATCCCATCCTGATATACATAGGTTCCAAACCTATTTGTGTACATGTATTTGAGAATGTTTCTATAATCACTAGTTTCAGAGGATTCATTGGTTTCATTTAAATTCTCCATATTAATTTCTTGGCCAAAATCTTTTTCTTGTAATTCTCCTATCACTGGCTCTACCTCCTTTCTTCCTAACTCTTGCTTGGAATGTGTGTTCAATTTATTACCAGATCTAAGAATCATTCAAATAATTCACGATTCTGTGGAGGGAATCGTGTTTTTCACGATTCTGTGTTTGAGAATCGTGTTCTTCACGATTCTGAGGAGGAAATCGTATTTTTTTTTTTCACGATTCTGTGGTGAGAATTGTGTAATTCACGATTTTGAGTTAAGAATCATGTTTTTCACCATTATGTGGTGGGAGTCGTGTTTTTTCACGATTCTATCGTGGGAATCGTGTTTTTTCACGATTCTATGGTGGAATCGTGTTTTTCACGATTCTATGGTGGGAATCGTGTTTTTTCACGATTCTATGGTGGGAATCGTGTTTTTCACGATTTTGTGGTGGGAATCGTGTTTTTCATGATTCTGTGGTGGGAATCGTGTTTTTCACGATTCTGTGTTGGGAATTTTGTTTTTCACGGTTCTGTGGAGGGAATCGTGTTTTTCACGATTCTGTGGTTGGAATCGTGTTTTTCACGATTCTGTGTTGGGAATCGTGTTTTTCACGATTCTGAATCGGGATTCTGATTGCTCTCTCTCTCTCCCTCTCTCCCACTCAAATGAGCTTTTTTTCTGAGATTCCAGGGTTTTATAGACTTCACACAATCGCGATTTTGTGCAATTTTCTCAGGATTTTCACTTTTTACTTGTTCAATTTCTATTCTTCAACAATTTTATGGTTTTAATTCACAATTCCTAACTTTTCATCACAAGTTACTCCCTTTATCCTACTGGTGAAAATCACGATTCTGTACTTAATTTTCAATTTTACTCATTTCATGCTCAATTCTCTGTGATATTTTTGAAATTTGAATTCCTTACCCCACTTTATGAAATTCTGTTACCTCTTACCTCTATACCCAAATGTGCAGAAAATAATTCAACTTCTTTTCCTTATAGAAAATTGTGATCCTATGCAGAGAATCGTATTTTTTCTGAACTTCCTGTTTTTTGCAATTTTGATTCTTCTTTCCTCTTAATCTTCTTCAAGATTCTTCACCAACTCCAAATCACTTGTCACCTGCAATTTTACACCATCAACAAAAATTAGTGATCCTGGGAGAGAATCGTGTTTCTCTGAACTTCCAGTTTTTTTTCAGTTTTTGACTTTTCTTTCCTCTTGGTTCCCTTTACTCTTAACAACAACACTTCAGTCCAACTTCCTAAGGAAAAAAAAATTGTTTGAATGCTTTAATGGATTTTATGAATTTTTTTAGTATTTTGCCCTAAATTAAGGTAAACACTTCACTTATGGTTTCTTGTTTAGTGATCTATTGATGATCCTGTGTTTCCTGATTGGTTATACTCCTTTATGCTTTGCTATCTAATCATTTCATGAGAAAAAATTCCCAAAGAACAATGTGCTAAGAAGTGCAAATATCAATTTATGCAAAGATAAACTCAAACATTTTTCTTTTTTTAAAGATGCAAATAAACTTTTTCTCAAGATTATTGCTTTGCCTTGGTTAACAAATGGATCTTATCTACTTGCATCTAGCTACTTTACTTGACTTTCCTCAATGCAATCATGTTATCTATCCCAAGATCAACAATTTTGCTTGGTACTTGGTCAAAAAGCACTCTACAAATGCAAAGATAGACACATTTACCTTATCTTCAGCTTTCTTGATTCAGTTTTTCACACACCTGCACTTTACTTTCAAAAAATGATAGGAGCAACTATCAATTTGCAAGAATTTCAACACTTCTTATTCTCAAAAGATTATCTATTGCTTTCTTTTCCCAAAAGACAAACAAAGAAACCTACCTTTTTCATGTTTCCATTTCTTGATCAAAGAGTATTACCTTTTCAATGTGTTCAATACCATCAACTATAGAAGATCCAGCAAGGTCCAACTTCAATGAAGCTTTTGCTTTATTCCCCGGCAACGGCGCCAAAAAGAATGTTTGTTGTTACCCTTTGGAGTTGTCCTCTCCAATCATTTTAGCATAAAGAATCAACAATACATCTTATATTTGTCAATCCTCGAAGTATACAAGAGACCATAGCCCCTTTTAGATGATAGAATCCAAAAAATAAGAGAAAACTGGCTGGATTTTTGAGAAATAATGAAGATGAAGAGGAATTTCTAGGGTTTTGATTATCTTGAGCAATACTTCATCATTTCCAATGATCTTCATATCTAAAGTGTGTTATTTTCTCAGCAGAACACAATCATGAAGTCAAATCTCAAAAATGATACATGTAACCTTCAGACGAGACAATCGCGATTCTTTGAAAATTGACAATTTTCATCTCCAACACTATTCTTCAGCAATTTCTCACTCAACACATCATGAATCAACTCTCTTCATACACATTCATCAGAAATACAAATAGAAGCTTGCAAATTCCATGGATACACATAGAATACACTCACAAATCAAAGAAAGTACTTGAAAGGAAGAAATAGGATTTTCTGTAGGAAACTCTTCTCATTACTTGGATAGCATCAAATACAATTAACCAACCCTCTCAAAATAGAGGAAATTGTCTTTTATACATTTTCAAGTGTCCTTTTTCACACTTGAATTTTGATCCTTTTCCCTTCTAATCTAAAAATATGCTATCTAGGAGTTTCCAAAAATTCTAGAAAAATTACATATGATTCTAATTTACATGAGGAAGACTCTTCCTCATTTTTACATCACTTGCATAAATATTTCTACAAATTTTTATCATTTTACAAATATTCCTCTTCAAAAAAATGCTTGTTCTAACAATAGCACACTTCTGGAAGTTTGTATGTGACAAATTGAAAGCATGGATTGAGGAACTCAAAGATTTCTTTGATCTGTGTGTGTTTAGTGAGGAATCAAAAGCAAAGGTGGCAAGTCTGCATCTGCGAGGAGTCACAAAACTATGGTGGAAATCATACATGCAAACAAGAACATGTGAAGGTCCAATCCTCTGGAAAGAGTTTCGAAAGCAAGCAAAGAATTGTTATTGTTCACATTATCGGATGGAAAAGAAAATGGAATTCTACTCCTTCAAGCAATATGAGGATGATAGACATAACTTGTCTGTTGAAGAATATAAGGAGAAATTTTTGTGTTTGCATAAGTATGCACTAGAAGTTTTTGGAGATGCCCTGAAGAGAAAATTTATTGAGGGTCTACGAGAAGAGATTTGCTATCAAGTAAAGGGATCCGGATGTGTAGATTTTCTTGATGCGGTTGAAAAAGCATAAAACTTTGAGAAGATGGAGAAGTTTACTGTGAAAAAGGCATCGAAATCAAGGTTTATCTCAACAGGACATCAACCCCCAAGACCCATTTCAATAAATCAGAATGGACAGAAATCAACTACCTCTATTAATGGTCAAGGAGGAAAAACTAAGCTGAAGCATATGGATATGCCTAAGAAGCAAGAACTTGTGCACAAGCAACATGATTTTGATTTCTTGGAGCAGGTTAAAAGATTGGGACTTTGGTTTTGATGTGGAGAACAAGGACATCACACTTTTGAATGTCCAAACAAGGCCATCAACCGTTCTATGCAGGCAAAGGTAGCTCATCTACAAGAAGAAAACATAACAATTGAGGAAGTGGATGATCAGCATAAGTGTTATAACCCTATACTTCAATGCATGACAACTTCTTCTCATTCAAGGGCATCGATGATTAAGATTATGGGGGACATATCCTCATGTAAGGTTAGTTTCTTGATTGATTTGGGTAGTACAAATTCTTTCCTTTCACTTAAGTTGGTAGAGGCCTTAGGATTGCATGTTGAGATGTAGACCAAAAGACCTGTACAGATGGCTAATGGTAGGCTACACAATACTTGAGGCTGTATTGAGAATCTTGATTTTGTGTTAGGAGAACATAAGTTTTTGGGTACCTTCCATGTAATTGAAATGAGATAATGTGATGTAATCATTGAAATGGATTGGTTAGTTCATAACAGTGTCATGATTGATTGTGAAAGTGGGATCCTTACTTTGAAAATAGAAGGGAAGGAACATTGTCTAGTAGGCAAGTGTAATTCAAGTTTTTCTCCTATTTCTGCTATAAAGTTGATTAGGGGTATTTGACAGGGTTGTGAGACATATTTTCTTTATGTGAATGACCTTCAGGAGAAGAAGAAAGAAGAAGAAATACCTGAATATGTTAGAAAAATTTTAGATGAGTATGCAAATATATTTCCTTATGATCTATCAGGCATGGCTCCTCCTAGGAAAATTGACCATGCTATAGACCTCTATCTAGGAAGTGAGCCTTATTCTAGAGCACCTTATAGGTTCAATATTGATGAATTGAAAGAGTTGAAGCTCTAACTGGATGATATATTGAAGAAGGGGTTGATAAGACCTAGTGTTTCACCTTGGGGAGCACCTGTTTTATTTCCGAAAAAGAAAGATGGTTCATACAGACTTTGTATCGATTATCGGGGATTGAACAAGAAAACCATTAAGAACAAGTATCCACTTCCACACATAGATGAATTGCTGAGTTAATTGAGTGGTGCCACAATATTTACTAAAATTGACTTAAGATCAGGATATCATCAAATTAGAGTAAAGTCTGAGGACATACCCAAAACCGCTTTTAGAACACGATATGATCATTATGAGTTCACAATTTTGCCTTTTGGATTGACAAATTCTCCTGTAACATTTATGTGTTTGATGAATAATGTGTTTCATCAATATCTCGATGAATTTATATTAGTCTTTCTTGACGATATTTTTGTGTATTCTAAGGATGATGATGAACATGCATTGCATCTCAGGAAGACTTTACAGAAACTCAGAGAGCATAAACTATATGGTAAGATGAGTAAATGTTTTTTTTTGCAAATGGAGAAGTGAATTATTTGGGGAGAGTTGTTTCTAAGGAAGGGATTCACGTAGATCCTACGAAAGTTAAAAGTATAGTTGACTGGCCTACACCCAAATGTGTGAGAGATGTGAGAAGCTTCCTTGGTTTGGCACAATATGAGAGGGCACACATTAGGGAATTTTCTCGAATTGCAATTCCTCCTATAGAATTGACAAAGAAAAATAGAGACTTCACATGGAATGATGCGTGTCAAAATTCAATTGAAGAATTAAACGAAAAATTATCAAAAATTGTGTGCTAAAGATACTTGAGTTAGGGAAGCCATTTATTGTTGCATGTGATGCTAGTGGAAGTCAAATCAGATGCGTACTTTCACAAGAAGGAAGGGTAGTGGCTTATGAGTCAAGGAAACTAAGGAAACATGAATTAAATTATACAACACATGACTTGGAAATGCTTGTGGTTGTTCATGCACTTAAACATTGGAGACACTTATTGCTTGGAGTAAAGTTTCAATTAAGAACCAATCATCAGAGCCTTAAATATATATTTACTCAACCTTTACTTAACAATAGATAAAAATGATGGATCAAATTATTAAGTGAATATGATTTTGATATTAAACACTTAGTAGGAAAAGAAAACAAAGTGACCGATGTTTTGATTCATAAACCTTTATGCAATTCAATTTCTATTTCATCCTCTGATTTTGATATTGGAAAAGAATTAAAAGAAGATTTATTTTATGCAGCAATCTTGAAATTTTTGGACACGAATCCAGGTTCTTTGTTTCAGGAAAAATTTCATTTGAGAAATAATGATTTGTATTGTCTCGTTTATGTATTTCTTTAGAATTTGTTTTGAAAGAAAAGATTTTACATGACTGTCATGATGGACCTTTCTCTGCACATCCTGGCTTTTCTAGGACTTATGCAAAAGTGAAAGCTTCATATTACTAGCCACATATGAAATATGATATTAAGAGGTATGTGAAAGAATGTTTGAAATGTCAACAGGTTAAGGCTGAATTTAAACGGAGTGCTGGTATGTTACAACCATTAGATGTGCCTGATAAAAAATGGGAATCCATCTCTATGGATTTCATAACAAAGTTACGTATGACTAGAAGTGGGCATGATACCATCTTTGTTGTCGTGGACCATCTTACAAAGATGGCACAGTTTCTTCCCATGAGGAAAACTGATACAGCTTTGCATGTTGCTAAACTTTTCATAAAAGAAATTTTTAGGTTACATGGTATACCTAAAAGTATAATTTCTGATAGGGATGCAAAGTTTACATCTAACTTTTGGAAAGCAACATTTAGGTCCATAGGAACAGAATTACGCATGAGTATTGTATTTCATCCTCAAACTGATGGTGAGACAGAGAGGGTTAACAGGGTGCTTGGGGATATGTTAGGTATGTATGTGAATGATAAGCAAAACAATTGGATTGAATATTTGCCTTTGGTTGAGTATGCATATAATAATGCATGGCATTCATCTATTAAGATGACACCTTTTGAAGCAATGTATGGCTATAACTGTTTGTTGCCTCATTCAGTTTTAATTCACAAAATCAGGTTGAGGTATCCAAACAGATGCTTGAAAACATGGATTTGGAGCTAAATAAGGTAAGGAAGAACATAAAAGATGCACAAAAACGTCAAAAATTATATCATGATCTCAAAAAGAGACCCTTGGAGTTTAGAACAAATGATCTGGTTTTTTTGAAAGTGTATCCTTTTAAATCAAATTTGGTTTTAGGCAAAGATCGTCGATTGTCTCCACGTTATGCTGGTCCTTTTAAAATCTTAAAGAAAGTTGGTTGTGTTGCATATTTAATTGACCTGCCTAACACTTTGAAAATTCATCGAGTTTTCCATGTTGGATTACTTAAAAAGTATGTTCCTAATGTTGATCACGTTCTGTTGGACAAATCTAAGTTGAAGGAAGATGCCACTTTTGAGCTTGAATGAGAAGTTGTAATGGATAGGAGAATAAGACATCTTAGGAATCATGAGATTAGTTAAGTGGTTTTCATATCCTATTGAAGATTCAACCTGGTTTGTTTTAGATGAGTTTATGGAACATTGTCCTTCTTTCCAACTCTGAGGAATGAGTTCTTAAAAGAGGAGGAGAATTGTAAGATGCCACATTGATTTTCCAAACAGAAAATGTGTAGGTAATAATGAAATTTTATGTTTAGGATATTCTGATCATGTTTGCAAAATTTTGTAGCAATAAGTTTTTACATTCTCTCTCTAGAAAGTTGTCGCATGAAATTTGTGTGTTAAATTTGAGAATGAAGATGAAGGAATTTGAAAAAGTGTTGTATGAGAGAAAGGTAGAGCACCCTTAGCAAAAAATTTTACCTGATTGATTTTCTTCATAGTTCCTATGTTTTATGTCTCATTTGGTTGCATGAAGATAGGTTAATGAAGAGATTTTCCATGTTCTTTCGTCTCTCTCTAGAGTTTTTGATTTTGGAGGGCCCAAAAGTGATGTCTGGAAGTGGATTTGGACCTAAGGCATCTCTAAGACTATGGTACAGATTGAAGAACTGAATATTTTTGCATCTCACAAGCTTGAGCTAATTCCTCACCATTTTTGAGTTATAAAGCTTGAAAAAGTGCCATTTTCTAACACTTTAAAAAAGAGAGAGAAGCCTTGATTCATCTTATTCATGTTCACGGATTTAGAAAATGCACATGGGTATATGGGTTATTTTCAGGTGATTGACGTGTGTGTGAGTGTGTTGTAGGGATCGCCTCTATTCTTGTAGGTACAATTCTTGAGGTTGTTGGGTTATAAGGGTTGGCCCCAATTTCTCTTATGTAATGGCACCCTCTAGTACTCATAAAAATACCCTTTTTTGTATTTAGGAGTTGTGTCCATATGAACACTCTCCTTAACCCTTTTTGATATTTCCTTTAGGCTATGTTCATGAAGCCTCCTATATAAAATAGTTCATTATGTTATTATAAGAAGGGGAAAACCAGTTACATGTGTTCATGGCAGGCTTCAGGATGCTCCATGTTTTGCTTGATGTTTGGTTTCAAGTGCCATATGTACTTTCTGATAATTCTTGGAGTTGCAAGTTTTGAAGCTCCACCAAGGAGTGATACACATGTTGGGTTTGAAGATTGTTGAATCCTTTAGGTACCTCATATTTGTGCATATATCATATATATGATCTTGCTTGATGGAAAGTTTGCAGGAATGTAGGAGACTGGCATATTGTGACTCTTTTTCTTGGGCATGGCGTCCAACATGGCAATCAAACTATTGACAAGAACTTTTGGGAGTGTATCTCATGTGATGATCTCTTAAATGTGAAGTGTCTCTTCAATTGCTCATTTCAAACTCATTTTTTCTTCTCTCTGAGTGTTACAGGCTTGAAGGAAGGATGATGGTGATTCCTACTCTTTGGAAGTTTCTCTAGCATGCTTCTGTCATAATCATTGGAAATGGATAAATTGCTTGTTTTTTCCTCTATATGTTTGTGTTGGTTGCATGTATTCACTTATTTTTGGTACAAAGGAAATTAGTGGTACCATAGGGTTGATGTGTGAATGTTGTGCTAAGAACCCAATTGGCCTGTAGACATCCTAATACAAATTGCATTAACCTCATGATTAATGACTGAACTTTCTATTTTCTTTTTGGAGGCATGTATTAGAAAATGTCCATGATGATGACTCGTGTTGCATGAATGACCCTATAGGACACATGGAACATGCTTTATGAATTTTGGAATTCTAGTAGATGCACGGGATGCACTCCTAGACATGTTGGAAGCATTGATGTACTGATATTGGTTGAGTTTGCATGGGGGGAAGTCTAAAACTCCAACTACACATTGAAAAGGTAGCTATTTTGATCCTTGGCTGCTTGAGGCATACTTGTGTGATTTCATTTCATGATGCATCATTCTAATTAATTGCCAACACTCTTCATGATGCATCACTTTTGTTTAAGGAAACACATAACATACACACAATGAAGAATGATGCAAACATGTTGATTACTTGCATAAAGTCACAAAAGGAACCATATCACAGTTATGTCTTACTCTCCAATACGTCACACATGCACTTGTGGTGGACTATGTGATTATGGTTATCCTATGAGCAATATGAAATATTATAGGGCTCTATGTCTTTTGAGCTACTTTTGGACTGATGGAACAAGCCAAATCTTCATGAGGACTTCTTGCTAGAAGAGCCCATATTGTAGAACTTGATGTTCCCCGAAGTGGAAACTACAATTGGAATAAAAGTTACTAGCTGCTTCTTTTCAAATTCAGTCTACTTGTTGTGTTTGTTTTAACTTTCAGGGTTTGGAGCTTCTTGAGAGGGCATTTCCAGCCTTACAAAGTGTTGCACATTGGGATGGAGGCTGGGCTGACTGCCCCCCAAGGGGATTGTGTCGCTCAGCATTGAAGGTCCGAAGACTTGAAGACTTACAAAGTTGAAGATTGCAGTGCTGCAGATTTGAAGAATTGAAGACCCACACTTGTATCAGTTCAACAATGAATGCTTCTCCTATCTTAGCTTTGTCGAGGAGGACAAAGTCTAGGGGGAGGAGAGTGTTGGGTTATAAGGGTTGGCCACAATTTCTCTTATGTAATGGCACCCTCTAGTACTCATAAAAATACCCTTTTTTGTATTTAGGAGTTGTGTCCATATGAACACTCTCCTTAGCCCTTTTTGATATTTCCTTTAGGCTATGGTCATGAAGCCTCCTAAATAAAATTGCTTTTTGGCACACATATGGAAATCCCACGTTGAAGAATCCCCACACCTTTATTTCCTTGGAGTGGGTTGCTAGAAGGATTATTTGAAGGATTTAGAAAGATATGAGCACATGTTCTCTTTTTTACTTTTCAAAAGGAACACATGGGGAATTGTGCTTAGCCTATATATAGAGGCTCATTTTTGTAAAGAGGGGAGCTTTTGATTTGACGTACTCTCATGTATATATCCTTTGAATGGAAGGCTTTGTGCATATGTGTATTTAGTCTTAGAGTGTGAGAGAGTGAGGTGTGTGTGCATGCTTGACTTTCCTATGTGTGTAAGTAGAGTGTTGTAATTATCTTGTATTTTACATATGTGACTAGGATCCTTGACTCCCTTCTTTCCATGTTTTCAAGCATGTGGCATAGCTACGGGCTGATGGCCAATGGCTTGAACATGTTGGAGGTTGGGGTGGATGAAAGGAGAGTCATTCTTGAGCCTTCCCTCTTGCTTCCATGCAAGGTGGTGTGGGTCTAGGCTTCCCAAGGGCATACTACAACAACAGAGGTGGACATGAAAAGTAGATGCATGGGTGGTTTGGAAGTCTTGCATGAGACATGCGAAAAGATGCTATCTTGGAGCATGCAGATTCTAAGAGTGCATGTCTAAAAATGCATGATTGGTCGTGTGGTGGCAAAAACGGTGGAGATCCAAAAAGATGAAGACCGAGAGAAAGAAAAGGAGGATGATCGTACATTGATG
The DNA here is from genome assembly GCA_020310875.1 of Ceratopteris richardii. NCBI lineage: Eukaryota > Viridiplantae > Streptophyta > Polypodiopsida > Polypodiales > Pteridaceae > Ceratopteris > Ceratopteris richardii. Next base: position 70,750,522 of record CM035436.1, read on the forward strand.
GGGATTGTTTTTGGCTTCTGGGATTGCTATTGAGATTGAGATTGGGATTGATATTGTGATTGTGATTGAGATTGGGATTGAGATCAGGTCGGGGGTGGTCGGGTGGATGAGGCTTCACATTGAAGCTATTTGATAGATTTTGTAACGTAGATCAAAATTGTTTTGTAAATCTACATAGATAATAAAGTTCTCTCTTCTTGTTCTGCATATACTTTGTTTTTCTTCTTTATATCTTGTTGTGCCGAAGTCTACTATTCAGTGTGGGATTGTGATTGAAAATTAGGAGACTTGTTACATCTGGTTGACTACAAAAATACTTGAGTGTATGGTGATGTGTGTATACCTTAAAGTTTGCACCATAAAGACAATGTCTCATGCACCAATGCATACAAGTCCTTTTCATGCACTCGCCAATTGCAGTGTGCACTACTCAATTCTTGCTTTCAAAAGCTATTGGCCTACCATCTTGGCTCAAAACTGGCCCTAGGAAGATGTGCATGAGCGTGATTTTCTAGGGATGGAGGTAGATGCTCTAGATGAGCATCAAAATCTAGAAGTCCCTAGAGATAACACCCTAGTCAGAGAGGCCAAATGGTAGCTTAAGTATCTTAAGCGGCTTAGATACCATGGCTTAACTAGTGCCACTACTACTCATGTTGTTGAGTAGTGGCTCAAAAAGTGGGAGCAGTTCTTTCGTTTGTGTCATATCATGGATGATAGGCACAAAATTCAACATGCCACATAGGTGGTGGTGGTGGTGCAAGATAGAACAAGATAAGAAAGAGCCTAAGACTTGGGATCAATTCAAATTCTTGTTCTACAACAATTTCGTACCGCTTGATGAGAGGTCTAAAGCATTAGAAACTCAGTTCTTTACCAGTGAGAAGAATCAAACTCTTCATGAGTACTCAAATAGTATAGAGAGGTCCTTATTAAAGTACATGATACTGGAACATCAAGCTTACACTATGCTTGAGGTGGATTTGATCTACATCAAAGGCTATCGTGTCAAAAGAATATCCATTGGAGAGTTCTTTTTCTTATGCTCACTTATTGTATTTTTTAAAAAGATATTTCATGGATCTTTTACCATTGTAAAAGCATTGAGCTTTACACATGTAAAATTATAAAGAGAGAGCCCAAATCCCACAAATTTGTGGTGGTTGAGTTGCATTCAATCAAGCAATCAATCACCTAAAAGTAGATCAAACTAGATCTTCACTTTTCCTAGATTGTAGGAAAGTGAATTGATTCCCTCCAACAACCATTCCCACCTTCATTTGAATTCAAAATCCACTTGTGGAACTTGTGGAGCACTTCTAGAGTCTATATAAAGACTTGAAATCACTTTTACAATACATGGAAGCAATAAACATACACTTGTGACCATCATAATTTTGCAAAGGTTGCTGCTCTCTCTACCAAGCTTCGAATTGAGTGAAAGATGGCTCATTGGAAAGGTACTCGTGTCTAGTTTATGGTTCTAAATTTTCCTACCATTTGGTTTTGTATATTGAGAGAAATAGCAATTGTTTTGTCTTAGGGTCAATCTTTGCATATTCCTGAAAAATAGGAGGTACCACCGTTGAGTGTCTAATTCATTCCTATAACATATTTTTCCTATTCTTTATAATTTTATGAATCACATACACTCAACCCTATGTGTATCACTCCCATAAAAGGATTTTTTCTAAATAAAATCACGTTGGTCACTATGGCCATTTGAAGTTCATTGTCTCTTCCATAAATAGTAAGTTTTTTGAGCTAGTTGATGTGCGAACCTATCTATTTTGTATCGAATCTTTCTCCTTGATGCTCCAAAGTACATAGTGCATTTCTTTGCACTTGTCACATGCCTATAAGGTCTACTTGAGTCTCCATAAGCTCAAGGGTTTGTCTTGTGCCGGTTGGCTGGACCAAACTTTGTCGCTTTGAAATGCACTTTTCTACCTCCTACAAGCTTCTCCAAGTTTGTTAAGTGGTATTGGAGCTAGATCAAGATGGGTGAAAGCTTTCCCTAATGATCAAGAAGCTTGATTGACACAACTAGCTGGCTTGGAAAATCAGAATGGAGGCCTATTTGCAAGGTAGAAATCTCTATCGAATTGTAGCAAGTGATGAAGCTATGCCTATTCCAAGATCCAAAGGAGGGCCTACACAAGAGGAGACAGATAAGCTCACAGTTTGGTGTGCAAGGGATGCTCAAGCAAGGTTGTACATACTAAAATCTATCTCTAAATTTCTATTACCACATATTAGAGGATGCAAGACATCTCAAGAGACTTGGGATGCCCTCGAGAATTTCTTTTCTGTTAGTACCAAAGCAAGAAAGAATCATCTTTGGAATGAGTTCAACCAAATGAAGAAGACATCTAAAAAAACCATCACAGAGTTTGTTACCAAGGTCAAGGAGGTTGCGGATCAGTTGGCATCCATTGGAGAGCTGATTGAAGAAGAGGCTATCATGAGGAAAATTCTCAACGGCATTCAAAGTGATAAGCAGTGGCAATCCTTCATGATGGCTTATGATCTCATCATGGATGTGTAGACTCCAGACTTCAACATCTTTCTTAGACAACTCTTCAATCAAGAAGCCAACAATAGCATAAAGGAAGGTAACTCCTATCATGGTAATTCAACTAGTGCTCTATTTTGAGATAAGAAGGATAAGAATGAGAAATGCAAGAAGAAGGAAGAAGATGAAGAAGAGACTTCCCAATCCAACTTTGCAAGCAAAAACAAGTGGAAAGGGAAGAAGAAAGGACCAACGCAAGACAAAGCCAAAGGTCAGAATGTTCAACCTTGTGCCATCTGTGATAAGACCAACCACACCACTTAGAAGATATGGCAGCAATAGAGGCAGAGGTGGACACAACTTCAACAATAACAATAGAGGCTATAATAGAAGGGACTACAATAATTATTCAGAATATCAACCACATGAAGACTCATTGCTTCTCATGAATCTAAGCCACAAAGAAGGTAAAGAAGATGATAATTTGTTCTACATAGATTCAAGATGTTCAAATCATGTTGGAGGCAACATTGCTCTTCTATCTGGTTTGGAAAGTCCAAAGCATAGACATGAAGTACAAACAGGGGATGATACAAAGCACAATGTGGAGAACATTGGTAATGTCAAAGCTTCCAATGGTAGGACAAACATTCTGAATAAGGTTCTCTATGTACCCACTATCACTAAAAACCTAATAAGTGTAGGCTAAATAGTTGAAAAAGTCTTGCAAGTTATGTTCACCCAACATGGAGCTTTTGTGGAAGATCCATGTCAAGGCTTCAAGAAGATAGCCAGAGGTGAGAAGCATGGTAGGCTCTTTACTTTTGAAGTAGGAGAAACCAGGAACATAGCTCTATTCAACTTTGGGTCTCAAACCCTAAGTGAGGTTGAAGTGTGGCATAAGAGACTTGCTCATGTGAATGAAAGAACCTTGAAGGATATATGCAGGGATCAAAGTGTTCTAGGACTACGGAACATATCAAAGCAACACATGATCAACATGTGTGATGCATGTCAGATTGGGAAGGCACAAAGACAACCATTCAACCACAAAGGCTAAATCCACAATAACGTATTGGACTTAGTACATACAGATTTATGGGGACCAAGTCAAGAACCTTCATTGGCAGGATCAAGGTATTACGTCTCATTTATTGATGACCATAGTAGATGGACTGTATTCTATACTTTATCAAGAGTAAGAATGAAGTGTTTGATTGCTTCCAAAAGTATCTAGCACATGTGGAGAATCATACAAGTAGATCACTCAAGAAGCTCAGATGTGATGGAGGGGGAGAATACTTCTCCAAAGAGTTTGATGAGTTCTTGCAAGACAAAGGTATCAAAAGGGAAGTGACTACCAGGTACTCTCCTTAATTAAATGAAATCGCCCAGAGGAGAAATAAGAAATTGGTTGGATCATCCCGAACAATGCTTGAAGAGAAGAAGTTGCTACATTATCTATGGTCAGAAGCTATTTCAACTGCTATGTACCTTGTCAATAGACTAGCATCCAAATCACTTCAAGGTATGACTCCTTATGAAGCATGGCATGGAAGAAAACCTAGTCTTGGACATTGCAAGGTTTTTTGTTGTTTAGCTTATGTTCATGTACCATCACAAATAAGAGGTAAGCTAGATGAAAGGGCAACAAAGGTAGTGTTTATTGTATATGATTCAACGCAGATGGCTAAAAGGTTCTATAATCCTTCAACGAAGCAATTCACTACAAGTAGAGATGTTGTGTTTGAAGAACACAGGTCTTGGTATGATGAAGACAAACAAAAGGTAACTCTACCATATGATCTTGATTCTAATTCTCATTAAATAGGAAGCAAGCATGATGCACAGGTCAAGGATCCAAGAAGTGATACAGACGATGACCAAGATGAAAGGAAAAAGGATTACAAGCTATTAAAGTCAAGAGGCAGAGCAAAGATGCAAGAGATTGGAGAATGCTCCAAACAAGCACCTAGAAGATCAGCAAGAGAGAAGAAACAACCAAAAAGGTATGGATATGATTCCACATTTTTTACAAAGCATTCAATCTACTTGGAAAAAGATTCAATTTCAAAAGAACCATCAACCTATGAAGAGGCAAAGGGAAACCGTAATGGGGAAAAGGCCATGAAAGAAGAAATAGATGCATTGAAGGAGATGGACACTCAGGATTCGGTTCCAATGTCACCGAATCAAAAGGTAATTGGTTGTAGATGGGTGTATAAAGTTAAAAGAAATTCAGATAGATCATTTTGCAGGTACAAGGCAAGATTAGTTGCCAAAGGATGCTCACAGACTCATGGTATAGACTATGAGGAAACATTGTCACCAGTTTCAAAGATGACTACAATCAGAACATTGATAAGTATAGCTGTCGCAAGGAATTGGAGAATCCTCCAACTTGATGTGAAAAATGCATTCTTAAATGGTTGGATAAGTGAAAAGGTATACATGTCACAACCACCAGGTTTTGAAACCCCTAATCATCCATCTTATGTTTGTAGACTTAAGAAAGCATTGTATGGATTGAAACCAGCTCCTAGAGCTTGGAATTACAGGTTGGTTACATATCTTCAAGATCAAGGGTTCAAACCTAGCATCTGAGATCCTTCTCTGTTCATCAAAAGGGATCAGAATGAGGTTATCTATGTGTATATGTAGATGATATTATTGTGACAGGTGATGATCTGAATGGCATTCAAAGGATCAAGAGACACGTGCAAGAGGAGTTCAAAATCAGTGACTTAGGTGAGCTCAAATATTTCCTAGGTATGGAGGTGATATACACAGATGAAGGAATGTATTTGACTCACAAAAGATACATTCAGGATCTACTTCTCAAGTTTAAAATGGAGAACACAAAACCTGCAGGTACACCTTTGGAGATGAATCATAAACTTAGTGTTTATGAAGGTGAGAAAATTGAAGACATTGAAGAGTATCAAAGCTTGGTAGGTAGCTTGATATATGCTACTCATACAAGGGTAGACATCTCATATAGTGTCAGAGTTCTTAGTCAATTCATGCACTCGCGAAGAAGACCACACATGGATGCAGCTAAGAGAGTACTTAAGTATCTCAAAGGTACAATCAACGAAGGTATATTCTATCCTTACTCTTCCGATTTGGATATCAAAATCTATTCATATGCAGAGTGGGCAGGAGCTAAGGATGATAGAAGAAGTACTTCTGGTTACTTAGCATTTGCACGTTCAAAGCTAGTGTCATGGCGTTCCAAGAAGCAACCAACAGTTGCCTTATCCTCAACAAAAGGAGAGTACAAAGGCTTGACCATATCAACTCAAGAGGAAATATGGTTAAAGGCATTGTATACAGATTTGGGACTTGTGAGTTCCAAATCTCACATATTTGGAGACAATGTAAGTTCCATGCATCTAGCAGCAAAACTTATTTTTCATGCAAGAACCAAACACATAGAAGTTCATAACCACTTCATCAGGGAGAAGCTCATGGCAAAGGAGATTGACATTTCTTTTGTTCCAACTGAAAAGCAAGTAGCAGATATGATGACGAAGGCACTTGATGGAATAAAGCTTTGTAGATTCTAGGCTATGGCAGGTATTCAACCTATCAGAGAATGAAGACTCAAGAATACTTTAGCTTGAGGGAGATTTGTTGGAACATCAAGCTTACACTATGCTTGAGGTGGATTTGATATACATCAAAGGCTATCGCATTGAAAGAATATCCGTTGGAGAGTTCTTTTTCTTATGCTCACTTATTGTATTTGTTAAAAAGCTTTTTCATGGATCTTTTACCATTGTAAAAGCCTTGAGCTTTACACATGTAAAAGTAGAAAGAGAGAGCTAAATCCCATGAATTTGTGGTGTTTGAGTTGCATTCAATCAAGCAATCAATCACCTAAAAGTAGATCAAACTAGATCTTGACTTTTCCTAGATTGTAGGAAAGTGAATTGATTCCCTCCAACAACCATTTCCACCTTCATTTGAATTCAAAATCCACTTGTAGAACTCATGGAGCACTTCTAGATTCTATATAAAGACTTGAAATCACTTGTACAATACATGGAAGCAATATACATACACGTGACCATCATTGTCTTGCTCTTTCAATTTTTTGCATCATCTTATTTGCCAACAGTAATTGTAGAGGCTTCTTCTCTCTCTACCGAGCTCCAAACTGAGTGAAAGATGGCTCATTGGAAAGATACTAGTGGCTAGTTTATGCTTGTAAATCTGCATAGCATTTGCTTGCATAGGTTGGGAGAAATCTTAGTTTTTCTATCTCAGGGTCAATCTCTATGTATTCCTGAAAAATAGGAGGTACCATTGTTGAGTGTCTGATTCATTTCTATAGCATAGTTTGCATATTCCTTATAATTTTGTGCATTATATACACGAAACCTATGTGTATCATTCCCATAAAAGGATTTCTTCTAATTGTAATCATGATGGTCGCTATGGGCATTTGAAGTTCATTGTCTCTTCCATAGATAGTAAGTTTTTTGAGCTAGTCGATGTGCGAACCTATCTGTTTTGTATCATCTCTTTCTCCTTGATGCTCTAAAGTACATAGTGCATTTCTTTGCACTTGTCACATGCCCATAAGTTCTATTTGAGTCTCCATAAGCTCAAGGGCTGGTCTTGTGCTGGTTGGTTGGACCAAACATCATCGCTTCAAAATACACTTTTCTACCTCCTACAAGCTTCTGCAAGTTTTTTAAGATACTATCGCGGAGTTTCTCTAGCTCCACAAGTTCATCTTGGGATTCAAAGAAATTACTAGACCTTTGGTGAGGAAGGAGAGATGTTACTACTTGACATAGGACATGGAGATGGCTTTAGTCTGAGAATGGCCATAGGGGCATAGGCTCTGAGGGCCAAAGGTCCACATGGACTAAGGTAAGCTGACCCTTCCACACATCTACTCTTGGGTCAATTAGTGCACAACCTTCCAGAGAGGCTAAGAAGGTGCACATGATCAAGATAGTTGCAGGAGGTAAAAAGAAAGTGTCTGCTCTAGTTGAGAGGGCATTTAATAAGTCTATTGTTACCCCTCAATAGAAAGAGAAGGCAATGAAAGAGGGGTTATGCTATGGGTGTCTAGGACAACACTTGTTCAAGGATTGTCCTAAGAAAAAGAAAATAACAGCCACCATAGTTATTAATCCCACTCAGGAAGGCAGTGATGGAGATGAGGACTTTGGAGATTTCGCATCCTCGATATCATCTCCCATAGTGGCCATGATGGTCATGAAGAAGTTCCCTATTGTGCTAGACATTGTGCTTTCACGAGTGGCACATAAAGGATATCAATTTCTAGATATAGAAATCATTGTCATGAGGGGAGTTGTGGCAAGATAGCCTGTCAAGGCACTCTTTGACACTCCATCAACACATAATGTGATTAGTTCTCAACTAGTAAAGAGGTTACATCCAGAGACTATGCAGTGAGAGTATGCCTACACAATAGAATTAGCTGACAGAACATGGGATCAATGAGTTATTGATTTGCCCATTAAGATCTAGTCCTATGAGGATAGACTGGATTTTGAGATAGCTATACTGGCACGCTTTGATGTCTTCACCTATGCAATATATTCTTCAAGCTCTATGAATAATGAATGTACCTTTAATTCGAATGTAGTTTGTTTTGATCCTTTTGATAGCTTTCATGCCTCCTTCTCTAGCTTTCACTTTAGACTTTCACCTTTTAAATCTTCAAAGATTAATTTTTGTATATCTGCAATAATCAAGGTCCTCCTTTCTTCAAACCTGATGACTCCTACTCTGATACCACTGATGGAGAGTGTTAATCTCCAAAAGAACAAGTTATACTTGATGTTAGGGCACCTCTATATCAATAACAACTCATAACCTCAACCACTTTTGCAAAACCAATGCCAAATTATCAAGACTTGAGTTAATTGTGAAGAAACTCATTACATAGAAAAGTATGCTGCACTTAACTCACTCATTGACTAGTCAAATGTGTAAAGTTTTCAATGAAACTTTATAGAAGATGTCTCCTAAAGTTGTCACACCTTCTCCAAGTTAAATCTCTCCAAAAGATTTAGTAGATCTGGAGATTTGCTTCAAACAATGTACCTACTATTCTTTTGTGTAGTCGACTTTGACATGTGCAACTTCTAATGCATGGATTTCCCAAACTAGACGCCTTTTATTTCAAGCTTAATGTACATGTGAACTAATTTCAAGCTTAATGTACATGTGAACTAATTTCAAGCTTAATGTACATGTATATACAAGTCTTCATCTTTTGACCATGCACTAATCTTGAAGCCTCAAAATTTGATGTTTGCTTTATTCTTTGACTTCAAACCTTGTACAAATCATCAATTGTTGATTGTTCTGCACCAAGACATTCCAACTCGACTTTGCATGACTACATGAATACATCATAATACACAATGAATACACAAAACAAAGAATATATATACTTAAAATCAATCTTGAGAATCTTGGTAGTGGTTACCTATTGCATCTTGGAGATCTGGCTCTCCACAGATTAGTAAGATTAACAAAGGCAAGTAGCAATTGAATGAAGATGAAGGCACTATGAGTCAAGCTAACTTACTAAGAGGAAGAAGAGGTGGCAAAGGAAGAGGAAGAGGCAGAAGCAATAAAGATGGTGTTAAAGCTTGCTGGATTTGTGGTAAGACTAATCATTTAGCTCATGAATGTTGGTATACTAATCATAATGGTGGAGGATATAATCAGAACTCTAATTCAAGAGAAAGAGGTGGTAGAAATCAGAGAAGCAATTTCAGAGGTAAAGGTAGTAGAGGTTTCTTTGGAAGAAATGCAGGAAGAGGCTTTCAAAGTCAATCCTACAATAATACCTACTGTTGGGAAAGATGGATGGACACTCTAAGAAATGAGTAGGTACTGCCAAATCCTGCTTTGTACCAGCCCCTTGTAGCTTCAGAGTTGAGTTGTAGGCCCTCTTAACTTTCAAATGACACTATACAAGTGCCCATGTACTTTGGAAATGATGTGAGAAATGATTGAATCAAAACAGACTACTGCCACATTGAAGGATCAATGAAAACCTTCTATTTTTATTCAGACACCTGCTGCTTGTTATGCTCAGTGCTACCAGTACAGTAGGAATTAGAAACATTCCTTTTAGGGGTATCAAATTAGCTTAGTAAGATAATGATTCCAAGTGGAATCACTTAAAATGATGCACTATACACAATGCAATCAATTTAGCAATTGAATCATTACCCCCAATTTTTTAAGACCTCTCTAGAGTTTGACCAGTGAGTGCTTTGACACGCTTTTCTCCAAATTGGCTGAATGTATTTCCTTCAACGTTTGTGAGCATGTAGATACTTGGAGCTGATTCCAACAAGCTATAGAACATTGAAAATGATCAAGGAATGACTGAGATATGAGTAGTCCAAGTTGACTGTTATGAATGACTATGATAGAGAGATCATAAATGAGAATGTAGATCTATTGTATAAATGAACAATGTTGGGAGGACATGGGGATCCACTCTGAACGCACTCATCGGATGTTGCTGAACTGAGCCGGCATGAGAGGGCACTACTGGTGTCCCAACTTACCGGAGATTTTGAAGGTCAAGTGGTAAAAGTTATGAGGGAAGCGAAGATAGATAGTAAGAATATGGAACAAATAATCAGACCATTCAATATACCATATGGACTACTTAAAGAGCAAACACGCCAATATATAAAGACCACGACAAATAAAGATCCCGACAACAACCTCCAGTTTAACATGCAAACATTCACCTACACTCGAGGAATTTGACAAAGCTGATCCAATATGGAGGAGGAACTTTTTGGAAAAAAATCCGACACTAAGGATACACTGGGAGTCATCACCATACGTACTTCAAGTAAATCCATCTTTTTGCCCAGTACCCAGACGAATCTCCTAGATGCAATTTTGGGAAGGTCAGTGCCAGGCAAGCATTAATAATCAATGGCTCAACTATCCACTACTACCAAGTCCACCTCGAGATTATCTACCGACAAGAATACATGATCAAGACAATCGAATTTTGGATAGCTCGCTATGCCACCATACTAGATCTAGCCATTAAGATGACTAATAAGATTTCGGGCATGTTACTTACAGTTATTAAAGTGTTTCAGCATGCTCAATATACTTTTTTGAATTTGATCAGCATTAATCAGGGATCCGATGCCCTCATTTTTGATCTATCAACTATACCGAGTCGATTAACTCTTATGGCCATATAATCAAGGCTTATGTTTTTGCCTAGTCATTACATGCAAACTTTTGAGGAAGCATTCTTTACGGGGTTTTTTGAAATAGACTCCGAGATTTTTGTAAAACTGTCTTCGAATCTTAATGCCAGGATGGTGGCCTATGAACTGAGTTTCTTTGCAGACCATAGATAGGCACCAGAAGACAGAGTCAAATCAACGCAATGGAAAGAATTTATGCTATGTCATGCAAATCTGTTGAACCGATGAGAGCAACAAGCCATCCAGACATACTCACGTTGCCACAAAAAGCCTGTCGAGGATGACAGAGTTCAGGAGGAGGGACGTGTGGAAGGGGAATCAAGCAAAAAGAGAAGAAGAAGAAAATCAAACAATAAAGTTTCTCAATAAGGATTGAAGACTATCAAGAAAAAGAACAACTCTCCGCCCAAAGCCCCGTAGGGGCACGCATCAGGCAACAACGCCAAAGGCCCAAGTCTTGAGGAGTGGAATTAAAGAAAGATCACAACCAGGACACTTCATGGGAGGTTGCACACAGCCTCCTCATCCACTAGGAGCATGCAGTGAACAGAAACAAGCTGAGGAGAGAGACAACACACAAAGAACTCTACATCGGATAAGGTTTGAAGGTCCTAGTTGCCTCCTTGTCCACTGGATATGTGCAGTGGAAAGAAATGGAACAGGTCCTGGAGGATGACAAAGCAGATTCAGAACTAGGGCCTTTAAAACGTAATGCTCTCTTAAAAGAGAGTAGAGGTCAGCAAATTAAGGCATGCTTAGCAGCCCGAGTTAACACGACAACCCAGATTTGTGATATACGGAATACCAAGGGGATTATAGAAGCAAAGGACTGAATTCGGATAAAATAACAAACTGTCTAACAATCCTTATCGCTTCTTCGACCATTCGGTGCGCGTATTCAGAAGCCTTAGACAAGCTACAAAGGAAAATCAAAAGCCTTTCAAGGGACGATAGAGACAAAGAGGGGGAGAGTGTTGCAGAGCAAAGAGGCACAAACCCAAATTTTTCAAATTAATGAGCATATTTTTCTTCTTCAAAGTCTTAGGAAATTCCCTCAAGCTATGTAAATGCACTAGAGCAGTCCTCTAGATGCATAATCCCAAATCATTGTAATATATTTCTTGTAAAATAGTAGGAGAATAGAGATTTGTCAATAAGCACCGGTCACTTGTGTGAAAGGACCATTTTTAGGGCACATGTATATAAGTCACTTGGTGACTCTTTGTAAAGACTTTTTGCCATTTTAAACAAGAAGAGTTGAAGAATTTCGAATTTGCTTCTTTCCTGCAGATTTTCATCTTCTCTATGATCTTTGGTGTGTGTGTGAAGCTTGGAATGTGTGTGTAAGACTGTTGTCTACCCTTCCCCAACACTTTTGAGCTGCTGTAGTGTGTGTGAGCAAACACAAGTTGTGGACTGAGTGTGTGCATTTCCCACCATTCACTATTTCTATCATAACTCGAAGCACAGTAGTCAGAATCGAGTGCGATCACCTGTATTAGAAGCTTCTCGTTGAGAGCTTCGAAATGAACCTACTATTGGTGATATTTGGAGTTATGAGTTGGGAGATATCCTCAATTTAGTGAAAACTACTATAAGTGGTATTGTGGCAAGCACTTTCAATAGTTAAGTGAGTTAGCGAGGTAGGTTAGTCTTTTCTCATGCATGATAATTGAACCACTTCACTTCCCATCACATGCGCACATGTCATCATACATTTGGTTTGGTCAGTTCATTGGATTGATAATTAAGCATGTGTCAATCAACCACTATACGCACTTGTGTGGCAACGAGACTCAGTCTCTTTGGCACAAGTCCCTAAGGTTTTGTGACTTAGGTACACACAAGGCTTCAAGAAGATAGCTAAAGGTGAGAAGCATGGTAGGCTCTTAAGTTTTGAAGTAGGAGAAACCAAAAACATAGCTCTATTCAACTTTGGGTCTCAAACCCTAAGTGAGCTTGAAGTGTGGCATAAGAGACTAGCTCATGTGAATGAAAAGAACTTGATGGATATATGCAAGGATCAAAGTGTTCTTGGATTGCCAAACATATCAAAGCAACACATGATCAAAAAATGTTGATGTATGTCATATTGGGAAGGCAAAAAGACAACCATTCAACCACAAAGGCTACATCCACAACAACCTTTTGGACCTAGTACATACAGATGTATGGGGGCCAAGCCAAAAACCTTCATTGGCAAGATCAAGGTATTATGTCTCATTTATTGATGACCATAGTAGATGGACTATTCTAGACTTTATCAAAAGTAAGAATGAAGTGTTTGATTGCTTCAAAAAGTATCTAGCACATGTGGAGCATCCTAGAGGTAGATCACTCAAGAAGCTCAGATCTGATGGAGGGGAGAATACTTCTTCAAAGAGTTTGATGAGTTCTTGTAGGATAAAGGTATCAAAAGGGAAGTGACAACCAGGTACTCTCCTCAACTGTCATCCAATCACAAGGTGATTGGTTGCAAATGGGTGTATAAAGTTATAAGAAACTCAGATGGACCAGTTTATAGGTACAAGGCAAGATTAGTTGCCAAAGGATGCTCACAAACTCATGGTATTGACTATGAGGAAACATTCTCACGAGTTGCAAAGATTACTACAATGAGGACATTGATAAGTGTAGCTATTGCAAGGAATTGGAGATTCCTCCAACTTGATTTGAAAAATGCAATCTTAAATGGTTGGATACGTGAAGAGGTATACATGTCACAACCACCAGGTTTTGAAAACTCTAATCATCCATCTTATGTTTGTAGACTCAAGAAAGCATTATATGGATTGAAACAACTCCTAGAGCTTGGAATTACAGGTTGGTTACATACCTTCAAGATCAAGAGTTCAAAGCTAGTAACTCAGATCCTTCTCTATTCATCAAAAGGGATCATAATGAGGTTATCTATCTATGTGTATATGTAGATGATATTATTATGACAAGTGATGATCTAAATGGCATTCAAAGGATCAAGAGACACATGCAAGAGTAGTTCAAAATCGGTGACTTAGGTGAGTTCACATATTTCCTTGGTATGCAAGTGATTTATACAGATGAATGGATGTATCTAACTCAGAGAAGATACATTGAAGACCTACTTCTCAAGTTCAGAATGGAGAATGCAAAGCTTGCAGGTACACCTTTGGAGTTGAACCATACACTAAGTGTTTATGAATGTGAGCATATTAATGATCATAAAGAATATCAAAGCGAGGTAGGTAGCTTGATATATGCTACTCACACAAGACCAGATATATCATATAGTGTGGGAGTGCCTAGTCCATTCATGCATTCACCTAGAAGACCACACATGGATAATACAAAGAGAGTACTCAAGTACCTCAAAGGGACACTTAATGAAGGTATGTACTATCCTTACTCTTCAGATTTGGATATCAAAATCTATTCAGATGCAAATTGGGCAAGAGCAAGGGATGATAGAAGAAGTACCTTTGGATACCTAGCATTTGCAGGTTCAAAATTGGTATCATGGAGTTCCAAGAGGCAACCAACAGTTGCTTTATCTTTAATTGAAGTAGAATATAGAGGTCTTACTATTGCAACTCAATAAGCAATATGGCTCAAGGAGTTGTTCTCAGATTTGGGACTTGTAAGTTCCAAACCTCACCTACTTGGAGATAATGTAACTTCCATGCACTTGGCTGCAAATCCATTTTTCCATGCAAGGACAAAGCACATAGAAGTTCATTACCACTTTGTGAGAGAGAAGCATATGGCAAAGGAAATTGACATTTCATTTTTTCCTACTGAGAAGCAAATACCAGACATGATGACAAAGGCACTTGATGGGATAAAGCTTTGTAGGTTCAAAGCTATGGCAGGTATTCAACCTATCAGAGAATGAAGACTCAAGCTTACTTTAGCTTGAGGGGAAGTTGTTGGAACAACAAGCTTTCATTATGCTTGAGGTGGACATTATCCACTTGCAGAGAGTGTTGCTCTCTCTATAAAGCTCCAAATCTAGTGATTAAGGTTGCATTGATAGATATTACTATCTAGTTGTTGACTACACATTGTTAGATCATTTGGTTCACTATTTTCAGAGATATTGGAGATTTATAGTCTTGGGGTCATTCTCTACAACTTCTTGAAATTTTGGAATGACACCAATTCAGTGTTAAAGTGATTTCTCCTTGTATAATTAGGGATTTTATGCATTCTAACAAGCCAACCCTATGTATGACACTCCTTAAGAGGAATGTTTCCAATTATTACTATGCTAGCTGCTCTCAGTGTTTAAAGTCACAACTTCTATCCATATTTAGAAGGTTTTTTGTGAGTTAGTCATGGTGCAAGTTATCTATTTTGCACCAACTTGTTCTTGTTCATGTTCCAAAGTATGTATTGGGTTTTATTGTACTAAACACAAGCTTCCAAGGTCTACTTTACATATCTCAAGAGCTAGGGCTGGTCCTATGCTGGTTTGCTAGACCAACTTCACCACTAGAATACTCTACTCTCCAAGCTTCTCCAAACTTTCTTTCACAATTAACTCTTGCTATAGATCTTGATGGAAGCCTCATGCTCTAGTGAGGAAGATGATGACAACCCCGATGATGATCATGCAAAATTCCAAAAAACTCACATGATAATCCTCCCAAAAAGAAACTCTTCTAATTTTAGCTTTGAAGCTCTTATACCAAGTGTGAGAATTAACTCATGCAAGAAAGACTTGTGAATGATGTGTGTGCAACTCTCCTCCCATCCTTTTATATCCTATTGTATTCTAAAAATAGTAATGATCTAGAATGTTCTAGTGCCACCATGTGGCCCTCATGCAACACTCATCTCCATTACTATTGAATACCTTAGGATATCCCTCGAGCTTGGGACCTTGGCTATGGCTAGCCCTTGTCCCACACACACATGCAATGGTCCCTGTGGACCAATGTCTCACACTCTCTCCCCATTCTAAAGATCATTGTCCTCAATGATCAATGAGTGAACGTACTTGCGAACTAGAGCTTCTAATTCCCAAGTAGAGTCAGTTGAAGTATTTCGATGGCGATGCACCGCGCTGCACTCTCCTTCTCGAGAGCTCCACGACGATATGCTCGGAGTTGAAAACCGAGCTCCTGACGCCGCACACAGTACTCCGCACAGAGGCTGTAGAATACGCAGAAAACACAGTACACAGGGAGCACGAAGACAGACTTCTTAGGTCTTACAAATGCGGTCGAACTTACAGTCTGTGACTGACCAGGCCACTATATGTTTTATTAAAGAACATATACAAAGAAGTGTCCGATGGCCATTTGGCCTTTCACATGGACACTAACGGTAACAATCTCCCACTAAAGGCCAATATGGCCAGAGTAACTATGGGAGAAAAAAGAAAGAATGATAAGGAATACCTGAGTGTAAGTATACAAACTATACCTCCCACCTGATGGTCATGTTACACAATATATAAGTGACTGCGTAAGATCAAGAATCAAGTAACCCCCATCAAGTGACAACAGTGTCGAAAGCTATCCTGTGGTAGAGCTTTAGTCAAAGCATCTGCAGCATTATCTCGAGTGTGAACCTTCTCAAGAATAATGCTCTCAGTGGCTAAGAAATCTCTAATGAAGTGATACCTCACCTCAATATGCTTGGTCTTTGCGTGATAGACCGGATTCTTAGCCAAAGCAATGGCACTCTGACTATCACTGAGCAAGTGAGGTACATGCTGAGGCAAACCCATATCACAAGCAAGACGAGAAAGCCACAATGCTTCCTTAAATGCCTCACTTGCTGCAACATACTCTGCTTCTGTGGTGGAAACAGCTGTACATTCTTGAAGACGAGATCTCCAAGAGATAGCACCTCCAGCAAAATGAAAAATGTACCCTGATGTAGACTTACGATTGTCTACACAACCAGCATAGTCAGAATCTGTGTAACCAATAATGGATGCTTTCCCTCTACCTAAGCATAGACACTTTTCCTTAGTGCCACTCAGATATCTCAAAATCATTTTGACCGCTTCCCAATGTTTCTTGCCAGGATTAGACATATATCTGCTCACAACTCCCACTGCAAATGCAATGTCTGGTCTCGTAGCTACCATAGCATACATGAGACTACCAAGAGCAGACTGATAGGGAATTTTGGTCATGAATTCCTTTTGCTCATCTGACTTGGGGCAGTCATCCTTGCTCAATTTCACATATGTGGGTAAAGGTGTACTCAATGCCTTTCCACCCTGCATATTGAATCGGTGTACTTTGGATATGTACTCACTTTGAGACAAGTATATGCATCTTTTACTCCTATCACGAGTAATGTGCATGCCAAGAATATGTTTGGCATCCCCCAAATCCTTCATATCAAATGTCTAACTCAACTTCTTTTTGAGAATTGACAAATCATAAGAGGACTTCCCAGCAATCAACATATCATCGACGTAAAGTATCAAGCATATCAAGCTGCTATCAGAACATCTCTTTGTGTAGAGACAATGATCCTCATTGCTCCGAGAATAGCCTTGGGACTTCATAAAAGCATCAAACTTTTGGTACCATTGTCTAGGAAACTGTTTAAGTCCATACAAGCTCTTCTTGAGCTTACAAACTAGACTTTCCTTGCCAGGAACTACATAACCCTCTGGTTGTTCCATATAGATCTCATCTGTAAGATCTCCATGCAAGAAAGCTGTTTTCACATCCATTTGGACTAGCTCTAAGTCCTCCATTGCAACGAATCCAAGCAACATGCGCAAAGTAGTCATCTTGACCACTGGAGAGAAGATTTTCTCAAAATCAACACCATGTTGTTGCTTAAAACCCTTTGCAACAAGTCGTGCTTTATATTTTGGAGAAGCACTATCTGATGTGAATTTCAACTTATATACCCATTTACATGGTAAAGCTTTCCTGCCCTTTGGCAAAGGTACTAGGTCCCAAGTACCATTCTTGTGAATAGAATCCAACTCACTCTTCATGGCACGCTCCCACTTGACATGATCCTCTGTCTGCATAGCCTCTTTGTAGCAAGAGGGCTCACCGGCATCTGTTAGCATAACAAAATCTAAACCTGGAACATATCTATCAGGTGGATATGAGACACGTGCAGAACGTCTCAATGGTTGCTGAACAGGAACATGTGCAGACTGATCTGAATGGACATTCTCTTGAACATCCCTATGTGCAGCATTTTTATGCATGCTAACCGGAGGACTAGTATCCTCAAACACCACTCTTCTCACTTCAACCTCCTTAATCGGCTGTTTATGCATCTTAGACTCATTAAAAATGACGTCACTACTTCTGATCACTGACCGTGTTTCAGGATCCCATAAGCGATATCCAAATTGTCCTTCTCGACCATATCCAAGAAAAATGCATTTCTTTGACTTATGGTCCAACTTCTGTCTAAGATTCTTGGGTATATGAACATATGCTTCACACCCAAAAACTCGAAGATGATCATAATATGGTGGTTTCCCTGACCATAACTCTTGTGCCACTTTCAGACCTTTGGTAGTACTAGGTGAAAGGTTAATCACATGAACTGCAGTCAATACTGCTTCTGCCCAAAAACCTTGTGAGAGGTTTGCATGATGCAACATAGAGACTACTCTATCTTGAATAGTTCTATTCATCCTCTCAGCTACACCATTCTGTACTGGGGTATAAGGAGCTGTAAACTCTCTACGAATCCCTCTACACTGACAGAAAAGGTTGAATTCATGTGAGGTATACTCACCCCCATTATCTGAACGTAAAGCCTTAAGCTTAGTTCCTTTTTCAGTCTCAACTGAAGCAAGCCATTTTCTAAAAGTAGGGAATACATCATCCTTCGATTTGATAGGATATACCCAGACTTTTCTAGTAGCATCATCTATGAAAGTGAAAAAGTAAAGAGAACCACCTAAGGACCTAGTGGGCATAGGACCACACACATCTGTATGAACAAGATCTAAAGGCTGAATTGAAGAGTCAATGTGCGTTTTATGCACATTTCTGGTTTGCTTTCCATATTGACAATGCTCACAAAATGAAAAATCAGAGAAAGATAACACAGGTAAGTAGCCAGAACGAGAAAGATTTTCCATTCCACTACGAGATATATGGCCCAAACGACCATGCCAAATACAAGCCATAGGCTGTTCAGTAACAGCTAACAAGTGTTCTTTCTGTGATACAAATAAAGGGTAAAGTGAGCCAACTTTCCTTCCTTTTGCAATAACCATATTGCCCTTTGATATACGAAAGGACTGAGCATAGAAGACCACCTTGTAACCAAGGTCATCAAGTTGACCAACTGACATCAAACTGCATGATAACTGAGGTACATGGCGTACATTATGCATAGTAAATTTTGAACCGTCAATGAACTGCACAACTACATCTCCAATCCCCACAACATCACACTGGTAAGAGTCACCAAGTCTCACGGTGCCAAGAGACTTTGCTGCATAATTAGAGAACCATTCTCTATGTGGTGTCACATGGAAAGAAGCACCAGAATCTAGCAGCCAGGTGTGGGAAAGAGAATCAGCCATAAGTGCCTCAGATGGCACAGTACTATCAAGTGTCAACACATCAGCATCATCAGAAATAGCATTAATTTCTTCAATCTTCACAGTCAAAGTAGATGGTGCAGGTAACTGTTTAACATGCCCATCAACATTCTGTCCTTTACCTTTAGCATTCTTTAATGCATAACAGTCTTTGTTCATGTGTCCTTTCTTATGACAATAATGGCATTCAATATCCCTCTTCCTTGATTTACTTCTGCTCTTATTCCGTTGACCATTCTTTTCCTTGTTCTTGCTCCTGCCACGTTGTTGATTCTTTCCTTGGTAAGAATCACGAACATTATATGCATCTTCACTCTGAGTGCCAACCATAGATTTTCTACGAATCTCCTCACTCAAGAGTGCTCCACATATGTCATCATAGACGAGTTTACCACCTGGTGCACTATTGCTAATAGCTGTGCAAAATGTATCCCATGATGATGGCAGGGTGCATAACAGCAATACTGCTTTCATTTCATTGTCCATATCCATTTTCTGAGCCTGTAACTGGGAGAATATGGCATCAAACTCATTTAGATGAGCAGCAACACTATCTGTGTCCTTCATACGAAGGTCGTATAATTTTCTCATCAGATATACTTTATTTGATGCCGTCTCTTTTTCATATGTCTTGCATAACTTCTTCCAAAGCTCCTCTGCACTTTCACAGTCTAATACTGTAAAGTAAACATTATCTGCCAGGTGCAAGCAAATGGTAGACCTGGCCATTTCATCTAACTCATCCCAATCATCTTCATCCATGTCAGCAGGCTTCTTTGAAATCCCATTTACTGGCTTCCATTGCCTTCTTTGAATCAGCACATCTTTAATCTGATTCTTCCATAGAGCAAAGTTTGTGCCATCAAATTTTCGGATCTCAAAATGGTCTTTGCCCTGCAAGTTATAGCTCCTCCTCGGAACGCTAGCACTAGACCCTGATCCACCGGATGTGCCTGAGACCTCTGATGCCATGATCGTAGAGAACTGAATAGAATGATAATGGAGCTAGAAGAGTCCAAACACCAACAAATAAGTGTATCAAGGAGTAAATCGACCACTATATAATTGACTAAACCAGAAATCTGGAAAAATTTTGCCAGAGTATCCTCTGCAAAATTAGCATATGACCAATGTCAAAGTATCATAAAACTGCAAGTACTGACATGTCTACCTGCATAGTGAATCACTGACTCCACTGCATATAATCAGTTACCCAATAGAAGCCAACTAGGCTTATCGAGCACCTATGAACAACTATCATACATCTCCTATGGCGAGGCTGGGTAAGTCTTCCACCTGCATCACCGAAGAGACCCCGACATCTGGGTGTCTCCCAGTTAAGAAAACCTCACCACGACCCTCTTTATCAAACGTAAAAGGCTTTATGCAAAGAACGTAACCACTATATCAATGCCTACATGGACGTACATAAGCGGTATCCACAGAAGCGTACATGGTGTGTATGTGCTCAATATATGCAGTAAAATGACATTAAAAGGCTGAATACACAGCCCAAAAACTAGCCAATAACACCTGCAAGTGTCTGTCAACTCTGATGTTTTAGGCTTTAAAAACCTGCATAAATTTGCAGCAACTGCTCCCACCAAAACTGAAAACCCCTCAAGAAACCTGTAGTTTTACGAGTGTGGCTGAAAATACAGCCCCAAAGGTTGATATTTATTGTCTGAGAAGTACAAGGAACACTCTTCTTGATGTTCTTGGACCTGTGTGAAGAGAACTACGTGCGAAAGTACTCCGAAATGGCTCCAAAAACACCCCAAAATTGCTTCAGAAATAGGCTTTAAAAGCAAAAATGAAGATTTGAGGGACCAAAACTTGTTCAAGGTAATGTCAACCTTAGTCTTTCCCCTTCTTCAAACACCACAAGAGTGTAGCTTAGTGGCAAGAGATTGCCACAGTTAAGCGAGCTCTGGGGGGAACAGTACTGGGATGGGTGACCTCCCGGGAAGTACCGGGAACCTCTATATTCCTTGATCGTTGAGGTCCTCCCTCGCGCGCAGCCAACGGCGCCAATGGTGACTTCGGTGACTCGGATGACAAGGTATGCCAAGGTCTATGCCTTGGTCGCCACCTTAGTCGTAAGCCTTGGAGAAAACCGAGAGCTCCACGACGATATGCTCGGAGTTGAAAACCGAGCTCCTGACGCCGCACAGTACTCCGCACAGAGGCTGTAGAATACGCAGAAAACACAGTACATAGGGAGCACGAAGACAGACTTCTAAGGTCTTACAAATGCGGTCGAACTTACAGTCTGTGACTGACCAGGCCACTATATGTTTTATTAAAGAACATATACAAAGAAGTGTCCGATGGCCATTTGGCCTTTCACATGGACACTAACGGTAACATCAGTAAGTGGTAATCCTCTGTAGGCTACTAGAGAATCCTGGATGACATAGTTCCTTAAATTTTTCTATTTCTGATCTAGTATCCTATCTAGAGAATGCTTTATGCTATCACTTTCTTGCAAAGAAACAATACCCTTGATTAGATTATCCTCTCCAAAAATAAACTTTCTAAGTTTACTGACATGAAACACTGGATGGACTCTACAATCTGGAGGAAGCTCTAATTGTATGCAACATCACTTAGCTTCTTTACTATCTTCCAAGGTCCACAAAACCTTGGTGAAAGCTTACTACACTTCCCTGTGGATAGTGAAGTAGATCTAGTTGGTACCTGAAGAAAGACTATATCTCCTTTTTCAAAAGATCTAAGAGACCTCTTCCTATTAGCATACTCTTTTGCCCTATCAGCTGCTTGCTGCACCTTTGCTTTAGCTATTTCTAGATTTTCTTGGAGGTTCGCTAAAAACTCCGAAGCACTAGGACATTTCCTTTGGAATTCCTATGGTTGGAGCATTGGGATTCATGGCATAGTTCATCTCAAAAGAAGACATTCCTATAACCTTGTGAGGCCTATTGGTATAAGCAAACTCTACTAGCAGCAAGTAAATATCCCAATTTGTGTGCCTCTCAGATACATATGCTCTCAACATTTCCTCTAGAATCTAGTTGAACCTCTCGATCTGACCATCTCTTGCATACAACTCCTATTCATGCACTCGCCAATTGCAATGCACACTACTCAATTTCTTGCTTTCAAAAGCTATTGGGCTATCATCTCGGCTCAAAACTGCCCCTATGGCTATGCCACTAGCATTTGTCTCTAACTCAAGGGATTTTTGTGGATCTACCACTTTGAGTATAGGAGCCTTTGAGATAGCTTATTTGAGAGTGTCAAGACTCTCTTGCTACTCTTGTTTCAAGGGAACTTTGCCTTGAAGCAAGTTCCTCATAGGCACTCCTATCGATGAATAAGAAGATATGACTTTTTGATAAAAACCAAAAAAGTCCTAGAAATGACCGTACTTGCCCCTCATCCTAAGGAGTAGGCCAAGCTAAAATAACTGAGAACTTCTTGGGATCCATCTGAACCCCATCAACCGAGAACACATGCCCTAAATACTCTATCTTCGAAAGAAGCGATTGAGTCTTCTCTGTATTTACATATAACTGATTCTCTTTTAAAACATTCAATACTATCTTAGATGATTCTCATGCTCATGCACAATCCTACTATACACTAACAAATCATCAACAAAATCTACAACACACTTTCCAATGAAAGATTGCAAAATGTCATTCATTAACATCATAAATGTAGCTGGTGCATTAGTCAAACCAAATGGCATGACCAAATACTCATAGTGCCCAAAAGAAGTCTTGAAAGTTATCATATGTACATCATGATCTTTTACCCTAATCTGATGGTAGCCACTCTTTAAATCTATTTTACTAAATACAACTACTCCACATAGATCATCTTAAAGCTTAGGTATCTTGGGCATGAAATGTCTATGTCTGATAGTAATCGTATTGAGTGCTAAGTAGTCGATGTATGTCTTATAAGATCCGTCTTTTTTCTTCACAAGAAGAACTCGTGCTGCAAAGGGTGAATAGCTGGGTCTAATCAGCCCTTTCTGTAGGTACTCCTCCATGACCTTGCGGAATTCATTCTCCTCCTGCAAACTCATTTGGAATGGTGGTTGAGCGATTGGACTCACTCCTGGTACCGATTCGATTCTATGCCCTATGTTATTGCAAGGAGGCAAACCTGAATGTAACTCTTTCAATAATAACTCTTGGAATTCTACTATTTTTTCCTCTGAAAGTGCTGGAGCATTCTGATGGAAAGTGTTAATCTCCAAAAGAACATGTTATCCTTGATGTTATAGCACCTCTATATCAAGAACAACTCATAACCTGAACCAATTTTGGAAAACCGATGCCAAATTATCAAGACTTGAGTTAACTGTGAAGAAACTCATTACACAGAAAAGTCTAGTGCACTTAGCTCACTCATTGACTAATCAAATGCGTAAAGTTTTCAATGAAATTGCATATAAGGTGTCTCCTAACATTTCTACAACTTCTCCAAGTTAAATCTGTCCAAAAGATTCAATAAATCTTGAGATTTGCTTCAAACAATGTACCTATGTCTGAGATTGTTCTTCTGTGTAGTCGACTTTGACACTTCTCTGCCATATCTCCTCAATTAATGATTCACCTCCATTGGAGTAGGTGCTACCCTGCAATCTTCCATTTTAAACTTGATTAGAAAATTCTTCAAATACCTTTCGTGAGTCACATACACTCCATGTGGAGTATATGAAATCTCCATTCCCAAGAAATATGACAAGTCTTCCAAGTCATGGATCTTGAACTCTTTCTCCATTTGCTTCTTAAGGCTTTGTATGCCCTTCTCATCTATACCCGTAAGAATTATGTCATCAACATATATGCAGCTGTAAATGAACCCATCATCACTTGCTTTAACAAGCAAGCTAGTATCAGCCTTAGACACATGGAAACCAATCTCTTTCAAGAACTTCACAAGTCTGTAATTCCATGCCCTTGGGGCCTGCTTCAAACCATACAAAGCTCTCTTGAGCTTACATACATGAAAACATAATTTGAAATGTAACCATTTAGAAAAGCATTCTTCACATGTAACTAACATAGCTTCTAGCCTTTACATGTAGCAATAGCTATGAGAGTCCTTATAGTTGTCATCTTTGCCACAGGACTATAAGGCTCATCATAATATACACCATATGATTGAGCATACCCTTTCACAACAAGTCTAGCTTTATACCTAGACACACTTCCATTTTCATACCTCTTTATCTTGTAGAACCATTTGCATCCAATGATCTTTTGATTATTTGGTTTAGGAACCAAATCCCATGTCTCATTCTCCATCAATGCATCATACTCATCCTCCATAGCTTTCTCCCAATTTTCTTTACCTTTTGCCTCATCATATGTAGAAGGATCTACTTTCACCATATAAGCATAATCTTTAGTGGTCAAAAATGAAGTATCATAATTGTACCTTATGGGTTGTTTCTGTTCCTTGTTGGCCTTCTGGCTTCTCCACTCTTTGAAGTCTCTGATTCTTCATATTCTAGGTCAAACCTTGGCATCTCTTCATTATCAATCTGAGCAACAACAATCTCTTCATCATCATGAATTTGAATCTTTGATTTCCCCTTTCTTTGGGTCATGACTTCTTCATCACCTGCATGAACATTAATTGTACCTGCATACCAAGTACCTTGCTCATCAAATGTGATATACTTTGACACAAGGAATTGCTTTGTGGATGGACTCTACAATCGATAACCCATCTGCTTATCATCATAACCAATGAACACATACTTTTTAGCTTCAGGTTCCAATTTATGCCTTAATTGAGATGGTACATATGCATAAGCCAAACATCCAAACACTTTGCAATGATCTAAGGTAAGTCTCTTACCCCACCATGCCTCATATGGTGTCATACCATTCAAGGCTTTACATGGAAGTCTACTAACCAAATAAGTAGTTGTATTTACAACCTCAACCCACAAATAATTAGGGCAATTTTTCTCCTTCATCATTGACCTTGCAAACTCAAAAAGAGTTCTATTTATCCTTTCTGCTACACCATTTTGTTCAGAAGAATACCTGCAAGTAACTTCCCTTTTTATACCTGCATTCCATAAGTAATCCATACACATGATAATGTTTAAATGTATTGAACACCTCTGATTTCTCTTTGATCACATATATAGTGATCCACCTAGTAGCATCATCAATGTAAATCACATAATATCTTCAATCATTAATGCTAAAGTCCTTTGATGGAGACCACACATCTGTATGCACCAATTCAAGCTCCTTTGAATACATAAATCCTTTCTTACCATAAGTATTCTTGTGAGCTTTACCCAATTGACATGCTTCACACTTGTATGTCATGTATTGACCTGTAATATTAGGCCATCCAAGCACTGAACCATTGTTCATCATATCCTTAATACCTCTTTCATTAAAATGTCCAAGCCTTTTGTGCCAAAGATCTAACTCAGAGATCTTACGTTCTCCATAAGTAAACAAGGCATGACCAACATTGCCTTGAATCTTCAATGTGAAGAGCCTTCCTTTTTTCTTCCTTGAAACAATCTGTTTATATCCATGGCTAGGTTCTTCAACATAAACTCCATCATTAGTGAACCTTACGTCATATCCTTTTTCTACAATTTGTCCTACACTTATCAAATTCTTTGGAATTGTAGGAACATACAAAACCTTGCTCAAGAGAGTGCTTCCATCCTTGGCCTTTACTGATCCAATGGACTTCACATTGTACTTTGTATTAGCACTTGTTTGAACTATATGATTACTCACCTTATTCTCCAAATCAGCCATTAAAGATATGTTGCCACTCAGGTGATTGCTACACCCTGAGTCAATGTAGAAAACTCTTTGATCTCCACTTTGTCTTTCACAAGTTGCATTCATAATTAAGGTTGAATCCTCCTTGTGATCTGAAACATAATTGTAGTAGGTGGTTGTGCAAAGTGCAAGCCTATACATTTGGCTAAGAGTTCATGAACAATAGGAGCTCCATGGAAACCATTGCTATGAAGACTTTACCTTTGTAAGCCGTCGGATTGGCATATTGTAATTCCCTATTTTTCATATACCGCGTGAATCGAAAGGTCGATTGCAAAGGGATGTATCTGTTTATTACCTAATGAAAAGACATTGCGGTGACGCTTCAGAAAGGATGAGTAGTATCGCCAGACTGTCTGTCTGGGTGATTGCGTTCTGCGAAGTCGCCGTAGTGCAGTATTCTTAAACTCTGAGTATTGTTGTTCTTATCGCTGTGTAATTGCATTTAATTTGTGATTGATACAGTAAGATTAAGTGTGGATAATAAGTCTGCGTAACGGAAAGGCATAAATCCTACGTTATCTACGGTGAAAAGTATTAACCGGAATATGAACAGTAAATCTGTGAGAGGATTAACCAGAGTCTTGACAGTAATTAGTATGAAACAGAGTTTGGAACATTAACGTACTACGACTTGGATAAACTAATTGGGAAAATGAAGTTACAGGGCCTCTGATTTATCAGACCCCTACCACTCCCAAGGACCCGAAAGAACTTAAAATGCCTGTAGTGTAACTGCGCATTTTAACACTAGTGCCATTTGTGGGAAGGTGGCCACAGATCGTGAATAAACAGTAAGGTGGAGCAGTACGCAATTGGTGCAAAGGTGATATATGTCGGTTACTCGGTCCGGCGAGTCGTATCCGAAGTACAGAAGAGACCAGCAACCTTGGGTGGTACCAAATTTGTTAGGGACACCCCCAGGAGGCAGAAGTATAGACCGGTTGAGTCCAATCGTCGAAGGAGCGGAGCCAGTTAGCAGTGATTCCGGTACCATTTCGGTGACCCGTGCTGTAATTCTGATAGATTCTGGTGTAATTTCAGAACAGTGTGCAGAAGGTACAGTAACTTTGGAGTGTACAGGCACACAGTGCGCAGTTGACCCGACACCGTCTGGTCAAGATTCGACCCTTTCCAAGGATAAAGTTGTGTTACCCAGAGAGATCATTGTCGGTGAAAGAATACCCTGTTTTGGGGAAAGTTCGACAAATTCCGGTGACACTTTGGTCCCAATTGCAAGGAATTTACAGTTTTCCGGTGACAGTGTGATACTTCCTGGTGAATCTTCATTCCGGACACCACTGTTCGGGGCAAATTTGCCTACCTGGGATATCCAAGCTAAGGATAGGTTCTTCGATTTGGAGATCCGTAAGAGATTGAACGCTATTTTTAAACCAGAAGGTGAGCAGTCTGACCATACAGACTCTGAAGGTCAAGAAATGCCACCTCAGAACTCAGGAGATAGCAACGGTACCACGGCTAGCACTATGAGTGGTCAACAGCAACAGCAACAACAACAACAGCAGCAACAGCAACAACCCCTTCCACTTCGACCAGTACCAATAGGGATAACTTACATAAAGTTCGGTGGATTTCTAGGTGATGATCCTGATGCCCGTGTATGCACCTCTGAAATAAGTTATGCAGTGCTAAACCATCCACCCGATCCAGCATACAAGGCCATCGTATTTCAATCAACATTAGTCAATGAAGTAGCTCGATGGTTAACAGAGTATGATTTCAATCATTTCATTACCTATGAGGCGGTATGGGATGTGTTTTTACAGAGGTTCCGGTTGAAGAAAAATCCTGCCGAAATCTTTGATTACTTGCAGAACAATAGACAGAAGCCGCACCGCACTAGACTGTTCAAGAATATGTCACATTATTTAGAACTCATTTAAGACAATTGCCTCCGACACATGCTAATTTACTGGATGATGTTATAACCTAGTGGTTTATTAATGGTTTGACCCCATCGCTAAGACAAATTATGATCATCCACTGTGTGGGAGCTATGACACTAGATGTTGTTATCGCGATGGCCCTGCAACTCGAGCATAAGGTTGGAGGATTCACTGAAGACTTGGAATGGCTGAAAGCCAGTAAGCATGGTATAGATGATCAGGCTAAACAGATGTATTGCACTAAGTGCAAAAATCCAAGGCATACTAGCGCTACCTGTGCCCTTAATCAGATGTATTGCGCCATCTGCAATATCACCAGACACTCCACCGAAAATTTTGCGTATAATGCCAAAGTGCAAGGACGAGCAGCTGTAAATGCCATTATATAGGAACTAGGACATCCAGCAACTCACTACATGCCACCGCAGATGCGAAACAATCAGTCGCAAGGATACAGGAATTACCGGGGACAGCGGAGTACTAACTTCAATACAAATCGATGGCAGACAGCTACATCACTGGAAGGTACTTCTCTACCACCACCTCGATGTCATTTTTGTGGTGAGCTTGGCCACATACGGAGATTCTGTAAGGATGCAGCCGAATATGATAAAAGAAAGAAAGAGCGTCAAAACTCGATGACCAACATGGTCTATATCTCACCAGTGGAATCGCAAGCAGCAGTGGTCCAGACAAGATCCGGTAAGCAGTTGCAACCTGCAGCTGAGGTGTTTGAACCTGGCATTCGTGAACAACATCGAATGTATACCAAAGCTAGCCAATGGACCACCACAGAGCCTACTGTGTTCCCCGATCCAATTCCAGTGACACAGGTTCCCCTGCCAAAGGAGAGAGCGCATGAACAAGACTGTACTCCAGTAATAGGAGAATCATCATCAGAATCGATGAAGAGTACAATTCAAACAGATCAGGTATGGGATATTCTCTCTAAGGCTACAATTACACTCCCCTTGGGGCAGCTACTCGCCTTGGTGCCCGGAGTTAGGCAGCAGTTTCAGCAACAGGTTAGTCCCGGATCTCCTAGTACTCCGGCGACTGCAACAATACAACCAAAAACTGATTCTACGGTGGATCATTCTGTCCCCTTAATCACTGTCTGGCATAAAAATCACAAGATTACGCAAGTGCTAATTGATGGTGGTTCCAGTGTGAACATAGCAACTGTAGCTCTCTGTAAGAAGTTAGGGTGGACCCAAATCGAGCCCGTTCAATTCTTTGTCAGAATGGCAGATCAATCTCGAGTTCATCCGGTGGGACTCGTAAGGAATATCCCGATTACTCTGCAGGGTACCATGTTTAAAATGACTTTTGTAGTCTTAGAAGTACCAGAATCCAGCCTCAATTACAATCTTCTTTTCGGTCGACCATGGTTGAAACAGGCCAAAGTCATGCAGGATTGGTCAACGTAGGAACTGACTTTTAAAGACAATCACCATAAATATGTTGTCAAACTGGATGCCATTCAGCCCTGCGAAATTCATGCCAGACCATATGTAGCAGAACCGGTCCACATGTTGGATGGCTTATCTGACGACGAAGAAGAAGCGTTTCTGAAGAAAAATAAAGATCTGATTTCCTTAGGTATTGTAGATCTGCAAGCTGTCGCAGACAACTCGAGTCCAGCAACCTGTACGGTTGTTCCCGTGACCAGAGACACAAATGTAGATGATAATGTTGCTATGGATGAAGCTACTTTGCAACAACTTTTACAGTCAGCTGACGATCCAGGAAAACCTCGTCAATTCTATGTCCCAGAGGACCAATTAGTAACCTATAATTTGGGTGATGAAAGCAACCCGCGTCCTGTTAAGATTAAGGCAGGGTTGTCCGAGGCATTTCAAGAAGATTTTATCCAACTCCTGCGTGAGTTTTCTGATGTTTTTGCGTGGGACTATCGGGATATGAAAGGCCTGGACCCGCGAATCTATCAACATCGGGTCGTGCTCAAACCAGAGGCAAAGCTAATCAAACAATCCAGTTACCGAATGAACCCCAATTATGCAGCACAGGTCAAAGCAGAACTCGATCGGTTGTTGAAGGTGGGATTCATTGTACCAATCGAACACACTGAATGGATCTCTCCGATCGTGATTGTTCCAAAGAAAAATAAACAGCTACGAATCTGTGTGGATTACCGGAAATTGAATGCGGCAGGTATAGATAGGGTTGTTCTGTGTTTCCAAGTTCTCTTTACTAGTGCGATGGAAGCTGAGGAAAGAGACTCTAATGTCTCCCCATAAGAACCTGATATCATCCCATAAGCTGACTGCGAAAATACCATACTGTAGTAGGAGAGCTCCAAAGCTTTATCAGACAGACAATATGTTTGGACTGAACCACGCAATGGAAACACCAGTGTTGGAGTTGGTTCAACTGATGTGGAGTTGGGCCGTCATAGACCAAAGGTGCGAGAACTGGAGGAGCCAACCCCTTGTGAAGCAGCCAGCCGTGCACGTAGGGAAAGTAGGTGAAGCTCCACACACGACGAAAGGGGGTGAATATCTACCTTTGACCCGCATTGGCCTGTTACAAGGAGGGGAAAACACTTGGCAGGGGAAGCTTGGTGAAGCTCAATTCCATACTCAGTTAAAATGGAGGGAAGAAACCCGCAAACGGGAGATCTGGATGGAGCTCGATCCCAACATCAGGTGGAGAAACGGAGAGCCCATCTTGGCGAGGAAAGAGGAAAAGCCAGAGGCTAAACTCTCAGAACGAGGAAGCTCGAGACCCCGAATTTGATGAAGCCTAGAGAATGTCAAGAAGGAAATGGTAGCCTGGCCTTCTGTGCCTCCCCATAGATAGAAGCCCCCCACCATGTCTTATGCGCATGCAGGAGGGGAGAGAGGAGCTCAACCCGCCATGGCCATGGGTGGTGCAGACGAAAGGAGGAAGATCAGTGAGTACCGACCCCAAAAAGAGGGAATACGTGCATGCTCTGGCATGAACAAGAGAGATAATGAGGGAGAAATTACTCTTCCCCACCTACCATTGTATAGTCGACACCATTGATTGAACCCCCCCATCCTTGTGTGAATAGATCTTTGGTCTGTTGAACCATTCAAATACCATCAAGTAGGACTTTTTTTATGTGAATTTTTTTCTACGAAATGAACAGAAGGAGGGGATTAGAAAGGAAGTATCCCTATCCCTCTACCCAAGGCAATCACTGAAAAAGAGGTGGCAGAGATGGAAAGTGATGCCCAAATGTGTATGGAGGAAAGTGTGTATGTGTGAGAGAATGAGAGAGAAGGAAGCTAGGGGAGTGTTCTTGTGTAACAACAAAACTGAACTAAAAGTATCCTAGAAAAACAATAAAATGGGGAGCAAATGGCCCAATGGAAGGGGGAATATGCCATGCAAGAACAAAATCCTACGCAAATGAGCAGAAAAATTGCAACACAATACTTTACCACATGTTCTTGAGCTCTCCAAGTGATGAAAGGCCGACCATCCCCGGCAACGGCGCCAAATTTTGTTGTTGAGAGCATAGGGGAGTAACCAACCCACATCACCTTGCATGGAAGCAAGGAGGAAGGCCCAAGAAAGACTCTCCTTTCATCCACCCCATCCTCCATCATGTTCAAGCCATTGGCCATCAGCCCGCAGCTATGCCACATGCTTGAAAACATGGAGAGATGGGAGTCAAGGATCATGGTCACACATGGAAAATACAAGTAATGCAACACATTACTCACACACAAAGGAAGGTTCAGCAAGCACACACACACCACACCCTCTCACACTCCAAGACTACACACATAAATGCACAAAGCCTTAGAATAAAAGAGAGTTCTTCCATTCATGAAGATTTTACATGGAGTACGTCGAACCAAGAGCCCCCTTTCCACAAAAATGAGGCTCTATTTATAGCCTAAGCACAATTCCCCATGTGCTCATTTGGAAAAGTCAAAAAGGTGATTCTCTCTCTAACTGCCAATCTTCTAGGATATTCTAAAGATCAAATTTGTAACAACCCAATCTCCAAGAAGGGCATGCGTGGATTTTCTACGTGGGAAATCCTTAGAAGGGCAAAATGGGTGAAAATATGAAGTCTTTTATACTAAGGCATAAAGAAATATTTAAAAAGTGTCTAAGAGGGAGTTTTCATGTGAAACTCTAAGAAGATACAAAAAGAGGGTTCCTATGCACAGATGTGTTCATACCCAATACTCAACACCGTGTTACAGGCACCAGTACCCACCACACCAAAAGAAGTTATGCAATTCTTGGGACAGATTCGGTGGCATGGTCCCCATTTACGGTGGTTAGCCCATTTGGCAACCGCACTTAATCGACTAATGACGAGTACTCCACGCCAGTTCGAATGGACTCCAGAATGCCAAACTGCCTTTGATCGTTTAAAAGGATTATTGACTCAGGCCCCTATTTTGTAACCCTCGGAGTGGGAACGCCCGTTCCATGTCTTTGTCGATGCATCGGATATAGCCATTGGAAGTGTTTTAATGCAGCAAACTGATAAGTGGTTCCGGCCTGTCTATTACACTAGTCGTCGACTAGCTTCAGCTGAACAGAATTATTCAGTGATCGAAAGAGAATGTCTCGGATTGGTGTACTCTGTGAAGAAATTCAGACATTATTTGCTAGGCCGAAAATTCACCTTTCACGTGGATCATGCTGCACTTGTATATCTGGTCCGGCAGCAACATTTAGGAGGTCGCTTGGCTCGTTGGATTTTATTACTATAGGAGTTCAATTATGAATTGATTCATCGACCCGGCACCGCACATGCATTAGCAGATTTTCTCTCTTGTTTGGATTTCGGTGAAGCTCCGGTGGGTGTTGATGACACCACACCAGCACTTTACGTTACTGAAATGGCTCGTGATGACTTTGCAGACCCTCCTGGGCCACCTACCTACTATGATCAGTTATTAACCTTCCTTTTTGACGGATGTCTTCCCCCTCACACTCCTTCTGCTATGCGGCAAAAAATTGCAATTTACAGTCGTAGATTCCGGTTGATTATAGGACAGTTGTACTACATAGATCATACTGGTGTCTT
The DNA here is from genome assembly GCA_020310875.1 of Ceratopteris richardii. Lineage (NCBI taxonomy): Eukaryota > Viridiplantae > Streptophyta > Polypodiopsida > Polypodiales > Pteridaceae > Ceratopteris > Ceratopteris richardii. The sequence goes on from CM035436.1 coordinate 70,783,576, forward strand.
TTTTTGTTGTATTCCACCCCATGAAGTACACTCGGTTATGGCTATGACACATTCAATACCCTCCGGTGGACATTTTGCAGCAGATCTTACACACCGAAAAATTCTGCAAAGTGGTCTTTGGTGGCGTACCATGTATAAAGATGTGAATCAGTTTGTGCAGCAGTGTGACACTTGTCAGCGATCTAGCTAGCCATTACAATGCCATTTTTTTCCTTTGCAACCTGTATTACATTTGGAACCTTTCCAGAAGTGGGGTCTTGATTTTATTGGACCAATCACACCTCCAGCGACCCTTAGCAACAATCGCTACATCTGACCTGCACAGATTACGCTACCAGATGGGCAGAAGCTTGGGCCTTATGGTCCGCTACAGCTGTTTCGGTGGAAAAATGGCTGATGAAGGACGTATTCCTGCGTTATGGATTACCTCTGGAACTTGTGACAGACCAAGGAACACACTTTGCTAACAATTTAATGCGAGTACTAACGCATACTTTACAAATTCTGCATAAATTCAGTTCACCGTACTATCCTCGTGCTAATGGCTTAGCGGAAAGTACCAACAAGAGGCTGCTGAGTATGCTTCAGAAATTGGTCGTGGAATCACCAAAAAGATGGGATCAGTTACTACCTGCAATCTTATGGGCATACCGGACTACATACAAAGTTGCAACCAGACTGACTCCTTTCAAGCTTGCTTATGGGTTGGAAGCAATCGCGCTAATGGAAATTGTAGTGCCCAGCTTACGTGTGGCCATCACTCAGAAATTGTTACCCGAAGACTCTTTGCCATTTCGGTTGGACGCCCTCAGAGCTTTGGATGAACATCGCTGGGAAAGTTTGCTAGTTCTTCAAGAAGTGCAGTTGCGGCAAGCCTGTACCCATGATCGGTTTCTCAAGTCTCTAGTTTTTTCGGTGGGCCAACTTGTGTTGTTTTATAATGCTAAGTCAAATCGTGCTGTTGGGAAATTTAAATTACGGTGGTTCGGTCCTTACCGAATTAGTGACCAAGTGGGACCAGCTACTTTTCGGTTGACTACTTTGACCGGAGTTCCTCTTCCTAAAGTGATCAATGGTTCAAAGTTGTGACCGTATCACCAAGCGCTTGATTCTCGCTGATGTGTTCTTCATTTTTTTCGTGTGTCACTTACTTTCTTTTTATTTTTGTGTGTTAGTTGAATAAAGACCGTAAAAATCCTCGTTTTGATACATAATCATGATTAATCGCCACCCTGTGTTATTGATTCTGCTCATGCATGCATGCCGTAATTATGAAGGTTATCATCTCAACACCGTGCGATGCTTAGGGTTTGCGATCACCTCCCGTTACCAAGTGCCCACTTAATCTTCTTCTTTTCCCTGTTAATCGCTATTGTGTCTGTGTGATCTGTGCGCTGTGTTTTTTGTGTTTTGTGTATTTGTGTTCTTGTGACTTCTCGTGTGCATCATGGAAGCGTTAGCCAATTTCGCTACCTTCCGTGACGGACTCCCTGTCACTTTAGTACAATGGTGAGTACCAACGTGAGAAGATTCACCTCATAATTGTCAATCCGTGGAGACGTGAGGACTAGTATGAAGACTATGAGCAAGTGAAGGCACAAGTGCGTGAGTGAGAAGCACACAAGCATGCACACACATACACACACACGCGCACACAAGGCAAGAACAAGGAGAGGAACAATGGAGTGCTTTTCATTAATCAATAGATCTCTTACATAAGCTCAATTCACAAACAATCTAACCCCCAAAATGAGCTCTCTAGCTCTTTTTATAGTTTTTTGACTAGTTTTGGCCCTGTCCAGACCTAGTGTCCGGCCTAGTTAAAAATTAGGTTCCAGGGCTTATTTGAGGGTTCAAACGAAGTCTAAAAATTATGAAAATTGGTACGATGGTACTTCTAATACTCCTCAAGCTCGAGGACTCCTCGGCTTGCACAAAATGGAGTCTATTCTACCAAAAACGGGATTTACAATGTTTGTGTAGTGATCAAAATCACTTGAGTTGTACATAATCCATGGGAAAAAAATGATTTGGCCTTGTTGCCGTATTGTGCATGACTCCTCTGTTGCTTTGTATGCCAACACGCCCCCCTTCCTAGCGTCTATCGCCCCTGACAGACCTTTGTTCTCTCGGGTGGTCGATATAATATTGGATGACATTGGTGGCCAGTTCATGTTCTGCTATCCGTAAGCCTCTTGCTAGATCAGCTTCTAATGCATCCCAATTGATTGCACCAGGGGTCTCTGGTTGCGGGGTGGTGTAGTACTCTGAGTACATTGCTTGTTCACAAGCAAAAAGTTGGAGCAGATGTGTTGGCTTTGGTGCGAAAATCTCCGAGTGATATTCCCAGAAACCTGATCTGAACATTTCTTCGAAGGTCTGTTTGTAGCAGGCAGGGAGGTATTTGATGCGTGCATGCCAGGCGTAAGCCACACGAATACTGGGGGTGGTGCTCATGTCATACACCAAGTCGTAATTTCCATTGCTAAACCCCGGGAGACGTACCTGTGGTGCGGCTGCATTTCTAAAAGTCTTCAGGACTACTTGCATCATATCTAAGATTTTAAGCATCATTTGCACTGCTACATCTTGCATGGGCTTCAAGCGCGGCATCCAGTGGCGAATGGTTCCCATCATATATGCTACCGACGGTGGTCCCTGTGGTGGCGCAATGTACGGGTAGTTCAGCCATTCCTTGCATTGCGCGTTGTTCTGTACCTTGATATTGAATGCCTTCCAAGACCTGCGGCGTGGGACTGGACCGTAACATGGGTTGTATAGGAGGTGTAGAGGCGCATTGTTCCATGTGCGTAGCATTTCTGGATATGTCTCTAGAAGTTTCTGCCGCCAGGTGGGTTGACGAATTTTGCCTTTTTGCACCTCTGGAGGAAGGTCTTCGGGTTGAAATTGGGTTGCAAAGGTAGGAATCTGACCCGTGACTCTTTGTATTTCTGCATTATAATCAGCCAAGATAATATAATACGGCCTGTATTGGAGTTCAGATGAGAGGATCAGGCGTCTCGATGACAGGTTCTTGAAGTAAGCTGATTGTAACATAGTGTCCTCTATGACCCTCATGGCCTGATTTTGCACTACTGTGCGCTCTTCGTGCGAACTCCCGATTTCCTCCACTTGACGTAGCCATGGGGCCGTGGTGCCTCGAATGTGTCCTGCGCTTCTTCTGTTTGTTGGCCTCCTGGGAATGGTTGCGGATGGTATTCTTCGTCAAACGTTTGTTCCACAGGAATTTGCACAACTTCTTCGTCCGTGGGAGCCTCTGGAGGGGAAGATGGTCTCTCATACTGTAGTAGACGTGTTTGCAATTCAGTGACCTGTTTCTGGAGATCTTTTATGGCCTCTGCGTCTGTGAGAAGTGAAGCCGCGGAGGGGGTGGTTGGAGAGGCTGCTGTTGGTCCTTTTTTGTGTTCCTGCTTCAATTGTCCCAGTTCCTCCGATAGTTTATCATGTGCTTCAAGCAGCATGGCATAGTCTTCTAATATGATCTTGATATTATTGGGGGTCACTGCTTGAAACTGGGATGGGCTGATGGGTGCCCCCGGTGTGCTCTCAATTGCTGCCTCCAAGTTCTCTTGATTTTGTACTTGCAAGCGTCTATTCTCTTCCTGAGCGGCCGCAAGATGGCGTTTGAGTAGAGCCATATTTCGCTGAAGTTTTGAGTTGCGTTCCAGCTGTGTCCGTAGGTGACCTTCTACCACCTGTATCGCTTCCTGATCTGTGTTCTGTAACTGTACCTCCAATATGCCATGAGCTTCTTGGAGAGTTTGGAACTGTGTGTGGAGGCGAGCATTTTCCTCTTCTAGTGCCGCAAGGCGGTGCTGTAGTGTCTCTGAGTGCTCGTGCAGGCGTTCGTTTTGTTGCTGGAGCTGAATGTAATCTGTCCTTAAATTTGATATACAAGCCAGCATGGTGTCCAATGCATTTCCTATAGATGAGTGGGTGGTGTTTACAGTGGGAGATGCATGGGAAGGGAATTGGGGAAGGGGAACAGTGAATGATGTGTCTATGGAAGTCGTGTGTGTGAGTGAAATTGGTGGAGGGGGAATGGGAGGAGGTGAAATCGTGGGGGGAGGTGCCGTGGGTGGTGAAATGTCCATACCTTCAGGAGTGGGTGTGAGTGTGGGGTCTGCCATATACATTGGGATGGTAGGTGGTGTGTGTGTGGAAGTGGTGAATAGATGCGAAATGGGGTGGGAAGCTGAAAAGACAGGAAATGGTTGAGACCCTGGTTGAAAAGCTCTAGCAAGGAGGTCATGGAGGGATTGTAGAAATGGAGAGAGAGAGGTCGGGGGTTGAGGTCGTAAATTTGAGGAGGGCTGGAAGGGTTGCGTGGTAGCAGGGAAACCCATGAATGTGGATCTAGGGTCAGGGTGACCTATGGCTGAGGGCATGGGTGATGGTTGCCCTAGGGTAGGCTCTAGGAGCGGTTCGGTGGATTGTGTAGTGATGGGGGTTGCTTCAAAGATTGGGTTATCAGTGGTAGAGAATAGGGTGGAACTAGAGATGGGAGTACGGAAGATGAAGGTTGGGTCGGTGGGTTGAGTGGTCGAGGTGATTTCCACTGTTTCTGCTCTAGGAGGTGATGGTGGGGGTGTGGGTGGTAGTGGTTCGGTGGACTCCTCATGGGTGACTGGGTGCTGTTGGCTAGCCGTTTCTGTTGCTTGGGAGGTTGTCCTGATAGGTTCAGATGTAATAGTTGGCTCTTCTGCAACTGTAATGGGAATCTGGATATTCTTCCCTGAGCGTGGTCGTGTCTGGAACCTTTGTGGGTCATATTGAACTGGAGACCTCTGAATGGCAGTGCGCACTGCTTCCACTACCCCATATGTTTCTGCCATCAATAAGAGACCTTCCCTATACTCTGAGTCAACTCCTGCTTCTTCCAACAACTGAGTCATGAGTACTCTGCTACTCTGTTCGGTGAGTAGTTGTTGCGATCGCACTCTTTCCATAATTTGATACAGCCTTCGAAGTTCTGCTGTATAGGCTGGGGCTTCAGTGGTCTCCTCTTCATACGCTCCTTCTTCTTCTAGGTGTCCTTGTTGTTGACCTTGCTGAGCGTCACTCCAATGTACATGTCGACCGTCTGTAGACTTTCTTCTTCTTCGTGAGGATGTGCCTTGTTCCTCTGCCTCTGAATAAAACTCCACATCGGAGAATTGTGTACTTTGTAGGAATGCTTCGAAGTCCTGGGGGTCCATTCCTTCAGCATCTCCAGTGGCAGCAAATTCGAATTCAGGTGGAACAGGAGGAGCCGATGGGGTAGCTTGTGTCGTAGTGTCAGATCCCGACCTGGGTATCCTAATGGTAAAGGGAGGTACAGTGGCCTCCCTTCGTGGCGATACCTCAGGAGTAGTCAGGACTTCCCTTGTCTGGACACAAGGGATCGCACCCCTCATGCGCTTGGATTGATGTGTGGACGTCTTGAGCCTTTTAAACATTTGTAATTGTGCCCAAGTTAAGGCATGTTCAATGGGGACATCGTATGCTAGGCACCGGTAAATAATGCGTGTGATTGCACAGCATCCGTTCACCACTAATTTCCTAGAAGCCCGTTTGTTTGCTTCATACAACTGATCTATAATCCATACCGGTAGCTTAATGGGTAACGCACCTGCTTCCGCTAAGTAGAGAGCGAACCAGATCCTCTTGTGTGGTTGTGTGAATCGGTCTTGGCCGGGAAAGGCGAAATGTTGCATGCACATGCGGAGAGGGATGGACACATTTGGGGTGAGTGCTGCCATGTCTTTAAGCTTCAATAGTTTCCTATCCTTCATGTTAGTGGGAACAAGAGCATCCTTTTCAGAGGGTACATGCGTGCCGTGCATATTCAAAGCGTCGCTTACCAACTCCACAGTAAGTTCAAACCTCTTTAACTCGTTGTTGCCCAGCAATGAGGGAAGAACAAATGATCCGGGTTTGTCCTTTTCTTCATTAGCTTGTAATGTGGAGACCAAATAGTAACATCGGAGGAGATCGGGTTTAGGTAGTGGGGCTTCAAAGTATTCTGCCAGCCCTGCTCGTTGCCATATGGTCTGGAGATCCTCGGTGTTCTGTAAAGTCTCGAACTCCTTGGAGAAAAATTGGAACCGCACCCATGATCTGTCATACTCGCACTTAGACTCCCATATATACTTGGCCTCTCCTAATGGACCTGGCATGCCATTGAACCAATGAGAATTGGCGTGGACTCTTTCTGTGATCCCTGTGGGTGGATCCGGCACCGGGATTTGCTGAAGGTGCTGCAGCTCCACTGGTCGTTCAGTTGGTGGCACATCCACAGGTAGACTATCCACATCAATTCCTACAGTAAGTATCCCTACTTGTGAGCCTGAACCTGTTGCTTCTGCCATTTTACTGCTTGCCTTCTGATTCTGTGAGAATATAGAATCATGTGTTAACATCGTAATGGACAGAATAAATCCGTTGTTGTTCCCGTTACAACATTAACATGAGGTAGATGGTGAGTTAGTGGTTAGTAAGTGCGTGAAGACAGTGTGTGTAGTTAATGCTTGGGTATTCCTAGGAGACTAATGCGGTTAGTAAGTGGGGGTGAATTTACAAGTTGGTGTCGGGGGGTTTATTACAGGTCTTAAGCTGCCAAATGCAGTGGATGGGTTTTTCTCTCGGGTTCGTAGAGACGCTAGAGAACATTATAGGTGTATCAGCTTGAACATGAGGCCTTTTAGGGACCCATTTACAAATGATTCTGTCCGTGCTCATGGGCTTTGGTGTGTTCGTGAGTGTTGAAAACGAGTGAATATGGGCTGTACGCGTAGTTGGGTTATGCTGCATAGGTTGTGGCCTTGGCGTAGCTACTTGTGCCCTCAAGCTAGCCTTAGGCACCCAAATTTGTCTTGATTGTGGGCTAGCCTTCATCGACTTTTTGGGCACCCAAATGGATTTCACTTTAGCAGAAGAATTTCTGACAGACTTCTTAGTGGCGTCACGTTGTTGGTTACTAGTAAGAAGCTTTGCCCGTGTGGTTGTCGTGAGTGCAACCGGGTGTTCGCCTTTCCGCACCCACACTTGGTTTACTTTCTGGGACATTTTGCTGCGCAGGTACTTTTGATCTCGGACATAGGTAGTACTCTGCTTCTTCTGCCTTTGATCCACCTTTGGTTGCTGCCTCCTTCTGGCCTTTGGAAAAGAAGGGAGTTCCATTGCATCCCTGACTCCTTTTTCGCAAATATCATTCCTCTGCAACACATGGTTTTGAACAAGAACAGCATGGTCATCTTCATGTGTACCCCTGGAAGGACCAGGAGTCTGTGCCTTTCCTAGTTCCTTGAGTGCTCCATTGTCTAATTCTACTGTAACTCGACTATGATTGACCCAAACCTGGAGAAGTCCACTTCTTAGGTTTAAGTTAATTGCTTGGTCATAGATCCAATCTTGACCCAAGACTAGAGGTTCAGTGAGATCCTCATCTTGACACACCAGTACTTTAACTGTCATTGCCTCATCATGAATGTAGAGGGGAAGTTCCACCTCGCCCATGCAAGGGGTTTCCACGCCTCCCAATCCTATGAGATATGCTTCCACAGGATTGACAGTTAACTGTAACTCTTGACAGTAAGACACTCTAACAGCACTAGTGGCTGCACCTCAGTCAATCAAGGCTCTTACGGTCCTTGCACTCTTTCCTTGTCCTATATCTAGGGTTACGAAAGGACGTCGATCAGTTATCCTATGTGAGCTGGTTCCTGCGACTTCACACATTGCCATATGATATCCTTGATCTGCATAGTCATTTGTCCTAGGCTGCTCTCTACCTTGCCTTCGTAATTTCATCCTTCTGATGCGTTCTAAAGCTTCTTCTTGAGCTTCTTCTCTAATTCTCTTTTCTTCCTCTTTGCGTTTCTTAGCAGTGTTGAGTCGGCTCAGCATTTCCTCCGTGAGGGGTTCCTGATACAACTTGACTCTGCATCCGCTAATATAGTTAGGGAGAACATCACCCTCTAACGTGGCTAATTGTACTGCTCCACTCGTGGAGATCCTATTGATAATCATAGGTCCGTAGCCTCTCTTTTCTAGCTTCCTCGCGTGTTGTTTCAGTGTATAGACTAAGACTAGATCTCCTGCTTTCAAGCCTTTATCCTTCACATGGGCATCGAAATATGCCTTCTGTCTCTTCTTGGCTGCATATATTCCTGCCGCTGCTCTCAGTCTTGTTTCTCCTAATCGTTCAAGGTCAAAAATTCTAGAGGAGAGCTCATGACCTGTCCATTCGTGCTCTTGTGCTACTCTCAATGTAGGGATCAAGAAGTCCAAGGGTAACACAGCGTTTTGACCGAATACCATCTGAAAGGGGGTGGCTTGGAGTACCGTTTTGTAGGCAACTCGGTATGCCCAAACAGCATGATGTAACTGTTTGTCCCAATCAGAGCGTTTAGTGTTCACTAATTTCGTCAGTACATTGCATAAAATCTTATTAGTGCTCTCAGCTTGTCCATTAGCTTGAGGGTGATAGGGGGCAGACTTCTTGTGTATTACCAGGAATTCTTGGAGTAGATTTTCAATCACTTCGTTCAAGAAGTGAGTGCCTCTATCACTTACTAGTTCTATAGGTAGCCCATATCTTGTGAACACATTCTCAAACAAGAATTTAGCAGTTGTCTGAGCATCGTTCTTTGTCGTAGCCTTTACCTCTACCCACTTGGTGAGATAATCTGTTGCAACAATGATGTATTCCGCATGAGAACCTTTAGCTGGGGGATTAATAGGACCTACGAAGTCTATTCCCCACTTAGAGAATGCACGTCCACCCATCATAGGTTTCAGTGGCATCTCATCTTTGCGTATAGGATACTGAGTCCTCTGACAGACATCACACCGTTTCACATAGGTATGTGCATCCATGTGAAGGGTAGGCCACCAGAACCCCGCAAATAGTATTGCCTTGATCACCCGATCTGGTCCAAAGTGTCCTCCTGCTACACCTTGGTGAGCAGTTTCTAAGATCTTAAGATATTCACTTTCATGAATACATAGCCTCAGGTAACCATCTTTACCACGCTTGTATAGGTTATCACCAATAAGTGAGTAATCCAGGGCTTCTTGTTCTAAACTCCTTTTCCTAGCCAGAGTCATGTCTGGAGGGAATGTGTTTGTCCTCAGGAAGGATACTAGAGGTTCACTCCAATCTGGCACAATGGATACTTGATAAAGAGTGGCGTGTTCCACTGGTGGTTTAGTGCAACAGATTGGGCATTCCTTGCACAACTTTTGGACATCCGCTTCCATAGTTGGCCAATGCACTCCGAATCTCTTTAGAGTCTGTAAAGTTCGTTGCTTTGAATGGTGTTGCTCTAACGCACCTACATGTGCTAATTGCAACCATTTAGCGTACTCATCCTCCTCTACGCAACAGGCCAAGATCCCTTGATCTGTGTGCTTGTACATGCTTCCTGCCATGATGTGGTACTTTTGGGCTTTTACGACCTCTCTATTCCGTGTGTTTACCACTGGATGGTTAGGCCCGTATGTCAATACTGGTACCAATGGCTTAGCCCACTGCGGTACAACTTCCAAATTAAACAAGTAAGCATCAGGAAGGTCATCTGACACTCCTTGTGGGGCTTCTCCCGATGTGAGCCTAGAGAGATGATCAGCTCTCAAATGAGTCCTACCTTTCCTTACCACCACTTCAAAGTCATATTCCATGAGCAAGAGAAACCATCTTACTAATCTTCCTGTATTGCATGGCTTATTTACGAGGTATAGCAATGCCTGATGATCAGTAAAAAATTTAAACTTATTTGCAAGCAAATAGTGTCTGAATTTCTTAACTACATATACCATGCCTAAGCCTTCTCTCTCCGTAGTGGTGTAATTCCGTTCAGCCGCATTCAATTGTCTACTGGCATAGGCAATTGGAAGATCCATATTACCTTCACCAGTAGGTTGTGCAAGCACACATCCAATAGCATAATTGGATGCATCCACGTGAACATGGAATGGCTTATTCCAATCTGGTGTGGTCAAGATTGGTGTTGAACATAATCTTCGTTTAAGCTCCTGGAAGGAATTCTCACATTCATCCGTCCACTCAAAGTTAGTCAGAAGTCCGTACATGGGCTTTGCAATGACAGCATACATGTGTATAAATCGTCGGTAATAGCCACAATGCCCCATGAAAGCTTGTACTTCCTTGACATTCTTTGGCCTAGGTAACTCTGCTATGGCTCTCACTTTTTCTTCGTCAGTAGATATGCCATTCTTTGACACTATGTGTCCTAGAATCTTGCCTTGTCTGACCATAAAAACGCACTTTTCTGGGTTCAGGCAAACTTGATATTCTCTACATTTGTCAAAGATTTGTCTGAGTTCAGGGATGTGGGTTTGTCTAATGTTGGAATGAGCACAAAGATCATCAACGTAGACTTCTAAACTTTTCCTCAGGAACTCCTTAAACACATGGCACATCAGCCTCTGGAAGGTAGCTGGTGCATTGGTAAGCCCAAATGGCATTACTCTAAAAGCAAAAATGCCCCATCCTGTGGCAAAGGCTGTCTTATGCTGATCCTCTGGGGCTATGGCTACTTGATTGTAGCCTGAAAATCCATCCAGGAAGTTGTACACTTCCTTGCCCGCCACTCTTTCTAAGAGATGTTCTGTGATGGGAAGCGGATAGTTATCTCGAATTGTGGCTGCATTAACCTTTTTCAAGTTAATGCACACACGCAGCTTGCCATTCTTCTTGGGCACCACTACGATGGGGGATACCCATTCAGTGTGCTCAATTTCATAGATAAATCCAGCTTCAACCAATCTATCTATCTCTTCTTTGATCTTAGCAGCGTAATTATCGTTATAAGTATAGGGCTTTTGCTTAGAGGGTTTAGCATCTGAGGTCATGGGGATAGTGTGTGAGCATATATCAGGGTCAACACCTTTCAAATCCTTGTAACTCCAAGCGAATACATCTCTGTATTCTCTTAGCAAGGCTATCAACGCATGCTCTTCTTCCTCTGTTAGGTCATGGCCTATGTACGTGCATCTCTCCTCTCCTTCTTCTAGGGCCACAACTATTTTCTTGGTGGTTTCTTTGTTATCATAGGCCTCTCCTGATTGTGCCTCTCGTTTAGGCATTCTTATCATGACTCTCCTGTCATCTATCTCATACTTCTTAAAATTTTCTGGGACCTCAAACAAAGATTCTTCCTCTTCTGGTAAGGCTTCTCTCTTCTTTCGTTTCTTTCCTTCTTCCTTCGGGGTCACATGTGTTGCTAATCTTACATCATTTGTAACCTCTCCATGCCTCTGGGGTTGAAATTCTACTTCATGGAAGTATTCTTCATCTGATGCAAATGGTGGGTCCATAATGATTGACTCTAGATCGGAGTCACTTGCATCCTCAAATGCATCAGGGCTAGGTTCGCATTCTTCTAGAACTGCCTCTCCCATGATTGGCTCTATGGAGAAAACTGAAATGTCATAGCCATCCTCATCACACTGAGGTGTCCATTGTTCTTCATTGATGGCTACGTCCATTGTAGCTAAAATTTCAGCCCAACCGTGAGGTTCAAATTCTTCGTCTGGAAAAACTACAGGTGCATAGGCTGGGTCTTGGATTGATATATGGGTTTCTTTCGCACCTACCTCTCTGGCTTTCTCTCTCTTCTCTTCTTCTACTGCTACCTTGCACATCCATAAGTGAGTGTCTTCATGCATCCATGAGGATCCAGACCCTATGGAATGCACCGATTCTGTATCATCTTTGGCTCTATGGATGGGATTCCATTGGATAGGAGGGACATCTCTATGAGAATAATCCTTGAGACTCACTTTGGTCGTAACACCCAAGTGTTGCAAATACAAGGAGTTGGTTCCCCAATCCTGTACCACTTGCAACTGTCGCATAAATGGTCTTCCCAAAATCATCTCATAGGCATGATTTTTGCTGAAGTCGCATATGGCAAATGTATGCTCAAACTCGACACCACAAGTGGTGAGAGTTATTCCTTCTAGCAATCCTAGGGGTCTCTCTATGTGACCATCGGCCATCTGCAATTTCATTCTCGTTGGCCTGAGTGCCGGCTTGCCCCAACGCTTCCATAGGGAAGTAGTGGCAATTGCAACTCCTGCACCTGAGTCCAAAATTGCCTTGGTGGTGTACTCCTGGTAGGTGATGGGAAGATAGGTGTTCCCTTCTTCACCTTCACACATATCTCCTATCTTATCCAAGGGAATTTCTGGCACTGTCCTATGGGATCCTACCTGGGAACGAGGTTTTGCTATCTCTGGTACTTGTTTGGCGACATGTTTCCGTAATTCAGGTCTAACCTTGAGTAGCTCTTCTAACTTGAGATTACACTGCACGTTAGTGTTCTTCACTACCTCTGTGTTCCTAGGTATGACTGAATCTTCGTTTCTTACCATGACTGTAGGTGCTCTCATACATGTGGACTTTGCTTCCCATGGGCCTGTGAAGTGGGGTAACTCTTGTATGGAATTAGATTCAAAGTCCAATCTCTCGTGAGATTGGGTACTCTCATGTTCCCCGTAAATAGATGGGATGTCTTGTGGGAATTGGTCGTGTGCATCATCCACAAGTTCAAAGGGAGGGGCGACTTCACTTTCGTTATCCCATTTGTCTTCTTGAATCTCTCGTAGGAAGTCTGGTGCAAACCGATTCATAGAAGAAGAAGTGTCAGGCTCTGTAGAATTAGGCACATAAGCAACCTGGGAAGGAGGGCTTATTCTATCGTTGGCTCTTTCCTCGTTCTCATAGATAGCTGGAGCACAAGCTTCCTGGGGAAGGTTACTTATTCTATTACTTTTCCGAACAGGCTCATACGCTCCCTGAGAAGGAATGTAGGCAACCAGTGGAGGTACACAAGCTTTCGAGGGAGGCTCATGTGCCTTTTGGGGGGGAAGATAAGCTTCTTGATGAGACGCATGGGCTTCCTGAAGAGGCTTGCCTAACCGTTCTCTTGCCCTTTCCTTTCTTTGAGGGGCAGGTTCCTTTTCTGATTGTGCAATTAGCCTCTCTATTCTTTCTAAGGAGGGGAAGTTGTCTGATTTAGTGGAATTGGCCACATAAACTTCCGATGGGGGATGGTTCATGTTTTTGCTTGCTTTATCTTTTTCTTGATTTTTTTCTTCCTTGGCAGATCTTGCAATTATTGCCTCTAACTTCTCTAGGAGTCCATCCAAGTGTAATTGCGTCTTGGCTGAGCCAGAGTAATTGAAAAGGCGGCTGGCTTCAAACATAGTCTGAGCCAATGCGACCATTTTCGCGCACAGCTTGGTTCTTTCTATCTCTAGGTCAGCTCTAGGATAGCACTTGTCATGATCCGTGACGTTTGGCCCTTCTTGGATTCTGGCCTGATATGCTTTAAGCATCATGTCTATGTCTTCAGGAGTGGGATCAGCTAATACTGATCCTGTTTGGGGTGGTGGGTGGGTTACGTGGGGTGTCTTAGAGGGTGGAGGGATGGAGGGTGATGGGGATGGTAGCGGTGGGAATGTGTGAGAGTGCGGTTGAGATGTGATCTCTATGATTTTAGCCTTGGTTTCTCGTAGACTTTCCTCAAGTTCACTCATCTTCTTTGCCCATTGCCTTTTCATGCGTTCGCGGCTATCCCTCCAAGCTCTTGTTCTTTTTTTATTTTGGCTCTCAGTATCGCTAGCATCTGGGCTCTTTTCCTGGCCTACCCCTTGGTTTTGCTGCAATGCTTGAGCTCTAGTGACTACCTGTACGGGAGCAGTGGAAGTGACACTTCCTGTGGAATCTACCACTAACCCAATAACATTGATCGGAGTGATTTTTGGCATATTATTAGGATTCTTAGGACAATCTCGTAAGAGATGCTCTTTTCCACATTCTTGGCAAAAGCCTTGGATCGTCACTGACTGGTTTTGTGGAGGTGGGGGTAAGGGGCAATCACGAATGAGGTGATCTCCTTGGCATCTGTAGCACGGTCCTCTTGGGAATGGAGGCCTTACTTGCCTGGGTTGAGACCTAGGGTTGGGGTTTGCATACATGATGTTTGTGTAATCCGACTCCCAACTAGGTTCATTTGGCTCTTCGCTGTAATAGGACTCACCATGTTCTGGAGACTGCATGTAGTACGCCTGGGGACTATCGACATGTGTAGAATCGAAGCTATGGTCACTGGGGTCACTCTCAGAAAGCAAGGATGTTACAGGGACTATAGCTCTATTCAGGTTCTCTTCTGCAGCAGTATACTTTACCGGAATCACATTAGCTGGGGCTGGGGGTTGTTGTGCTAGCACAGGCTGAGGCCTTTGTTGGTTTTGGTATTATGGTTGGTAATTTTGTTGTGGCCTGCTATATGGTTGTGGAGGGTACGGGTTCTGGTATCTTCCTTGCTGCGGGTATGGCTGAGGGTAGGGTTGCCTAACTGCTTGCTTGTTGTATGGGCAATCTTGTGCGGTGTGATTGGTGTATCTTCGTTCTATGGTGCAATATTGGCTATTTGGATTGACCTGGGGTTGAGCCATAATGGGACACACGTTTGCCATGTGGTCACCACCGCATGTATAGCACCTCTTCGCTGGGGCAAACCTTGGGATTTGTTTGCTAGTTACACCTAATTTCTGAGCTACTTTCTCAGCGAGTTCCTCAATTGATGTAGATTGCGTGGAAGAGTGACTAGATGCACTATCTGAATCTTTGTAGATTTTGGAAAGCTCTAGTTCTTCCCCTAGGTTATCTTCAATGTCAATGCACATGCGTACACACTCTTCTATAGTCCTAGGATCTTTCAGATACACATAGGATCTCAGTTTCGTACTCAGCAATCCGTCAAGGAATAAGGCTACTTGTTTGGCAGATGTGGGTAGCTCCGAAACAGGACATCTTTCGAGGTATTGCCTAAATCTTCTTCCTGCAAGTCTCACAGTCTCTTGAGGGGTTTGCTTGAAGCTGTGAATCAGTGAGGAGGTGTTGTGTCTTATGCCACTCTTGGAGAATTCAATAATAAATGCTTCTAGGAGTTGGTCTATGCTCCTGAACTGGCGCTCATCCAATGGCTGAAACCATGTAAGTGCGGTGTTCCTAAGGGTTAGACCGAAGGCATTGTACTGCGTGAATAGATCCTCCACTTGCTCAGCTCTCAAGACTTGCTTGAACTCCGCCACATGATCATAGGGATCTCCTGTGCCATCAAAGTAATTCTTCATGGACTTAACTAGCTGGGTTGGTCTCAACGTTCTTGTATGCTCTCTAGGTCTCGGCAGAGGAAATCCATCCACATTTCTTTGGTTCCTGTGAGCTCTAAGCATCTCAGGTTCTACCCTATTCGTCTCCGTTTTCGTTCTTTCTCTGCCCACTGGGTTGGCAAAACTTACTTCTGGTCTATCTCTACTTCTGTCTCTTTGCATACCATGAGCTTGGGAAGTTCCAGCCCCAAGGTGACCATAGGATACATTTGATCTTGGTTGAGGGAAAATGAATTCACCCTTCCAAGTGTAAGCATGCCTATCATTTTCTGTCACCACAAAGATCCTTTCCGAAGTGTGATCTAAGTAGGTCACTCTACCTGGGCTATCAGGGTCCTTAAACTCATAGATCATGATTGTTCCTATATCAGTTGGGTGATCAGGTTTATACCTCCAAAAGGCTTCGTCAGTTTCTCGATTGAGAAGCAATTCTATGCACTTGTTGTCTTGGGGAACCCAGTCAGGTGTGATGATCCTAGTGAGAACAGATTTGCCTCGGGGTGTTCTAGGTTCTACTCCCATGTTTCCTTGTTCCAAGTCACCTAAGTCCGCTTCTGAGATTACATTTCCAAATTCATCTGTCCTATCTGGGTGACTGGTGACTACGTATATGGTTCCTTCTTTGTCCAGGTATGCACCGTTTTCAAACTTGACAGCTGGGTGCTCTAGTCCTATGGACTGGTCAGGGTTTTTAATCTGGACCACGGATCTTCCTAGGCCGTCCTCATAGATGCTAGCACCTAATCGGTTGGTCCTAAGGTATCCCAACTGTGTTTTGTAAGGGCCTTCCACCCTGTACAAGTATGGCACACCTGAACTCCCCGTAGGTCTGTCCATGCCTTGAGACATCTCTAACTCACTGGTCTCAAAGCTAGGGTAGTACGAGTGGTGGCTCAACTGCTGGGCCCAAGACCTAGCAGTGTGGTTAACACTAGCCTCTGAAGATCTAAGGCTTTGTCTCTCCCTTACTAGATGTCGTCCTAATCTAAGGTTCATATGCCTATCTAAGTAGCCCAGTTCTTTGCCCAGAGTACAACCTCGTTGCTGGTTTCTTTATATCAGTCGCTTGGTTCTTTTTATGTTGATTATCGTGTTTAAGGTCTTGTCTGATATCACGTCGTCAGGAATATTTGAATGTTGTTTCGCACTTACCGTTGATCGTTCCACGTTACGTTCTTTCCCTTTAAAATTCTCGACAGTACAAGGATTATGCACTTAGCTTGAGCTTGAAAGTTTAGGTATGCTTCAACTTGATAGTGGCCTATCGTTGCCCTGACTTACTCCTACTTCTAATCGTTCTTAGCCTAAGCTGGGAATTGACGAAGAGGAGTTGAGAGTATTCCGACCTTTCTTGCCGAACCTTGCTCTTTAGTGCTCGAGAAGTTGATTCTCAAGCTTGCGCAAAACCCTTGCTTGGACGCTCTGAATTGCTTCTCAATAGACCTGCATCAGTCTCAAGATTAGCTCCAAGTAGACCTTTCAATTGACAGACAATTTATTTCAGACACTTTTTTAATGACCCTTGTTCCCCCTTTTGTATTGCTAGAAATTTCCTCTAGAGCTCCCTTGGTGTTCCTACCCCTCAGTGTGTCAACTTCCAAATATCCTATCTGAAAATCAACGCATTATTCTTATGAAAAACAGTTGAGGGCGTGTAGTATATGCCACGAGCTTTCCGACAAGCCTTAGAGCTCAAAAAATGGTTTTCGTATGAAAAAGTTATGACCGTTCAGGATTTAGGGGGTTAACTGGACAAACAGAACCTTTTAGGGGTTTTAATGCATTTTTCTAAGGCCTTTGTAAGTGTATGAGTATTTGAGAGTGCAAATATGCCCAAAATTTAGCCTAAATTTCCAAAAATTTACCCCTTAATTTTTGCCGAAAATGTCTGTCTGTCGCGATAGACGGTGTCTGTCGCGATAGACAAACTATCGTGGGGGCTGTCTGTCGCGATAGACGGTGTCTATCGTGGAATTTTGGTCTCTCGCGATAGACGGTGTCTGTCGCGATAGAGTGGTCTGTCGCGATAGACGGTGTCTGTCGCGATAGACGGGATCTATCATGGATTTCTGTCTGTCGCGATAGACGGTGTCTGTCGCGGAATTTTGGTCTGTCGCGATAGACGGTGTCTATCGTGGATTTCTGTCTGTCGCGATAGACGGTGTCTGTCGCGGAATTTCGGTCTGTCGCGATAGACGGTGTCTGTCGCGATAGACGGTGTCTATCGTGGATTTCTGTCTGTCGCGATAGACGGTGTCTGTCGCGGAATTTCGGTCTGTCGTGATAGACGGTGTCTGTCGCGATAGACGGGGTCTATCGTGGATTTCTGTCTGTCGCGATAGACGGTGTCTGTCGCGATAGACGGGGTCTATCGTGGATTTCTGTCTGTCGCGATAGACGGTGTCTGTCGCGATAGACGGTGTCTGTCGCGGAATTTCGGTCTGTCGCGATAGACGGTGTCTGTTGCGATAGACAGTGTCTGTCGCGATAGACGGTGTCTGTCGCGATAGACTGAAAAAACACAAATTTTTGAGAAACTTCTAGTGATTTAGAGTGCCCTAATGGTGTAGGTTACCGTGCTAAACATGCATTCACAAAATTTTAAGTTTTTCTGTCTGTCGCGACAGACAGAGGTCGTCGTCCCAGGACCTGTGCAGAGTCTGTCGTACTTGTGCACACTGCTGGAGGAGGTGGTACAACAAGTTCCTGCAACAAAAGCTCAAAAACACAACAAAAACAGATAGCATGCAAGCTCTCTCTCGCTCTCTCTCACCATGAAATGAGGGAAATGAGGTGGGGAGTGTAATATGACCAAAAAACTGAAATTTTTTGTGGAGATGGAGATGGAGGTGGGAGATGGTGGAGATGATGATGGTGATGATGGTGATGCGAAAGTAAGGAAAAAATGAAGAAAACTTGAGAGAAAGAAGGATATTACCTATAACTCCAATGTCTCAACTCGACGTCTTACCATCACACGCTCGTCCTCGAAGCTCTCTCCCCGGCAACGGCGCCAAATTTGGTGTCACTTTAGTACAATGGTGAGTACCAACGTGAGAAGATTCACCTCATAATTTTCAATCCGTGGAGACGTGAGGACTAGTATGAAGACTATGAGCAAGTGAAGGCACAAGTGCGTGAGTGAGAAGCACACAAGCATGCACACACATACACACACACGCGCACACAAGGCAAGAACAAGGAGAGGAACAATGGAGTGCTTTTCATTAATCAATAGATCTCTTACATAAGCTCAATTCACAAACAATCTAACCCCCAAAATGAGCTCTCTAGCTCTTTTTATAGTTTTTTGACTAGTTTTGGCCCTGTCCAGACCTAGTGTCCGGCCTAGTTAAACATTAGGTTCCAGGGCTTATTTGAGGGTTCAAACGAAGTCTAAAAATTATGAAAATTGGTACGATGGTACTTCTAATACTCCTCAAGCTCGAGGACTCCTCGGCTTGCACAAAATGGAGTCTATTCTACCAAAAACAGGATTTACAATGTTTGTGTAGTGATCAAAATCACTTGAGTTGTACATAATCCATGGGAAAAAAATGATTTGGCCTTGTTGCCGTATTGTGCATGACTCCTCTGTTGCTTTGTATGCCAACACTCCCTCATGACGTGAGTGAGTTCTTGCGTATCCGCGGCCTGTCGAACGTCACTAAATTGCCTTGGCATTCAGTGGAGTGTCAACCCTTTTACGCGCAGATTATTGCTGCCATTGTTGCCACACCTGCCACCAAGCAGAGTTGGCCGATCACATGTTTACCAAACCATGTCGTCATCACCTTAGCATCGTTCACTGAAGCATTTCGTCTACCCGTCGAAGGAGTGGAGAATGGTCCTCTCCTTCCTCTTGCTACTATGGTAGAATTATTTCCTCGGCACTCATCGAATGAGTATGCCATTTTGTATCGCCCAGACCCTGAACGCACTGCATTACAATTCTTAGTAGCTATCCTTAATTTATAGAAACGTCTTTATGGGTTTCACACCCATTTTATTCGATGATTGACATGGCTTCTCGAGAGCCTGTTAATTTTGCCTCTTATTATTTTTGGCGCATTCACCGTGAATGCGTTACGGTTATTAAACATGTTAATAAGGGTGATCTTCCACGATCACGCCTTCCCCACATCCTTACGTTCCTTTTTCCCACCATTCAAGCCGCGCAACCTCCACCTAATGCACCGTTCTTACTGCATGAAAAATCCACTCGGATGCTTGAAGATGACGAGCATGAGGATGAAGATCTCTTCCAACTCCTTCGCCGCAAACGTACCTGCATAAGCCCGTCTGAAAGTCAAGTGCAAGGATCCACCGCAGCTAATGAAGAAGAGATCTTCCATGACACCGCAACGTCAATCCACCTCGATTCTTCGGACCACTCTTCTCCCATCCGGCAACAGGAACAAAGCGTGTCTACTGCTGATTCCGAAGCCAGTTCTTCTTGGGAGGATTCTCAGCAGCAAACCCCAGAAGATGTGCAAGCTATTGTTGTAGAAGTTCTCGATGAATTGATCGCTTTGATGGATACGACAATTAACAGAATTGAAGCGACCACGCAGCAGAATCCAGGAATAGTGTTGGTACCCAACACTCTTATACCCACTCCACCAATGCCTTCGGTCGAGCCCATTGTCCCCGTTCAACCTATTGTCCCTGAAGCACCGGATTCCTCATCCTCTTTGCCTAATTATTATCCACCATCCTCCAACCACCTCTTATCAGCCTCTTCATCCCAACCACTTCCTCCTCCTCTTCTTCCTCCGATTCCAATGTTTACATAATTAGAATCGATGGGTCGTATGTTGATCAATTCTCACAGCAGCTCCCGATGCAACTCAGAATGGTCACTGATAATATTTGTCACGAATTGCAGCATAAAGTCAATATCCTAGAAGCAGATATTACTCCATTGCAGGAAGAAGTGGATGCAGTTAATGCAAAAAATCATGGCCTATACTTACAAATTCAACAGCTTCAAGATCAGCTAGCACAGAAGGATGCTTTGCTGTGTCAAAAGGATACAGAACTCATCACGATGAAGCAAGAAATCCTTGATAAAACAGATGCAATGACTGCCATAGGTAATGAACTACATAGCACGCCGGAAGCATACATCATTTTACAAGAAGCCTCTCAGTCTCTGGCCAGCAATGTACTTAAAGCGGAAGAAGAGCTTCATAAAACTACTGAAACCCTGTTCAAGCGTGATCAAGAGTTACAGGAAGAGCTTGGCAGGTATCTCCGTTTAAAGAAAGAATTTGAAGGAGTGCAGAAGGAAATAGCCTCTTATTACAAGACCATGCAGTTCCAGTCTGAAGAACTGGAGAGAAGAGAAAAGCAGCTCGTGTATCAAGCAGAACGTTTATCCAGAATCAATAAACAGATTGAAGACATGAAATTGACTCGTGACGCAGCCCTTGCAAATGACTTCTACCTGCAAGAGGCAATTTTGCAGACACAGGCTGATATTTTAATGAGTCAAGTGATTGCCGCAAGCTCTGTTCGTTCTGATGCACAGCTAGTCGAACCGAAAACCTTGAAACTGATGCTAGATTCTTTGAAGCAGAAGATTTCCAGAACTTTTAAATTAGCTTGCACCATGTACATACAGGGTATCGTAGATGAGCCCTAAATTTTGTTTCCATTGCGGGTTCAAATCCACCATGCATGCTAGTGTAAGCAGCCGGATTGGCATATTGTAATTCCCTATTTTTCATATACCGCGCGAACCAAAAGGTCAAATGCGAAGTGATGTATCTGTTTATTAACTAATGAAAAGACATTGCGGTGATGCTTCGGAAAGGATGAGCAGTATCGCCAGACTCTTTCTCTAGGCGATTGCGATCTGCGAAGTCACCGTAGTGCAGTATTCTTAAACTCTGAGTATTGTTGTTCTTATCGCTGTGTAATTGCATTTAATTTGTGATTGATACAGTAAGATTAAGTGTGGATAATAAGTCTACGTAACGGAAAGGCATAAATCCTGCGTTATCTACGGTGAAAAGTATTAACCGGAATATGAACAGTAAATCTGTGAGAGGATTAACCAGAGTCTTGATAGTAATTAGTATGAAACAGAGTTTGGAACATTAACGTACTGCGACTTGGATAAACTAATTGGGAAAATCAAGTTACAGGGCCTCTGATTTATCAGACCCCTACCACTCCCAAGAACCCGAAAGAACTTAAAATGTCTGTAGTGTAACTGCGCATTTTAACACATTTTACCATTTGTAAAAGCTTATTTAGCTTGAAAGAATATTTGTAGCTACCTACAAACTCGTGGATTTTTTTAGATGGAAAAGTCACGACCTTATTTGGAGAGAATAATTCCAAGATTGTTGGATCATTTTAGAGAGAGCCAAAAGTTGAATTCAAATTCAAATTTGAATGTAGCACTTATAAAAGTGATTTGTAAAAGTCGCGGTGCAGTGACACTATTCCCGAGTTCTCCATTGCCATATTGTAAGAGCGTGAGGTCTACATTGCACTCTACACTTCTCATTATCATTAGGCTA
This sequence comes from Ceratopteris richardii, assembly GCA_020310875.1. Lineage (NCBI taxonomy): Eukaryota > Viridiplantae > Streptophyta > Polypodiopsida > Polypodiales > Pteridaceae > Ceratopteris > Ceratopteris richardii. The sequence goes on from CM035436.1 coordinate 70,805,319, forward strand.
TGATTGTCAAGCCTATGATCTTCTACAACATTGTTCATTAGTACAATAGATCTACATTTCTCATCTATGATCTCTTTGTCATAGTCATTCATAATAGTCAACTTGTACTACTCATATCTCACTCATTCCTTTATCATTTTCAATGTTCTATAGCTTGTTGGAATCAACTCCAAGTTATCTACATGATCACAAATGTTGAAGCAAATGCATTCAGCCAACTTGGAGAAAATCGCATCGAAGTGTTGGGAGAGATGGTTGGATGCACTCAAGAGATTGAGTTGAAGCTGCTAAACCTGCTTTGCTCCAACCCTCCTTTGCTTCAGATATGCTTAGTACACAAGTTTAGCTTCCAAATGATACCAAGAAAGCATATATGTACTTTGCAAATGATATGTGTAATGATCAAATCAAAACAGATAACTTTGCACTTCACAAATCCAAGAAAACTTGCTATTTTGGTATTGACACCTGCTCAGTCTTTCACTCAGTATGACCAGCACACTTACAATTGATCAACTTCCTTCTGGACATATTAACTTAGCTTAACAAGCTACCATTTGCAAGTGGAATGAGAAGAAATGACAAACTATACTCTGAGAAAGATGTTTAGCAAAAATATATGTACCCCCGACTTTTTAGGAATTCTGCAGACACAGACCAGTGTGCACTTCGAGCGAGATTTCTCCGCGATGGCTGATCCAATTGACTTGAAACTTTGTAGGTGTATAGTAGACTTTGAGCTGAATCCAATGTGCTTTGAATCACTTAATTTGGTTCAGTAGATCATGAGATATGCTCCTCTGAAGTTGACAGACTTGGAGATGATGACTCAGAGAAAACAGAGATAGTGAATGTGTATACTTCTATTGATTGATGTAGTTGTACAATCTCCTTAGCATGACAAGCATAGCTAAATGAGGTGTTGTGGTGTAGGCTATGAAGTAGCACTAACACACACTGAGTTACAATGATAAAATGCCTCGGGAAATGAGCTAAAGTGAGTGACACACACGCGACTTTTTACTTCATCTTTTATAGAAGTTTTGTGATCATTTGAATTTGAAATTCAAATCTAAGCTCCCTAGAATCTCTCCTCTAAAAGTAGGGAGATATTCTCTCCAATTACACCATCCAATTTCCACGACTCTAATCAATTAGGTGTGATTACATGTAAATGCCAAGTCCTATAGACTTTTACAATGGGTAAAATGTAATAACACATAGGCAAGTGTTCCTATGGTTCTAGCTTCACATAGTGATATTCTTCAAGGGTTCCAAGCTAATCTTCCAAGGTTCTAAGCCAAGTGTGAAGGCTTGAAATGCACCAACAGCTCCCCCTCAAGCCAAACACTTTGGCTTAAGTCTTCATCATTAGTCTTCAATCACATCCTGCAATCCAATCATGGATTTGAATCTACATAACTTGTTTCCATCCAATGCTTTAGTGAGTAAATCTGCACATTGCATATTAGTAGACACATATGTCAATTGAATCTCTTTGCTTAGTAACTTCTCCCTCACATAGTGGTAATGAACCTCTATGTGTTTGGTTCTAGCATGATATATTGGATTAGCTGCAAGGTGAAGAGAGCTTGTGTTATCTCCAAAGATGATTGGAGGTCTAGTGTATAGGCCTAGCTCTGTATACAAAAGCTTTAACCAGATAGCTTCTTGAGTGGCATTGGCAAGCCCTCTATACTCTGCTTTAGTTGATGACAATGCCACTATAGGTTGCTTCTTGGCTGACCAAGAAATAGGTTTATCTCCTGCAAAACAAATGTAACCTGATGTGCTTCTCCTATCATCCTTGCATCCTGCCCAATCTGCATCTGAATAAAGGACACATAGTAACCTTGAACCTGAAATGGAAGGGTCCTTGCTAGGTCCCCAAACATCTGTGTGTACCAAGTCTAGGTAGTCTTCATGCATGAAACCTTTCCTTGAATAGGGCAACCTGTGAGATTTACCAAACTGACATGCTCCACACTTATAAATCATGTGTTGCTTGGATACATTAGGTATCCCAAGCACACATTGATCCCTGCACATTTGCTTTAGGGTTCTTTCACCTATGTGACCTAACCTCTTGTGCCATATTTCTAACTCTGAAAGTGTTTGATCCTTGTAATTATATAAAGCAATGTTCTTGGTGTCTTCTAGCTCAAAAGTAAACAATCTACCTGATTTCTCCCCCTTGGCAATTCTTTTGAAACCATGTCTTGGGTCCTCCACATATGCTCCATGTTGAGTGAACCTGACCTGCAAACCTTTCTCCACAATTTGACCAACACTCATTAGATTCTTGGTGATGGTTGGTACATAGAGTACCCTGCTCAATAGGTTCTGGTTACCATCACATGTCTTCACATTTCCAATTTTTACAACAGAATGTTTAGTATCATCACCTGTTTGTACCTGATGTTTGCCCTTGGGTTCTTCCAAACCAGATAGTAATGCCACATTGCCAGCTACATGGTTAGAACATCCTGAGTCAATATAAAATAAATGATCATCATTTGTACCTGCCTTGGAGGTCATATTCATGATCAATAGGGAGTCATCTTGCTCCTCTGTGTAATTGTTGTAGTCCCTTCTGTTTCTGAATCCACCTTGGTAGTTACCATTGTGGTTGTGGTTGTAATTGTTGTTGTATTGATTGTTGTATCCATTGTAGCCTTGGTGTTGGTTGAACCTGCCTCTCCCTTGAGAGTATCCACCTCTTGAGTAGCCTCTTCCTCTCTGATTCTTGTAGTTCTTGTAGCATTCATATGTGGTATGATTGGACAATCCACAAATGTTGCATGGTGATGAGTTGTAGGGTCTCCCCCTACCTGACTTACCTCCTCTGCCTCTTCCTCTTTAGGATCTACCTCTCCCTGCATAGTTTGCTTGGGAGGTAGAACCTTCTTCATCCACCTTTTTACTTTTACCTTTATCTTTTACTTTCTTATCAGTATATAGAGCAGAGGGGTTGTTACCTTTTGATTGATCTCCTACCTTTGTAAACTTTGCTTCATGTGTGAATAGTTGGCCCATGAGTGTTGTGAGATCTGGGGTATGCATGTCCATATAGAGGTCCATTGCAGTGGTGAAGCTTTCCCACTTATCATCTGCCTTGAGTCCATTTGTTACTTGCCTGACTATTTGCTCCTCTTCAATCTCCTCTCCAATGCTTGCTAGTTGGTCTGCCACATCCTTGATCTTGGTCACATACTCTGAGACTGATTGCTTGGGCTGCTTCCTAAGGGTTGTGAATTCAATCCACAGTTGATTCTTCCTAGCCCTTGTGTTGGAAGAGAAATATGTTGACAAGGTTTCCCAAGTCTCTTGGGAAGTCTAACAGTTCCTTACATGAGGTAAAAGGAAATCAGATATAGAGTTAAGAAGGTAAGACCTTGCCAAAGCATCCTTTGCACACCATTTGTTGAGTCTCTCTTGTTCATCCTTGGTGGGTAGTCCTCTAGCTTTGAATGAGGGCAATTCCTCATCTCCTGATATGTATCCAAATAAGCTTCTTCCTTGTAGATAGGTCTTCATTCTTAATGACCAAGCTTGGTAATTGTTCCTGTCCAATTTGTCAATGAATGAAGGAAAACCATCTCCCATGTTTACCTTATTTGCTCTGATACCACTGTTGGGAGAGATGGTTGGATGCACTCAAGAGATTGAGTTGAAGCTGCTAAACCTGCTTTGCTCCAGCCCTCCTTTGCTTCAGATATGCTTAGTACACAAGTTTAGCTTCCAAATGATACCAAGAAATCATATATGTACTTTGCAAATGATATGTGTAATGATCAAATCAAAACAGATAACTTTGCACTTCACAAATCCAAGAAAACTTGCTATTTTGGTATTGACACCTGCTCAGTCTTTCACTCAGTATGACCAGCACACTTACAATTGATCAACTTCCTTCTGGACATAATAAATTAGCTTAACAAGCTACCATTTGCAAGTGGAATGAGAAGAAATGACAAACTATACTCTGAGAAAGATGTTTAGAAAAAATATATGTACCCCCGACTTTTTAGGAATTCTGCAGACACAGACCAGTGTGCACTTCGAGCAAGATTTCTCCGAGATGGCTGATGCAATTGACTTGAAACTTTGTAGGTGTATAGTAGACTTTGAGCTGAATCCAATGTGCTTTGAATCACTTGATTTGAATCAGTAGATCCTGAGATATGCTCCTCTGAAGTTGACAGACTTGGAGATGATGACTCAGAGAAAACAGAGATAGTGAATGTGTATACTTCTATTGATTGATGTAGTTGTACAATCTCATTAGCATGACAAGCATAGCTAAATGAGGTGTTGTGGTGTAGGCTATGAAGTAGCACTAACACACACTGAGTTACAATGATAAAATGCCTCGGGAAATGAGCTAAAGTGAGTGACACACACGCGACTTTTTACTTCATCTTTTATAGAAGTTTTGTGATCATTTGAATTTGAAATTCAAATCTAAGCTCCCTAGAATCTCTCCTCTAAAAGTAGGGAGATATTCTCTCCAATTACACCATCCAATTTCCACGACTCTAATCAATTAGGTGTGATTACATGTAAATGCCAAGTCATATAGACTTTTACAATGGGTAAAATGTAATAACACATAGGCAAGTGTTCCTATGATTCTAGCTTCACATAGTGATATTCTTCAAGGGTTCCAAGCTAATCTTCCAAGGTTCCAAGCCAAGTGTGAAGGCTTGAAATGCACCAACACGAAGCACTCACTAGTCAAACTCTACAGAGCTCCTAAAAAATCGGGGGTAATGATTCAATTGCTAAATTGATTGCTTTGTGTATACTGCATCATTTCAAGTGATTCCACTTGGAAGCATTAGCTTACTAATCTAATTTGGTACCTCTAAAAGGAAGTTTTCTAATTCCTATTGTACTGGTAGCACTAAGCATAACAAGCAGCAGGTGTGTGAACAAAAATAGAAGGTTTTCATTGATCCTTCAACTTGGAAGTAGTCTGTTTTGATTCAATCATCTTCCACATCATTTCCAAAGTACATAGGCACTTGTATAGTGTCATTGGAAAGCTAAGAGGGCGTACAACTCAACTCTGAAGCTACAAGGGGCTGGTACAAAGCAAGATTTGGCAGTACCTACACAGTTCTTGGAGTGTCCATCCATCTTTCCCAACAGTGGTATCAGAGCAAGGTTAAGGTAAAATGGGAGATGGTTTTCCTTCTTGCATTGATAAATTGGACAGGAAAAACTATCAAACATGGTCCCTGAGGATGAAGACATACTTGCAAGGAAGGAGCCTTTATGGATACATCTCAAGAGATGAGGAGATGCCCATATTGAAAAGCAAAGGACAACCTACAAGAGAGGAGCATGAAAGACAACACATGGTGTGCCAAGGATGCATCAGCAAGGTCTTACTTACTTAACTCAATCTTTGATTTTCTTCTTCCACACATTAGGAATTGTAAGACATCCCAAGAGACTTGGGAAACATTGTCTTCATATTTCTCTTCCAACACAAGGGCTAGGAAGAACCAATTGTGGGTTGAGTTCACCACTCAAAGAAAGCAACCCAAGCAAGGCATCTCAGAGTATGTGACCAAAGTCAAAGATGTAGCTCATCAATTGGCAAGCATAGGAAAAGAAATTGAAGAGGAGCAGATTGTAAGACAAGTAATCAATGGTATTAAAGCTGATGACAAATGGGAGAGCTTCACAATTTCCATGGACTTGTACATGGACATGCAGATTCCAGACCTTACCACTCTAATGGGGCAACTATTTACCCATGAAGCCAAGCTCAACAAGAATGGAGATTCATGAAGAGGTAATAGCTCTTCTGCCCTATACACTGATAAAAGTAAGTCCAAAGAGAAAGGGAACAAGAAGGTTGAAGATGAAGGAACTACCTCCCAAGCCAACTATGCAAGGAGAGGTAGAACCTCAAGAGGAAGGGGCAGAGGAGGTAAGCAAGGTAGGGGGAGACCTTATAACTCCTCACCATGTAATATTTGTGGATTGTCAAATCATACTACAGATGAGTGTTATAGGAACTTCAAGAATCAGAGAGGTAGAGGATATCAAAGAGGTGGATATACACAATCAAGAGGAAGATTCAATCACCATCAAGGATACAATAACAACTACAACAACAACTACAATGACAACTACCAAGGAGGCTACAAATCAAGGAAGAATTACAACAACTCCACAAAAGAGCAAGAAGATTCTCTTGTGATTATGAATATGACTTCAAAACTAGGTACAAATGATGACCATCTCTTCTACATTGACTCAGGATGCTCAAACCATGTGGCAAGCAATGTAGCTCTTCTCTCTGACCTTGAGGAACCAAAGGGTAAGCATCAGGTACAAACATGTGATGACACCAAGCACTCAGTGATTAAAGTAGGGAATGTTAAGACCTCTAATGGAAATAAGAATCTGTTGAATAGGGTTCTATATATTACCAAGAATTTAATGAGTGTTGGATAGATTGTGGAAAAGGGTTTGCAGGTCAGGTTAAATCAATATGGAGAATTTGTGGAGGATCCCCAACATGGATTCAAAAGAATTTCCAAAGGAGAAAAGACACGTAGATTATTCACTTTTGAACTTGAAGATACAATGAATATTGCACTCTATAGCTACAAAGATCAAACACTATCAGAGTTTGAAATCTGGCATAAGAGATTAGGGCATGTTGGTGAAAGAACTTTAAAACAAATATGTAGAGACCAATGTGTGTTGGGGATACCTAATGTATCCAAGCAACGCATGATTATAAATGTGGTGCTTGTTAGTTTGGAAAATCTCATAGGTTACCCTTATCAAGGAAAGGCTACATGCATGAGGACTACCTAGAGCTTGTCCATACAGATGTATGGGGACCAAGTAAGGATCCCTCAATCTATGGATCAAGGTATTATGTATCTTTCATTGATGATTATAGTAGGTGGACTGTATTGTACTTTATGAAGAACAAAGATGAAGTATTCAGTTGCTTTAAACCTAAATAGGAAGAAACCTAAAGAGATTAAGGTCAGATGGAGGAGGTGAGTACTTCTCAAATGAGTTTGATGCATTCTTGTAGGACAGAGGAATCAAGAGAGAAATTACAACAAGATATACCCCTGAGTAGAATGGGGTGGTAGAGAGGAGAAATAATTTATTTGTTGAAACAACTAAGTCAATGTTAAATGAAAAAATTACCTAACTATTTATGGCCAGAGAGTGTGTCTACTACCACTAATCTTGTAAACAGGTTTTCATCCAAATCTCTTGATGGGATGACCCCATATGAAGCATGGCATTTTAGAAGACCTTCACTTGATCATTGCAAGATCTTTGGATGTGTTGCTTATGGGCATATGCCTTCTCAAATCAGAGGTAAGCCAGACCCTAAGGCAGATAAGTGCATCTTCATAGGGTATGACTTAAATCAGAAAGGATACAGGTTCTACAATCCCTCCAACAAAGGATTCATGGTTAGTAGAGATGTCTTTGATGAGAATGATTCTTGGTTTGAAAGAGAATGCAAGAAAGTAAAGCTACCTTATGATGTGGAAGAGGAGTTTCCAATCCTCACTAAGGAGGAGCCTAATGAGATTGAAGACATCAACTCAGATGATGAGGACATCATCAACTTAGAAGAATTCAAGGCATGGAAGTCCAAAGGCAAAGTCAAGATGAAGAAATTGGAGGATATACCTGAATCATCCAACCAAGCAATCAAAAGATCACAAAGGGAGAGCAAGAATCCAATCAGATATGGGTATGACACTTCCTTAGTACCTAAGCACTCTATTTATCTTGCAAAAGACTTGTCATTTGAAGAGCCATCATCATATGAAGAAGCAAAGACCAAGGCAAAATGGAATGAAGGAAATTGAAGCACTCAAGGAGAATGATACTTGGAAGCTAGTGCCAAAGAAAGAGTATATGAAGGTAATTGGTTCTAGATGGATCTATAAGATAAAAAGGAATTCTGATGGATCAATAAGCAGGTACAAAGGTAGACTTGTGGCTAAGGGTTTTGCAAAAACCCAAGGAGTTGATTATGAAGAAAATTTCTCACTTGTGGCCAAAATGCCAACCATTAAGGTATTGGTAAGTGTGGCTGCATCAAAGAATTGGAACATGTATCAATTGGATGTAAAAAATGCATTTCTAAATGGCTGGATTTCAGAGGAGGTATACACGTCTCAACCTCGTGGCTATGAGGACTCAAGCAAGGTAAAACATGTATGTAAATTGAACAAAGATCTTTATGGATTGAAGCAGGCACCTAGGGCATGGAACCATAGGTTGACTACATACCTTCAAGATCAAGGATTTATCATGAGCAAAGCAGATACATCTCTGTTTGTCAAAAGAAGTAATTCAGAGGTAATATACCTATGTGTATATGTTGATGATATCATACTCACAGGTAATGATGCTAATGGCATCAAACAAATTAAGAATCAGATGATGCAAGAGTTCAAAATTAGTGACCTTCGATCACTAAAATATTTTCTTGGACTTCAGTTAGTCTATACTAACTCTGGAATTTATATTACTCAGAGAAAGTACATACAGGATATGTTAAAGAAGTTTCATTTGCAGGATGCTAAAGTTGCAAGTAATCCAATGGAGGTAAACCTAAAATTAAGTGCTCTTGAAGGTGATGTGCTTGAGAATATTGCAGGTTAACAAAGCATAGTTTGAAGCTTGAACTATGCTACATTGACAAGGATTGATATTGCTTCTGGAGTAAGTGTTCCAAGTAAGTTTATGCACAAACCTAGGACATCTCATTTGGAAGTTGCCAAAAGGATTTTGAAGTACCTTAAGGGCACTCAAAATCAAGGATTGTTTCCCTTATACCTCAGACTTGGACATCAAGATATATCCAGATGTAGATTGGGCAGGTTTCAAAGATGATAGAAGGAGTACCTCAGGATACCTATCTTTTGCAGGAAAAAAACATATATCATGGTCATCAAAGAAGCAACCTACTGTTGCTTTATCTTCTACAGAGGTAGAGTATAGAGGATTGGCCAATGCTACTCAAGAGGCCATATGGATGAGATTGTTGTATATAGATTTAAGTTTGCATACTACATCTCCAATGATTTTTGAAGATAATACTAGCTCATTACATCTTGCAGCAAATCCTATTTATCATGCTAGGACCAAGCATATAGAGGTCCACTATCACTATATGAGAGAGAAGCTATTGAGAAAGGAGATTCAATTGGCATATGTATCAACTAATATGCAATGTGCAGACTTATTGACTAAAGCATTAGATGGTACAAAACTTTGCAGGTTTAAGTCAATGATTGGATTACAGGACATTCATGAAGATTGAAGAAGAAGACCAAGCCAAAATGTTTGGCTTGAGGGGGAGCTATTGGTGCAAAGTGCAAGCCTAAACATTTGGCTAAGAGGTCATGAACAATAGGAGCTCCATGGAAACCATTGCTATGAAGAATTTACCTTTTACCATTTGTAAAAGCTTATTTAGCTTGAAAGAATATTTGTAGCTACCTACAAACTCATGGAGTCTGTTAGATGGAAAAGGCACGACCTTATTTGGAGAGAATAATTCCTAGACTGGTGGATCATTTTGAGAGAGCCAAAAGTTGAATTCAAATTGAAATTTGAATGTAGCATTTATAAAAGTGATTTATAAAAGTCGCGATGCAGTGACTCTATTCCTGAGTTCTCCATTGCCATTAGCGGCGAATGGTGTAAGGGGGGAGAGAGAGGACGTACCTCAATGTCCTCAGTAGCCATTGTGGAGTGTGGAACTACTGGTGTCCCCTCTGTTGCCTTCTTTGCTAATTGATCGTGTAGTTGCTTTATCATGTCATCTTTGTTTCTTATTTCCTCGGTGGCTTTCATAATTGTTTCTTTGTTTTTGAGGAGCTCTTGTCCTATGACTGCGAGTTGATCACTTTCTTCTTTACATTGTGATATATACATATTTTTGGCGGCCTTCCACTTTGTCCTCAGTGCAGCGGTATCATCCATATACCTCTTCTCCCATTCTACAATGAGGGCCTGCTCCTGCTTGAGCTGATCTTCATACCTAACTTTTCCTCCAATGCCTTTGTGTCCTTTTCCAACACTTCAGGATCTTCTATAGGTTGGTTACATAGAATAGCTGTCATGAGCTCCTTGTTTCTGTTCTTTAAGTTCTCTGCTTCTTCCATGTATATTTTGATTTGTGATTCTAGTATTTTGCTTCTAGCATTCATGCGTGTTTTCTCGGCCTCCCTAGTTTCATATTTCCTTTGTAAATCTTTTAATTGATCTTTCAATTTCTTATTTTCTATCTCTAGCGTGTTGCATTGTTGCTTGACCTCATCAACTTCTTTCTCTTTATCTGCTAGGTTTTGTTGTACCTGAATCAGTTGGGCAGAAAGGTTCTCACCCATTTCTCAAAGTTGATTCTTTTCTTGCATTGCCTTTTCATAGTCAGCATCAGCCTCAAGCATTAAATGTTGAGTGTCCATGGCAGTTTTGATCATATGTTGAACCACTCGCTTGCGCTGAGCAACATCTATGTTCAACCACCATTTTGGGATGCTCGGAGCTTCTCCTGTTAGGACATCCTTTCCATGCTCTACATGTATAGTTTCATTATGTGGTTATCTGATTTGAAGCTGCACTTCTTGTTCTCTGTTTTCATCTTCTTTATTGACGACCTTCGTGGCACTCCCTTGAAATGTAACATCCATAGGGGAGGGTTCTACCACTACCCTTATTGGTGTGAAGGGTTCTGACTCTTCCACCATAGTATCTTCTGGTTCTTCTTTTGGATTTTTGAATGATCCCTCTCCTGCAAGACTAATCTCTTGGATTTGAATGGGAGATGTTTCATTTAATTTGATGGCATGTACTCTTTCTTGGGAGGACTCCTTTCCTCCCTTGTCTTGGGTGGGGCTGATGGGCAGTTGATTTACCTTTGTTCCTTCCTCTTCCACAGTCTTGTTCACTTCATTTAACTCCTCCCATTGTCCATCATCTTGGACTCACTTCTAATGTCCACATTCATCAAGGAGTTATCCGGTTCTTCTTGTGCATCTGAAGATGAGCTTGAATTCACTAACCCTATTTCCCTGTATCTATGCACCTTGGTCAGCCTCTTTTTTTGTTCCATATCTTGGTGGGCTTGCTGGTAATGGTGCCCTTGCACTGATAGATTCACTTGACCTTCGGTATATTGATGTGTGTCTTCCAGGGCTCTAGTCAATTCCTCTTCCGTAATCAGCCGATGGTCAACAATTCTTGTCCTTGGAAGTACATGTGCCCTCTTCATGGCTGGCACCTCGACTTCTGTCTGCATCATTTCCCTTAACCTCTTGGTACCTCTCATTCTAGGTTGTGAGCTAGTTTTTGCTTCCTCTACAATTGTGACTCCCTTCTTTTTCCTAGGGACAGTTGCAATCTTTGCATATTTTGCCATGGCGGTTGATGATGGCATTTCCCACAAATGCTCTCTAATGCCCAAGGCATGATATATCAATATAGTTAGAGCCACACTTCCGTTCAAAAATTTCTTGTGATTCCATTGCTTTTTTGCCTCGAACAGTTGCTCTTGAATATATGGACTCATGTTGACCTGATTTCCAATTTGTTTAATGGCGTGCGACAACATTTGTACTATGATCTTTTGTGGAGCCGTATACCTGTGCATGTTTGGAAAGCAAGAATGCTGATGGATAAGCCTCACTTCAGCTTCAATATCAATACGATTGATGTCATTGAATGTTCGTGTCTTGGCTCCACGACTTTCTTCTTTCAAAACTGTAGTCCCGTCCTTCTCCCATCCAAAAGCTTCCTTAATTAATTCATGTGTAAATTGAATTATGACCCATTTGCCAACTGCATCCATGACTCTAGCCTCCGGCACCAATGGGTCATGCAGGGCAGGCTCCAGAGTATTCATTACTTGAGTGCAAAGCTAGAAATCTGGCTTGTATATAGGTAGTTCGAAGTACTTGTGAATTCCAGCTTTTTTCATGATGTCTATTGTCGATGTGAGCTCATGTACTACTTTGAAATCTTTGGACATCATAGGGAACTGGTGATCCGTATCCATGATTTTGATGGTCACTATGAATAGGAAATCCCCTACTGGTTGATCATCCCTAAACCAATGACCTTTTGCTTTAGTCATGCTCTGCAAAGGGAATTCCAGCACTTCCTCTTGGATGGTAGCTTCAGAGTCTTCAAAAGCCATCTGCACTCGTAACGTAAGAGCATTAGCTGTTGTAGAATACATGTCGTTTAGTGATGTGTGTTGTCATGATATTTCATGCGTTGTGTCACTTTGTTCCCCATGTTTGATTAGTAGAACTTCTTACTGCATCCCCTTTTTTCATTTTCACTTGTGAAAGAAAACAAGGATTAGTGTAGCCGAGGCAATTATTTATTTACATAGTAGGTCCATTCCTATGGAAGTAGAAGCTATGACCTATCCCCAATTGGAGAATGTGCTCCACTAATTCTATTATGTACATCATGTGCCGAATGCCTGGCCTTGTAATGTGGCCCTATTATGCATACTTTAGGTGCATTTGATGCTTCATGAGTGCAATTGGAATCCTTTGGGTGTTGATGTTCTGATATTTGTTGCTCCTTTGGTTTCCATATCCATGTTGTTTTTGAATTTTGAAGCTTTGTCCTCTTGTCGTTTTGTTGTGCTCCATGAGTTCATTCTTTTTTCTCCATCGTCCGAGTCATTGGTGTCTTTCTTGTCCAGTAGCTGTGACGAGTCTCGCGGCTTCATAGATTTTTTGTGTCGATGTAATGTTTCCTTGTACTTGTCTATCTCTTGAATGGACACTTGCCTGACCTTCTTTGGAATCGACATTCGTTGCCTTGTTTTTTGAGCTTCAATTAGAGGCTTAGAAAGCCATACTTTCAAGAGTCGTTTTGGTTCTAATTTCGGTGAAGAAGAATTCTTGCCCACCCTTGTCTTCCTATGAGAATTGACATGTATTGGTGTTGCGTTCTCTAATTCCTTTACTTGATCCTTGCGAACCCATTTGAAGTTAATGTTCCCTGACTGCGAGTAGTTGATGGTGGATTTCTAGGTTGTTGATCGTTCTTTTGCATGGAAGACTGTAAGAGTATTGTTTTCCTCGATTTCCTTCTGTTCACCAATCAAGTAGGATGAATCTACTTTCTCCTTGGATATATTCATGTTTGAAATTCCTTCTTCTGTCGGACCTGCTTCTAATTGATTTGTGCTGGAATCATTTTCTACGGGCTCTTCTACGATTTGTTCAGCACTGTCGATGACTCCCAGTCTATGAGATGGTTTCTCTCCTAATAGACTAAAGATTTCCTTGTGCCCTATTTTGGTTGAAACGTATCCTTGCGCTAGGTGGATGCTCACTTCATTCTCAATTATCCAGTCTTGTCCTAGGATCAAGTTTTCTATTAGATCCTCATCTCTGCACACTAGAACTCGTTGTTCCATAGTTGAATTTCCTAGGTGGAGGGATACTATGGCTTCTCCAATGCATGTTACAACTTGACCTCCAACACCTATCATATGTGTTTTCGGGGGTGTCATAATCATTTGAAGATCCAGGATGAACGTATTTTGTATGCAACTGAGTGCTGCTCCTGAATCTATCAAGGCGTCTATCAATTGATAATTTGTCATTCCAATTCCTAGGTTTAAGTATGGTTGTGACATGCAGACATTGGTTGTGTTGGACTTATGAACCTAGTAATTAGCCATGGGAATAGGCTCTTCTCCTTGCAGATACCGTTCATCTCTTTGCCTTATCCACTCTTTCCGTTTCTTGATACGCTCTTCTTGCCGTGCTTCTTCTCTAATTCGTTCTTCCTCCTTCTTCCTATTTTGCGCACCTACGAGGCGTGCTAGCATTTGATCCATCAATGGCTCCATATATCGTTTTACTCGACATCCACTTATGTAGTTAGGAAAAATATCTCCATCCAGAGTAGCTAGTTTAACTGCTCCACCAGTGGAAATCCTATTGATGATTAGAGATCCATATCCGCATTTTTGTAATTTTTTGGCATGTTGCTTCAAGGTGTAGACTAGAACTAAGTCTCCTTCTTTTAGTCCTTTTTCTTTTATGTGTGCATCTTAATATTCCTTTTGTCTTCTCTTGGCCGCATAAATTCCTGCAACTGCTTGTATTCTAGTCTCGTGTAGCTTCTCAATTTGGTCGAGTTGCTTGGATAATTCATGTCCTGTCCATTCATACTGTTGGGCTACTCTCAAAGTTGGTACTAAAAAATCGATCGGTAGTATTGCGTTCTGTCCGTACACTAAATTGAATGGGGTAGTTCCAATGGCAGTCTTGTAAACAACTCGGAAGGCCCAAATTGCATGATGCAATTGTTTGTCCTAGTCAGACCTTCCACTATTGACGATCTTTGTCAATACTGTGCATAACACCTTATTGGAACTTTCCGCTTGACCATTGGCTTGAGGATGATAAGGGGCTAATTTTTTATGGATCACCAAGAACTCATTCATTAAAGATTCTATTACTTCATTAATGAAATGCGTTCCTCGGTCACTCATAATCTCAATGAGTAATCCGAAACACGTGAAAATGTGCTCAAAAAGAAACTTGGCAGTGGTCTGAGCATCATTCTTTCTAGTAGCCTTTGCCTCCACCCATTTAGTCAAATAACCTGTGGCTACTATGATGTATTCAACATGTGACCCTTTGGCTAGCGGATTAATGGGTCCTATGAAATCAATACCCCATTTGGAAAAAGCTCTAGTGCAAACCATAGGTCTCAATGGCATGTCATCTCTCCGAATTGGGTATTTAGTCCTTTGGCATGTCTCGCAACTTCGAACATAAGTGTTAGCATCCATATGTAGGGTTGGCCACCACAAGCCTGTGAATAGGATCATTTTTACAGTTCTCTCAGTGAAAAAATGACCTCCTGCAGCACCTGTGTGTGCCATCTCTAATATGGGTAAGTACTCTCCTTCGTGCACACATAAATGTATCCTACCCTAACTCTAGTTGACCTGCTAATCATTTCCATAATTGCGGTTTAACACGAAGTAGTTCTTCCATGGTCAATTGGCATTGTACTTTTGTCTTTTTAAGTTCTATTGGATTGTCTGAATTCTTATCTGAGTTTCCCTTTCCTTTTCCTCGTATTGTGGGTGCTCGGAAGATCATGGATTCTTTTTCGTACTCTCCCATGTAATTTGGTAGGGTAAAAATGCTCTGAGCTTCTTCCCTATTTCGATCTAGTTTAGATACTTCCTCATATACTTCTTCCATGTTGGGATTTGGTTCATAAACTTCCACATCTAATTCCTCAAAAGGAGGTTTAGCCACTCCATTCCTCTTCCATTGTTCTTCTCAGATTATATTCCATAATTCCTTTGGCCAATCAACCTCTAAATCTGGTACTGTTGACATAGGTTCGTCCTGGTTTTTCACTAGCTCACATTTATCATCCTTCTCTTTAGGTTCCTTGTCCTTGGCTTTAACACAATCCTTGTATTGATCCTCCGCTATCCTTGTCTCGGGGAGGGCTGGAATGGTCTTCTCTAGGGTGGCCTGAGCTGCCTCTATGAGTTTTCTACATATAGCAAGCCTCTCGTTTTCTAATTCTCCTAGTGGGTAAAGCTTTTCATGTTGCTCCACATTCGGTCTAGTCTTAACTCTAGCTTGGTATGCTTTCAAGCACATGTCCAAATCATCCGATTTTGGGTCGGCTAGAATTGATCCTAGCTTTTTCGACTCTCAGATAGGTGGTGGGATGGAAACTTCTTCCCGGATCTCAGGTTCTTTTGGTTTTTTATTGCTTCATGTATGCTTCTTGTTTCCTTGATTTTTGTTTTTCATCGATTTTTCCTTGAGCTTTTCTCTTCTTTCCTTCCATTTTTTACTTTTCGTTGATTGAGTACTCTAGCGTGCGTCTTGTGAATCTTCCACTATTTGAATTTTGGGGTTTCAGGTTCTACTGTTTTCTTGTTCCAGATCCGGTTGTTTTCCTTCTCGATCCTTCATGTGTGCTCGTGTTAGCCTTTAATGGGGCTGGTTGTACTTTTGAGATCATCTGCTAGGTTGTCCTCTAAGTCGATACATTCTTACAGACATTCATTCAATGTCTATAGTCTCTTCACATAGACTAATGTTCTCAGATTTCCGTTCGTTAATCTGTCCAAAAAAAATGATATCATTTTTTGTTGCATAGGTCTTTTTGCTATAGGACATCTATCCACATACTGATATAATCTTCGGGCAGCTGTTTTCACGGTTTCATTAGGGTTATGTTTAAAACTATGGATTAAAGATGACAAATTGTGTTTAATCCCTCTCTTAGTGAATTCTCCTATGAATTCTTGAAAGAATTGCTCCATATTTCCAAATTGATTGGGATCTAGAGGTTGGAACCACGTCAGAGCAGTTCCTGTGAGGGTGAGTCCAAAGGACTCATACTGCACAAAGAAATCATCCACTTGTTCAGCTCTTAAAACTCGTTTAAATTCAACAATGTGGTTGTAAGGTTCTCCCAATCCATCATAATGATTTCTTACACATTTGGCTATCTGAATAGGTCTTAATCTTCTTGTGGGCTCAGATTGTCTGGGCATTACTAGGAATGCGGGGATGGCTGGTCTAATTGGGGTATTCCTGGTTGCACCCCTAATGGTGGTCTTGGTCTTACTGGTGGTCTGTGTTGGTTGCCTAATCCAGGGTGTGTATGATCGTCAAGCATCGTAAATTGTACATGTGTTCTGATTGGAATATTGTGATAGCTCGTTTGTCTCGACATAGTATGTTCCATCTCTTGCTGTGTCCCAAAAGGATTCTAAGAGGTAGTTGCCTACTCTCACTAGGTAAATATAGGCAAGCCCATATACTTCAGTCGAGCTCTATCCAAGGCATCGACAAGCCAATACCTTCTTTGGTTCTTGTCTAGGTATGTTACTCTAGAATCCTCTTCAGGATCTTTTAACTCGTAAGAGATCATCGTACTTTCTTCCCGTCCTTGTGTAGGTGAGTCCGTTTGTAGCAGTAAATCTACTCCACGGATCAAATAGACCTCTAATAAGTAGTCATCTTGAGGTATCAAATCCCCTCTCAAGACTCGTGTCACTACTGACTTGCCTCTGGGAGTAGTTACTAACTCTACAGGGTCTGTTCTTCCTGAATGTTCTGGTCCTTCCAATTCTCCTCTCTCATTGATCAATTCTGGGTGTTTTGTCACCACATAGATGTGACCCAACTTATCCATATATACTCCTTCTTCATATTTGTGAGCTGGTTTGGGCACAATTGTGGCATTGGTGGAGGTTACCATCCTAGCAACTGATCTATTAAATCCATCCAGGAAGATAGGAATCTCCTGGCCATTGGTAGACATATTGCAAGGAGGTGTGGTACTCCCCTTCTACCATAGACACGAAGTTTCTTCTGGGAACATGACCTTGCATGTCTTCTGAAGCCATGGGTATCTCCTCCTCTGAATCGCTAGAGGTGTCAGAATAGGTAGAATGGTGACTGACCTGAGCAGTGCTTCCTACTGATGATATGATACTTCTCCGACTACTTAGAACTCTTCCTGACCTCAATTTCATTCACCTTCTTGGGGCTCTCTTGACC
Source organism: Ceratopteris richardii (assembly GCA_020310875.1). NCBI lineage: Eukaryota > Viridiplantae > Streptophyta > Polypodiopsida > Polypodiales > Pteridaceae > Ceratopteris > Ceratopteris richardii. The sequence continues at coordinate 70,822,922 of CM035436.1, forward strand.
TCTAAAACTCTCCCTAAGTGGCTCCTCAAATGCCTCAATTTCACCCTTGAAAATGCTCAAAGTGTTCTGGGTGATACCACTTTAGCGATACTGCATTGGGCGATATCAGGTTGTCGACAATACGATACCACTTCAGGACACGATACAATACTAGAACTTGCTACGATACGATACCAAGTATGCTCACGATACGATACTTGGGAAATCCACGATACGATACCAAACAAAGAGACGACACGATACTACTATAGGGCATGATACGATACTGAAAGTTCTGACGATACGATACCAGTGCAGCTGGCGATACAATATCGCTAAACCGCACGATACGATACCAAAAAATTAGCACGATACGATGCTGGAACTCTCACGATACGATACCTAAGTAGTGCACGATACGATACCTCTACACTAGGCAATATGATACCACAAGAGTTGGCGATACGATATTGGGTGCACGATACGATACCAATTTTTTCACAATATGATACCGGAAACATTGCAATACGATACTGGAAAGTGAGGCAATACGATACCGCTGGTCAACGATACGATACCGTGACCGAGACGATAAGATACCAAAGTGGACCGCGATACGATACCACTTGGCAAATGGTGATCGTGATACCAACCAGGTGATACGATACCAAAAAATGGTATCGCGATACCACAGCTGGTAACCAGCGATATGATACTTCGACGAGTATTGTGATACAAGGGAATTTTTGGTATCGCGATACCAAAAACTCAACCGATCGCGGTACTACAGCCAAATCACTTCCAAATTCAAAAATTGTTTCACCTCTTGGTTCTTCTCTCACCCCTCTTCACTCCTAGACTTCTGTTTCACAAATAGAACTCCTCAAATCACTCTGTCCCACCCCGTCATACCGTTTGGGCCTTTAATCATGTGTGAGTGTAATTTTTCAAAGTTTTTGAGATTAATATTTGCATGTAGCTTACCTTGAGGTGGTTATGCTTAGGCCTTGAGCTCACTAGGTAAGTGTGGGGGCTCTGTTTGCATGATACCAAACTGGCAATACCGGTCACTGCTCTCAGACGATACCACACTGGAAGCAAGTATCAAATGAACTTCTATTTTTGCTTTTTATAGTTCTTGGTGACTGAAGCCTACACTACACTAATTTGGCAAATTTTGGGGAATTTTTCTCGATAATTTTGACTTACTCCTACTCCACTTCTCTTCCTACCCTAACCCTAACTCTTTCTCCTCTCTCTCTCTTCAAACCCTAAACCTAAAAGCTCATTACACACACCTTTGAGATGTGAAGTGACAAGTGTTGAAGCGTCAGACTACTTGCCACTGAATGAATTCACTCCTACAAGTATGATTTCATCACTCTAGAGCTATAACCATTACAAAGACACCTTGGTCGAGTGTGTTCCCCGGCAACGGCACCAAAAACATGTGTACATAAGTCACAAAGCCTTAGGGATTTGTGCCAAAGAGACTGAATCTCATTGCCACACAAGTGCGTATAGTGGTGGATTGACACACACTTAATTATCAATCCGATGAACCGATCGAACCAAACGTATGATGATGTGTGCGCATGTGATGGGAAGTGAAGTGGTTCAGCTATCATGCATGAGAAAAGACTAACCTACCTCTCCAACTCACTTAACTGTTGAAAGTGCTTGCCGCGATACCACTTACAGTAGTTTTCACTAAATTGAGGATATCTCCCAGCTCAGAACTCTGAATATGGGCAATAGTAGGTTCTTTTCGAAGCTCTTGACGAGACGTTTCTATTGAAGTGGTTTCACTTGATTTTGACTATTGTGCTTCAAGTTATGATAGAAATAGTGAATGGCAGGAAACTCACACACTCACTCCACAACTTGTGTTTGCTCACACACACACTACAGCAGCTCAAAAGTGTTGGGGAAGGGTAGACAACAGTCTTACACATACATTCCAAGCTTCACACACACACCAAAGATCATAGAGAAGATGAAAATCTACAGGAAAGAAGCAAATTCGAAATTCTCCAGCTCTCCTTGTTCAAAATGGCAAAAAGTCTTTACAAAGAGTCACCAAGTGACTTATATACATGTGCCCTAAAAATGGTCCTTTCACACAATTGACCAGCACTTATTGACTGATCTCTATTCTCCTACTATTTTACAAGAAATATATTACATTGATTTGGGATTATGCATCTAGAGGACTCCTCTAGTGCATTTACATAGCTTGAGGGAATTTCCTAAGACTTTGAAGAAGAAAAATATGCTCATTAATTTGAAAAATTTGGGGCTCCTCTTTCGTGCCTCTTTGCTCTGCAACACCTTGACATGGATCTTCAACAAAAGCTCCATGTTGGGTGAACCTAACTTGCAAGCCCTTCTCAACAATTTGGCCTACACTTATTAGGTTTTTTGTAGTAGTGGGAACATAGAGTACCTTGCTCAAAATATTCGTCCCGCCATTGGAAGCTTTGAAAATACCAATCTTCTCCACACTATGCTTTGTATCATCCCCTGTTTGAACTTCATGTCTATGCTTTGGACTTTCCAAGTCAGATAGAAGAGGAGTGTTGCCTGCAACAATTTAAGTTCTAAAATAGACTTTAGCTCTTTATTTCATCCTGAAAGTATGGGAAAAGTGAAGCTATGAATATTAATATTTTAGATCTATTATGTTGTTATTCCTTACATAATCCAAGTAATTGAGATGAGAAAATTCCCTTATTATAGTTTGCATATAATAACACAACACATACCACTACTAGACATGCACCATATGAAATTATTTATGGTAAAAAGCTTCCCACTATTGATATATTTAGGTAGTGATTTGTGTGAATTTTCTAGGACCGTCGGGGCACTCTTTTCCTTCTTTAGGAGGTTTTTTTCTCCCGGCTTATATATAGGCATGTTGCCCTTACGGGCTACTTATCTTTGTACATTCTAGTGGTAATTCATTCAGCATTGTGTGTTGTGCTCCAAGCTTCTTCTTCTTCTTCTTCCTTGTGTTGTTCGCATGCTTCCACAGACATCTAACTCCAACAATTGGTATTAGAGCAAGTCGCCGCTTCATCTAGGGCATTGTATACACCTCTCCGGTTGTAGTCTCAAAATTGCACGAAATTTGGTAAGCTCGTTTTGGCCTTTGAATGCACTATCGCAATGCTTATGTAGGCTATTTCATCTTTTTGTGCCAAAGGTATATACCAGTTTCGGTTCGCCAGTATTTTTCTCGAAGTCTGCTACAAGTTTAGCAGAATTTGTCTGGGTAGTTTTGTTCAACTTTTTTGAGATACAGTCAATTTTCTACATCAAGGTATTTTAGTCACTGGCCATGGCTGAAAGTAGTGATGTATTCCGTATGTTGGTTGTCGAGGATAAGTTGGATGGTACCAACTACCCATTGTGGGCTTATATGATGTGTCATGTATTGGTCATAAAAGGAGTGTGGAATATTGTACAGGGTGTTGAAAGACGTCATGTTACACCTGCGAATATAGGTACTGCAAATACAAGTGCTGGAGCTGATGGAGATGGTATCGAAGATGATGATGTTCTATAGATTCCTATTCGTGTTGCTGTTTCTGTTGCACCTACTGTAGAGCAAATTCGTTGGGATGGCAGAGATGCTCACGCACATGCATTGATAGCTTTGTCTATCAAACGTGCTATTATGCATCACATTCGCTCTTGCAAGACAGGTAAGGATGCTTGGGATACACTTACCACATTGTATCAAGCTAAGAATGAGGCTCATGTTGCTTGCCTCCGAAAATGAATGAAGGTGATTCTATGGACAATTTTCTCACAAAGATCAAGGATTTGAAAGAACAGTTGATTTCTGTAGATGAAGTTATACCAGATAGCTCACTTGTGCAGACCGTTCTGAATGGTCTTCCTGACTCATATCAGAGTTTTGCTTCTACTCTTCATTTGATGATGAAAGACAATCCAAATGCCTTGTCAATTGAGGAGTTAGTCTCTGTTTTGTTGCAAGAAGACTAGTCTAGGAAAATAGGTCTATTATGCGTGTTGCAGATCAAGCTTTCTTGGCTAGTCAGAAGGGCAAAGGTAAATGGAGATCTTCTACTAGTAAGCAGAAATCTGCAAATGATGCACATTCAAATAAGGAAGACAAAGATGAGAAGAAATCGGAAAAGCGAAAATTGTTTTGCAAATACTATAAAGCAAATAATCATGTCATCAAGAGCTATCCAAAATTGGCTGCTAAAGAGGCAAAGAAGAAAGAGGCTAGAATGGTTGTTGCAGAGGCCTCTACACTGAAAATAGAGTCTGCTAATCTTCTGCAGGAAGAAGAATGGGCGTTTAATACTGTTTGCAGTTTTGACCCATCTTCTCATGAGCAGTGCATGTCTGTAGTAGACTCAGATGTTTGGTACTCTGATAGTGGGGTGACCAAACATATTACCTTGCAGCATAGTTTCTTCTCTTTGCTCGAGCCTTCCCGTATAGGGAATACTATTATCAACTCCTCCTATCCTGTTATGGGAGTTGGTAAGATCATTTTGACTACTGCTGATGGTAGTTCTTTCACTTTGTCAGATGCTTTGTTTGTGCGAGGGATAAAGAAAAATTTGTTATCAGTTTCTGCATTACCCAAGATTGGCTTGGTTGTGAAATTTGTTGATGACAGATGTACAGTTCATGATCTATCCAATGGCAACGTCGTTATTGCTTCTGGCATTTTATGTTGTGGGCTATATAAGCTCATAGACTATGAAAGATCTGTAAATGATTTGGCATGTGCAATACATGATTCTCAGGCTATGTTAGATGCAAAGCTTTGGCATGCACGCTTTGCTCATCTGAATTTTGCTAGTTTGCTACGCCTGCACAAATCTGAAATGGTGTCCTCTTGCCCAAACTTGAGGTACCCAGAAAACATGTTTGTGAAGGCTGTGTTTTGGGCAAAATACAATGTTCTTCCTTTCCAAAAGATGGTTCAGCTTGGGCCACTCAAAAATTGCAGCTTTTACATAGTGATGTTTGTGGTCCTATGCAAACACCTTCTTTTGGGAACTATCTTTACATCGTGACTTTCATCGATGATTTTTCCAGGCATGCATGGGTATATCCATTGAAAGCAAAGTTTGAAGTGTTTATGTGCTTCAAACAGTTTTTGGTTTTGGCTAAAAATCTATCAGCATGTAAAATGGGCATCCTCCATTCTGATTGAGGGGGGGAGTATATGTCTTGTGACTTTAATTCATTTCTAGCTAAACATGGGATAAAACATCAGTGTATAGTGAAATATACACCTCAATAGAATGGAGTTACTGAACGAAAGAAGAGGTCACTTGTTGAGGATAGAAGAATCTTGAGGATAAATAGTTAATCTGAATTTTGAAAGTCTGCTAACTCAGATATTACTCAATCAGATGTTGCTGAGTCGGAAATTTGCTGAATTTGTATTTTCTTGTTCGGATTTTAACAGACAGTTATTTTTGTTAGGCGCTGATGTCGCAATAAAGAGAGTAGTTGTATTTTGTTCATGAGAAAAGGGGGTTAGGAAGGGAAAGAAGCATCTCCAAGAGGGAGAGCGAAAGAAACCAGAAGAGGCACGAAGAAATCTTTCCAAGAAGAAAAAAGAAAGAAGCGTTCTCAGAGAGAACAACGCCAGAAGAGAAAGAGACTCCATTGTCCTAATGGTGCAAGATAATGGTGAAACAGAAATGACAAAATCTTGATCTCAGAGGCATATTTACCTATTTTGTAATGTATTTACTATAGTCAAAAGTTTTAGTGCACTTTTCCATCATGTAATACCTGATGTAGAAGAATTCTAATGAATTAATTTACTCACGTATATTCAGCACAAGAATGAATCCTTGTCTATTTGAGTTATGTTCGTTGAAGAGAGATTTTGTCGCAGTGTAACAGTGCTAAATCTGAAATCTGTTGGAAGCGTATTCTTTGTGTGAAGTAGATCAATGCTAAAGTTTGATTGTTCAGAAACAAGTAGAGATGTGTTGAATGTGAACCCCAACATACTCATGGAGATGGCGAGGTGTATAGTCAAGAGTCATGCTTTACCACATAGTTTCTGGCTTGAGGTTGTCATCTACGTGTTTTTGTCCGGAATATGCATTAGTGCCTAAACAACAATATCGCATAAAAATGGATGATAAAGAAGTAAAAATGTATTTTTGTTGGGTATAGTTTTGAAAGTAAAGGCTATCGTCTGTATCATCCATAGACTAAATGCATTCTGGTTAGCCGTGATGTTGTTTTTGTGGAAGATGCTATTCAACCATTGCATCCATGTACTAAGGAGACATCTGTTAGCTCCAAAGACATGTATGATACTTTGCTGCCTCTTTTTATAGGTGGACAGTCTATTGCTAGTCTTAATGAGGCAACTTCTTAGCCTTTGTAGGTTTCATGTGATGATGTAGATCATCCCATTTCTGATGCAGATTTACATGATGCACTTGTTGATGAGAGAGCTGATATTGAGCAGGCAAAAACTCTGCCAAAATGGCTGGTGCAAACTTTGCGTGACAGCAAATTAGATGCATCTCTATCATATCATACTCGATCAGACTCTGATAGTGCCTCTTTTGCATTAGATTGCTATGATGTGGTTGTGTCTAGTCTCTGTGATGAGAATGAGCCTGTTTCATTTGAAGAAGCACAAAATTTAGAAAATTGGATGGCTGCTATGCAATCTGAATATGATGCTATAATGAAGAATGGTACTAGGTCTTTATGTGACTTGCCTCCTGGAAAGAAGACCATTGGCACAAAGTGGGTATACAAGCTGAAGCATAAACCTGATGGAACAGTTGAGAGGTATAAGGCTAGGCTTCTTGCAAAGGTTATCCACATGAAAGAGGCATTGATTTTGATGAAACCTTTGCTCCTACTTGCTGAATGACTACTGTTTGTAACATCTGTGCACTTGCAGCTCATCATGGTTGGAATGTACATCAATTGGACATTAAAAAAACATTTTTGAATGGTGACTTGCATGAAGAAGTGTATGTTTTTTAGCCTCATGGCTTTGTGCAAAAAGGGCATGAAAACCAGGTGTGCAGGTTAAAGAAGGCATTATATGGTTTAAAGCAAGCATCAGATGCTTGGTATGAAAAGATACATGCCTATTTGATTGCACATGGTTTTGAGAACAGTCCAATTGAAAGCACCTTATATGTTAAGCGTGCTAATGATGTGCTTCTGATCATTGTGGTATATGTTGATGACATGCTGCTCACTTGTCCTCATGACACGCATATTGTTGATTTTAAGGCTGATTTGTATGCCTCATTTGGGATGTCTAATTTGGGGCATTTGCATCACTATTTGGGCATTCACTGTATGCAAGTTGATGGCGGAATGGCTTTGTGTTGAACGAAATATATTGACACATTATTGTAGCATTTTGGCCTTGAAGACTGTAAGCCTATTGCCACTCCTATGGAGATAGGCTTACGATTGAGTCTTCATGATGTTGGAGATGCTTTTGATGTTGTTCTCTATCAATAGGCTATTGGATGCTTGATTTACTTATGCATTATTCGGCTAGATATTCAGTTTGTTGTCTCACAAATGAGCACATTTATGTATTGCCCAAGTGTCAAGCATTGGCAAGCGGTTAAGCGCATCTTTCGCTACTTGAGTGGTACCCGACTACTTGGATTGTTTATCCCAAGGGGGGATCACTATCGCCAGATTTGCATGCTTTTTTTTTACAGTGATTGGGCTTGTTGCTATGACACTCATGTGTCCACTAGTGGTTTTTGCTTCATGATTTGTAGCTCATGTATATCTTGGTTGAGCAAGAAGCAGCCTACTGTGGCCACTTCCAATTGTGAGGTTGAGTATAGGGAATCTTTCACAACTATTGTCGAGTGTGTGTGGCTCAGATGCCGTATGGCTGATTTGGGTGTTGGTCAGTCTTTTGCCACCACCATCTTCACGAATAGTAAGAGCACATTGACAGTTGCGAGGAACCTTGTGTTCCATGCTCGCACTAAGCACATTGAGGTGCATTATCATTATATCAGGGAGAGGTTCTCTGCTGGGGAGATCAGCTTGGCATATGTGCCCACTAAAGAGAACATTCTAGACCTTTTTACGAAGGCTCTGCCTAGGGAGAAGTTTGAAGTTTTTCGCAAAGCTTTGGGCTTACTTCCTTTTGTGGATTGATTCCACATAGCTTGGCACTTCCTTGTACATGAGTGCCAGCTCCTTGTTCACCGCATCACTCCCAGGGGGGATTTTTTGATATATTTAGGTAGTGATGTGTGTGAACTCTCTAGGATCGTCGGGGCACTTTTTTCTCTCTTTAGGAGGTTTTTTTCCCCCGGATTGTATATACGCCTATTGCCCTAATGAGCTACTTATCGTTGTATATCCTAGTCGTAATTCATTCAGCATTGTGTGTTGTGCTTCAAGCTTCTTCCTCTTCCTTGTGTTGTTTGCATGCGTCCACATACGTCTAACTCCAACACCCACTCCCATGACTCTCACTCAAAATGATATACCTATGGTTGATTCTTTTGCACAAGATCATATTTCTACACTTCATGAGGTTCATGAACACATTAAGAAGAGTCAAGAATGTGACATGCGTGATTTTAATAAGAAAGGAGTAGCTAAACAGTTTAATGAAAATGAATTTGTATGGTTATGAATAATTAAAAGACGTTTGAAAATTATTTCACAACATCTTAAGGTTAAAATTGCATCATGTTATTATGGACCTTTTTGTATTATTGAAAAACTTGATGAGAATGCTTTTAGATTAGACATACCTTCTCATGTGAATATACATAATTATTTTCATATTAGTTTATTGAAATCTCTTAAAGGAATTTTACCACTCACTCCTATTTTAGATGATCCTCCATTACTTGAGGACGATGCTTAAATTTTAGTTCCACAAAAAATACTTGATTATGATGTTACCACGACATGCCCAAGTAACCAATATCCTAAATATCTAGGTAAGTATAAAGATCACTCACTTGAAGAATCTCAATGGATTCATAAAACATCACTAACTCCACAACATGATCATTTGATTTTTGCATATCATTCACAGTCACATTAAATTCCAGTTTTCCTATTCCATCAATGTGTTTTTACATGGAACATGCTTATGATTGATCAATGATGGGACATGTGACTTGCCATCCATGTCTATTTTATTTTTATCAACTGAGGTCATTTGCTCGTCAATTGGGAGGCATGTTATATTTTACGAAATAATGGAATGTTATATGGATTTTAATGTCTTGAGGGTTTTAATGTGATTTGTGTTCTGATTTAGCAAGTGAAGACTCATGAGGGTGTGAACACACGTGGACTTATTAAGATATTTAGAAGAATATTTAGAAGATATTATTTTAGTTGTTTTTTGTAAAAATAATAGATCGCTTTAGAAAGCAATATTTTTGTAAAGATAGTAGATCGCTTGAAAAGCGATGATTTTGTAAATACAAAAAATTTTCGTAAACACGTGCTTTTCGAACCGCCACCCTCATGTATCTTCTATTCAAGACATAATGAAAAATACCTATACATACACATGCTCTGATAGACTCGTCCATCAGAGTATGTGGGGGGAGATTGTACCCAAAATGTGTCAATTCTCTTATCTCTTTCTATTCTCTGAGTATTTTTGTGAGATTTCATTTCTGTACCATCCTTTACGTGCGCCAGTGGGATCCAATCAACACTCACTAACTATCAAGCTTCCCATTTGGATCATTGAGCAATTATATGAATCCAATAAGAGGTGGTTCATGAAACCAGCCTTGAATGGGTGTTGTGCAATTACATGCATTGTATACAGGTGCTTATCATATGATGTGCCCATCGAACATGCTCTTACATGGTCTCACGTGCAACTCTTTAAGGATCATTGATCTTCAGCTCATCAATCTAAGAGAATGCGAGGGTCTATTCCATGTGTCCAACCATGAGGCATTGTCATGACCCAGATATCTCAACAACAGGAGATGTCACAATGCCACCATTCATAATTCAAATTTCTCGTTCAGGTTCTTGAGGAACTAACTACACAAGTGGCACCTTCTACTCCACCTCTACCTTCAGAGTTTGAATTTGCTTCCACTGGAGATATCAAAGGGGTGGGGACATTTGACTTTGAGTGTTTCTTAGCCTACATGGAAATGCTAAAAATATTATATGATATCATAACACAAGTACAAGAGAGAAGTTGGATCTCCTCACACGCAATTCAAGTACTAATCAATAAAATGTTCACAAAAGAAGATGTCTAACCCAAGTGCATAGAGGCATTCAACCTACTAGCAGAAACATGTGGCATTGCTGAGGCTATTTGCACAATGATGCAACCTGCTCTTATGCAATACGATCAAAGAAGGTTACATACATGCTCTAGACTAGGTAGAATTATTGACATTCAGGTTACATCCCTATCCACTACCACATCAAACCTAGAGAATGTGAGCATGATGACATATATCGACACCATTATTCTCGCCAAAGGCACAACCGTTGTATCCACTCCCTCCTCTCCTATCTACCCTATACCACCCACTACAACTATTACCATAGAACAACCTGAGTTCACCTTCAAAAACCCATGTCCCACTTGTCACTTTTCTCATCCTTCCTCAACCCATTGTTCACCACCACATCCACCAGCCAAATCTTGGAACCAATAATAGGTCAAAACCTGCCACCCTCCAAGTCATCATTGGTCAACCAGCCCTCCAACCAGTTCTAGGATAGCCACACCCCACAACACAATCTACATTCACCACTTCTATATTCACACCTACCACAATCACAACACCTACCATACCTATCTTTATAATAGACACCTCACACCCTCTCATGTTCGATCCCCTGAACATATCACCACCCATGGCACCCTCCCTAACCACCACTATTTCACCAATTCCCATCCCCATATTACTCACATCATCGACTACCACAACAGTAGGCATGGCATCCACTCACCGCATCCCCATTTCCCAACCCCCTACATTACAACATATACCCATTTCATCCATGCAGGTTAATCATGCATCAGACAAGATGATTCACTGATCCACTCAATTGAGAGGTGAGTATCAGAGGTTAGAAGAATGCAATCAAGCACTTCATGAACAATCAATTCAATTGCAAGCACATGTCTACCCTTGAAAAGAAAATCACAGAGCTTCAACATCTATATCAGATCTTATAGTAGTCCCACACAAAAGTTGAGCCTAATCTCCAAGAAAGCCATTAAGGAATCACACGACCTTTTGTGTTCACAAATGGAACAACCAGTGCAACATGGCTTTACTTCGCAGACATTTAGCTGCTACACATGAGGAGAATAAGAGACTACAATAGCAAAATCAAGAGAGCCTAGAGGCTGCCATAGAGAATACACCAGTGGCACCGATTAGTCCTTCTAAATTTCAGGATGTCCCTTTTGAAAGTATTCAAATCATCCTAGAAAATTACACGAAATTACTCGAGGCACATGAACAATTGTCCGAACAATTTGCCCAACTCCAACACCGTCAAGAAGTGGCCACAGTGGCAACAACTTCACCTGTATCATCACAACTACAATCAAGGTCTAAATCAACTGACTTGGTGGCCTTACAACAACAAATTACGGAATTACGAATGAAACTTTTACAATATGAGAGGCCTCCATCCCCACCTTAGGCACCAACATAAGAAGAAAACATCTCCATTCTAGTAGAGAAAGGGGCAGGCTCGAGTGAAGAGAAGAAACTGCGCTGCGAGGTAATATGTTTGGTTGCCCCAATGTCAAAGTACCAAACATCTGATTCCACTACAGACATGCACTACTCATGAGAAGATGGGTCAAAACTGCAAACAATAGTAAATGCCCATTCTTCTTCCTACACAAGATTAGCAGACTCTGTTTCTGGTGTAGAGGCTTGTGCAACAACCATTCCAGCCTCCTTTTTCTTTGCCTCTTTTGCAGCCAATTTTGGACAGTTCTTTATGATATGATCATTCCCTTTACAATACTTGCAAAACAATTTCTGCTTCTCTGATTTCTTCTCATCTTTATCCTGGTTCTTCGAATGTGCAGCATTTGCAGATTTCTGCTTACTAGTAGAAGAGCTCCATTTTCCTTTGCCCTTCTGAGTAGCCAGGAAAGCTTGATCTGTAACACACATAATGGACATGTTCTACCTAGACTGATCTTCCTGCAAGAGAACAGAAACTAACTCCTCAAATGATAAGGCATTCGGATTGCCTTTCATCATCAACCAAAGAGTAGAAGCAAAACTCTGATATGAATCAGGAAGACCATTCAGAACGGTTTACACAAGTGAGCTATCTGGTATAACCTCATCAACAGAAATCAACTCTTCCTTCAAATCTTTGATCTTCGTTAGGAAAATGTCCATAGAATCACCTTCATTCATGTGCTCACTCTCCAACTGTTTTCGGAGGTAAGCAACACGAGCCTCATTCCTAGCTTGGTACAATGTGGTAAGTGTATCCCAAGCATCCCTAGCTGCTCTGCAAGAGCGAATATGAGGAATAATGGCATGTTTGACAGACAAAGCTATCAATGCATGTGCCTGGGAATCTCTGCCATCCCAATGAATCTGCTCTATAGTAGATGCAGCAAAAACAGAAGCACGAACAGGAATCTCCACAATATCATCTTCGACACCATCTTCATCAGCTCTAGCACTTGTATTCATAGTACCTGTTGTTACAAATGTAACAGGACGTCTTTCAACACCTTGCACAATATTCCATAATCCTTTTGCAACCAATACATGTTGCATCATATAAGCCCATAATGGGTAGTTGGTACCATCCAACTTATCCTCAATAGCCAACATACGGAATACATCACTGCTTTCAGCCATGGCCGGTGACTAAAATACCTTGATGCAAAAAATTGACTGTATCTCAAAAAGTTGAACGAAACTGCCCAGACGAGTTCTGTTAAACCTGTAGCAGACTTCGAGACGCTTATACTGGCGAACAAAAACAGGTATATACCTTTGGCACAAAAAGACAAAATAGCCTACACAACCACTACGATAGTGCATTTGGAGGCCAAAAGGAGCTCAGATCGCGATTTCGGCACCACACAGCAAAGCTGTTTTGATCTCTGAAACATCCTAAGTATGCTCACCAAATTTCGTGTGAATCTGAGACTGCAAATGGAGGAGTGTCGACGGTGCCCTAGATGAAGCGACGACTTGCTCTGATACCAATTGTTGGAGTTAGATGTCTGCGGAAGCACACGAACAACACAAGGAAGAAGAAGAAGCTTGAAGCACAACACACAAGACTGAATGTATTACTAGAGAATGTACAAAGATAAGTAGCCCATTAGTTGCAATAGGCGTATATACAAGCCGGGGGAAAAAAACCTCCTAAAGAGGGAAAAAAGTGCCCCGGCGGTCCTAGTGTGTTCACACACATCACTACCTAAATATATCAACAATAGTTCACAAAGAAATAGATGGTTCTATCCACACATGCACTCCCTCTAAGGAGCTTAGATGGTGATCTATATAGATTCTATGTGAAGAGCTATATATCAACACGATGAGTACTAAGAGGGGCACACTAATGCTTCCAAAGACCACAACCTATGATTGTTGATCGAGAGGGGAACATCCATATAAGGTCGTTCAAGCCTAGGCTAGCCTTCCCATGGTCTAGGGTCATGGTCGATTGATCCATGCCAAAAATAATCTCCACCATTGATTTATGGTCTAAATCCAATGGTAGAAAATTAGGATCAACTAACATTTGTTTGTAGCTCTTGATCTTAATTAATCCACATTTATGATCAAGCTTAGATTCAATGGACCACATCAAATAAACCCTTTTGCAAGTAAGAAAGTTACTTTTTTTTCTAACCCTTGATTTGAGTTGATCCTCACATAGAATCAATCCCAAATCCAACAGCTTAGAAGTAACCTTCCTAAATACCCATATACAATATGATCCAGACCTCATGTGATCTAAAACTTATGAACCTACAAATGTCCAATGCTCTCACATGGCTTCTCCTCATATGGGTGTGTTACAAAAGAATGTCATGGAACAATGGTGGTGCTACATGAGGGTGAAGCATTGAGCATATCTAACACCAAAAACTACATAGTCCACCTTTTCAATATGGATTCATCAAACTGTTATTCAATTAGTAAGGTGATGAGAAAATCATGTCGGATAAGACCTTATAAAAGGATGGTAATCAATCATTAACGAAGTGAGCATATAATTGCGTTGAATTAGAATCAATAAAAATATGCCTTGACAATGGGCATTCCATGTATCTATACACCATACCACTTTTTGCATGATTTTCTTGCTATTTTATTTACATGCTTCACATAATTTGTTTGATGATATTGGCATTCACATCTCTATTTCTTAAATAGAGCTATTGTTTTGCAAAAATGGAGGGATGATTAAATACAAGCACGAGCCATGTCGAGATGGGAGATGAGGTGGTGACCTCTTTGAAGCTATAGGAAATGGTAGAGATCTATACCAAGTTTGGAGGGGAAGATTCTGAGAGTGGATTTCAAGTGGAATCCATCAATAGGATTAACGCATGGTTCACCACATCATCAAGAAGAGCTTAAACTAGGGTCAACATTTTTCATAAATGAGAAAGGTAGATTCACAATGACAAGGGTGAATATACCCTCCTATTGAAGGGAACGGAGGAATTAAAAACACTATTAGATATGTGAGTCCAAAAAGATACTTTACTTTTGAAAAGGAACAATTATTCACTATTCTATGGATAATCCTTATTCTATTGATAGATCCTTAAAGGTGAGTGATGTCATGGTGGAATATGGACTCCATAAGACATTTCTTTGAAGTCTCTATATTTTATATTTTATTGTACGATGTAAAAGTTTCAATTAAGAAATAGAGTAATCGCTTTTCGTTAGGGACTTCTCACTGTAGGCTTGAAGTTTTGAAAGAACAAAACATGTATCCAAGGGGCCTTGTATCTCTCCACTTTCAAGGATTCATGTCAAATGGGTCGATGGGTCTTGAATCTTGAGTCCAGAGGATCAAGGTGTTATCACTACACCATGCACCCTCAACAATAGGAATGATTAAAAAAAATTAATGGAAGTTCAATTAGCAATCTATTTTTTCTAATATCTTGATTTAATAGAAATTACAACAATGAAGGGCATAGCACCTATGGGACCCTTGAATCCCACACAAGCAAGGGGTTGAACTCTTGGCACATGCTACAAATGATAAAGCTTGAAGGATCCCTAATAATAGGAACATGCTAGTTTATGTAGGAGCTATAAATGTTTTAATTGTATTTGTTGTAATGATTACTGATCAATCAGTCAGTTCTGACTCTGAGAAACGTGGCATAGGATATTTCACTGCTCTAGGAGCTTGTTCAATCCTATGTAGCGATGACCCTAAATTTCAAGGAGAGTGCTCAACGGCCCACCAATTCTCCCAAAAAGTTGATTTCTATCTCCTCAGATCAACGTATAGACCAAGTAGATGACTAGAAGAAGAATATGTGTGATGAATGCATGAGATTCATCAATCAGATGTTTTAAAGTTTTGAGCAAGTAAGCACTCATTCTTTAAATTGAAAGGTAAGCTACTTGTGGCTAAAAGCATTTGAATAACCGGGGTCTATTTTGGGAGAACTATGCATTAGAAGTTACAGGTGTCAAAGTCGACTACACAAAAGAACAATTTCAGACATAGGTACATTATTTGAAGCAAATCTCGAGATCTACTGAATTGTTTGGAAAGATTTAACTTGGAGAAGGTGCAGAAACTTTAGGAGACACCTTATATAAAGTTTCATTGAAAAATTTACACATTTGATCAGTCAATGAGTGAGTTAAGTGCAGCAGATTTTCTGAGTATTCAGTTTCTTCACAATTAGTTAGAATCTTGATAATTTGGCGATAGATTTCCAAAATTGGTTGAGGTTATGAGTTTCTCTTGATATATAGGTGCTCTAACATCAAGGATAACTTGTTCTTTTGGAGATTAATAGTCTCCATTAGTGGTACCAGGCAAGAGTCATCAGAATTGAAGAAAGGAGGACCCCGACTATTGCAGCTATACAAAAATCAATCCTTGAAGATTCAAAAGGTGAAATGTTGAAGTGAAAGCTAGAGAAGGAGACCTAAATCTATCAAGAATATTGAAAGGAAATACATTCAAAGTAAAGGTATATTCATTATTCACAAAGTTTGAAGAATTTATTGCACAGATGAAGAAAGGATGGGAGATTCTCTTCGGATAGAGAAATTGGATAGAGAAAACTATCCTGCTTGGTCAATGAGGATGGAAGCTCATCTTATGAGCAAAGGCCTGATAGGATACATCATAGGTGAAGAAGAAAAACCAGAATTTAGGGATCCTAGTGTTCCAAGTAGGGAAGAGCTCTCAGATTTGAAGACACGGATGAAGAAGGATGCTCAAGCAAGGAGCATTATATACATGGGAGTCAATGATTACTTGCTACCCAATATTAGAGGGCTTGAAAGTGCAAGTGACATATGGAATGCTTTGGAGGAGCATTTCCAAAACACTATAAAGTCAAGGAAGGCATCTTTATGGGTAGAGTTCACTACATTCAAGATGAAGGCTTCTCAATCTATTTATGATTATGTAGCAAGGATGAAGGATATTGCAGATGCATTAGGAGCAGTTGATGAAGACATTGAAGAAGAAAAATTGGTAAGACAGATTCTCACAGGTTTGAGAGGAGATGATAAGTGGAAGCCATTCATTCTATCCATTGAATTGTCACTAGATCATTTCACTCCTGATTTGAATCAATTGCTAGGATATATGCTAACCTTTGAGTAGGACATCAAAGGTGATGTTGATAAGAGTACATGCCAAGCAATGTATTCAAAGGACAAGAAGAAGATTAACAAAGGCAAGCAACGAATGAATGAAGATGAAGGCACTATGAGTCAAGCCAACTTCCTAAGAAGAAGAGGAGGTGGCGAAGGAAGAGGAAGAGGCAGAAGCAATAAAGATGGTGTCAAAGCTTGCTGAATTTGTGGTAAGGCTAATAATTTAGCTCATGAATGTTGGCATAATAACCAAAATGGTGGAGGATATAATCAAAACTTTAATTCAAGAGGAAGAGGTGGTAGAAATCAGAGAGGTAATTTCAGAGGTAGAGGTAGTACATGTTTCTTTGTAAGAAATACAGGAAGAGGTTTTCAAAGTCCATCCTACAATAATACTTACTACAACTATGCTTTAGATCAGAAGGAGGATTCAACCTTAATTATGAATGCAACTTGTGAAAGACAAAGTGAAGATCGAAGAGTCTTCTACATAGACTCAGGGTGTAGCAATCACCTGAGTGGCAACATATCTTTGATGATTGATTTGGAGAATAAGGTGAGTAATCATGTAGTTCAAACAGGTGATAATACAAAGCATAATGTGAAGTCCATTAGATCAGTAAAGGCCAAGGATGGAAGCACTCTTATGAGCAAGGTTTTGTATGTTCCTACAATTCCAAAGAATTTGATAAGTGTAGGACAAATTGTAGAGAAAGGATATGAAGTAAGGTTCACTAATGATGGAATTTTTGTGGAAGATCCTAGCAATGGGTATAAACAAATTGTTTCAGGGAAGAAAGAAGGAAGGCTCTTCACATTGAAGATTCAAGGCAATGTTGCTCATGCCTTGTTCACTTATGGAGAACATAAGGTCTCTGAGTTATATCTTTGGCACAAAAGGCTTGGAAATTTCAATGAAAGAGGTATTAAGGATATGATTAACAATGGTTCTGTGCTTGGATTGCCTAATGTTGCAGGTCAACACATGACATATAGATGTGAAGCATGTCAATTAGGTAAGGCTCATAAGCAATCATATAATAAGCATGGTTTCATGTATTTAGAGAAGCTTGAATTGGTGCATACAAATGTGTGGGGTTCATCAAAGGACTTTAGCATTAATGGTTTGAGATATTATGTGATTTATGTTGATGATGCTATCAAGTGGATCACTATATATGTGATCAAAGATAAATCAGAGGTGTTCAATACACTTAAACATTATCATGTCTATGTAGAAAGAATCACAGGGCAAAAATTGAAGAGACTAAGGTCAGATGGAGGGGGAGAGTATTTCTCTAATGAGTTCAGTGATTACTTATGGAATGCATGTATAAAAAGGTAAGTTACTTGCAAGTTCTCTCCTCAACAAAATGGTGTAGCAGAAAGGAGAAATAGAACTCTTGTTGAATTTGCAAGGTCAATGATGAAAGAGAAAAATTTCCCTAATTATTTGTGGATTGAGGCTGTAAATACAACTACTTATTTGGTTAATAGACTTCCATGTAAGGATTTGAATGGTATGACACCTTATGATGCATGGTGGGGTAAGAGACCTACATTCGATCATTGCCAAGTGTTTGGATGTTTGGCTTATGCATATGTACCATCTCAATTAAGGCATAAATTGGAACCTAAAGCTGAAAAGTATGTGTTCATTGGTTATGATGATAAGTAGATGGGTTACAGATTGTGGAGTCCATCCACAAAGCAATTCCTTGTATCAAAGGATGTTACATTTGATGAGCAAGGTACTTGGTATGCAGGTAGAATTAATACTCATGTAGGTGATGAAGAAGTCATGACCCAAAGAAAGGGGAAATCAAAGATTCAAATTCCTAATAATGAAGAGATTGTTGATGCTCAAATTGATAATGAGGAGTTGCCAAGGTTTGATCCAGAATATGAAGAACCAAAAACTTCAAAGAGTGGAGAAGCTAGAAGGTCAACAAGGAACAGAAAGCAACCCATAAGGTACAGTTATGATACTTCATTTTTTATCACTAAAGATTATGCTTACATGGTGAAAGTAGAAGAAGATCCTTCTATATATGATGAGGCAAAAGGTAAGGAAAATTGGGAGAAAGCTATGTAGGATGAGTATGATGCATTGATGGAGAATGAGACATGGGATTTAGTTCCTAAACCAAATAATCAAAAGATCATTTGATGCAAATGGGTCTACAAAACAAAGAGGTATGCAGATGGAAGTGTGTCTAGGTATAAATCTAGACTTGTTGTGAAAGGGTATGCTCAGACATATGGTGTAGATTATGATGAGACTTATAGTCCTGTGGCAAAGATGACAACTATAATGACTCTCATAGCTATTGCTGCATGTAAAGGTTGGAAGCTATGTCAATTAAATGTAAAGAATTCTTTTCTAAATGGTTACATTTCATATGATGTTTTCACGAAGCAACTAGAAGGTTTCAAGGATAAATGTTATTCAAAATATGTATGTAAGCTCAAGAGAGCTTTGTATGGTTTGAAGCAGGCCCCAAGGGCATGGAATTATAGACTTGTGAAGTTATTGAAGGAGCTTGGTTTCCAGGTGTCTAAGGTAGATAGTAGCTTGCTTGTTAAAGCAAGTGATGATGGGTTCATTTACATTTTCATATATGTTGATGACATAATTCTTACAGGTACAGATGAGAAGGGCATACAAAGTCTTAAGAAGCAGATGGAGAAAGAGTTCAAGATTAGTGACTTGGGAGACTTTTCATATTTCTTGGGAATGGATATTTCATATACTCAACATGGAGTATATGTGACTCAAGAAAGGTATTTGAAGAATTAGCTAATCAAGTTTAAAATGGAATATTACAGGGCAGCACCTACTCTAATGGAGGTGAATCATAAATTGAGCAGATATGGAGGAGAAGAATTCAAGGACATGAAGTTGTATCAAAGTTTGGTTGGTAGTCTAATCTATGCTACATTAACTAGGCCTGATTTGTCATATGCAGTTGGAGTGTTATCTCAAATCATGCATTGTCCTAGGAAAGAACATTGGATTCCAGGACAAAGAGTGCTAAGATACATTAAGAAGCAACATACAGTTGCTTTGTCATCCAAAAAGTAGAGTATCAAGGTATGATTGAAGATACAAAAGAGGTTATATGGTTGAAGCAACATACAGTTGCTTTGTCATCCACAAAAGCAGAGTATCAAGGTATGATTGAAGATACAAAAGAGGTTATATGGTTGAAGACTCTCATGAAGAGTTTTGACATCATTTTAGAGTACACCCACTATTCCTGGAGATAATATGAGTTCATTATATCTTGGTGTTCTAAGAAGCAACATACAATTGCTTTGTCATCCACAAAAGCAGAGTATCAAGGTATGATTGAAGATACAAAAGAGGTTATATGGTTGAAGACTCTCATGAAGAGTTTTGACATCATTTAGAGTACACCCACTATTCCTGGAGATAATATGAGTTCATTATATCTAGCTACTAACCCTATGTTTCATGCTAGGACTAAACATATTGAGATCCAATATCATTTCTTGAGAGAGAAGGTGATTGATAAAGAAATTGAAGTCATACATACTTCAACAAAAGATCAGATTGCAGACATGTTAACCAAAAGCTTGGATGGACCTAAGTTGCAGAGGTTCAAAGACATGGCAAGTATAAAGAAGATGGAGAAAATCACAATTGATGATTGAGGTGGAGATGTTGGCACAACACAATCAACAATTGATGATTTGGATAAGTTTGAAGTCAAAGAATAAAGCAAAGATCAAATTCTGAGGTTTGAAGATTAGTGCATGGTCATAAGATGAAGACTTGTATATACATGTACATTAAACTTGAAATTAGTTCACTTATACCTTTGTAATGGTGATGAGTTTGTACATATATGCTTATATATACAAGTATAGAGTCGGGAAGAAGAGATATAGACCAAGAATAGATGAGTAGAAGAAGATTATGTGTGATGAATGTATGAGATTCATCAATTAGATGTTTTCCATGAGAATAGAAGAAAACTTCTGAAATGTGAGTCGTGATCTTTTCTCCATCTCTCCATCTGTGATTGATCATTTCATAAATCCTTTTATAGATGTTTAAGTCCATAGTTGATGCATTTATGTTCAATATTTGAGAGTCTAACTATAATCAGGGTGAGAGAATTTTAAGTAGGAACATGTACATGTGTAAATGTGAAGAAGTGAAGGCAAGAACAAGTGCAATCCCGATGGTCAATATTTTGATCAGATCTCCCTCCATAGTATAAAGTTTTGAGCAAATAAGCATCATTCTTTAATTTGAAAGGTAAGCTAATTGTGGCTAAAAGAATTTGAATAAATGACGTCTAGTTTGGGAGAGCCACTCATTGGAAGTTGCAGGTGTCAAAGTCGACTACACAAAAGAACAGTTTCAGACATAGGTACATTATTTGAAGCAAATCTCAAGATCTACTAAATCTTTTGGAAAGATTTAACTTGGAGAAGGTGCAAAAACTTTAGAAGACACCTTGTATAAAGTTTCATTGAAAACTTTACACATTTGATCAGTCAATGAGTGAGTTAAGTGCAGCAAACTTTTCTGAGTATTCAGTTTCTTCACAGTTAGTTAAAATCTTGATAATTTCGCAATAGATTTCCAAAATTGGTTGAGGTTATGAGTTGTTCTTGCTATAGCGGTGCTCTAACATCACGGATAACTTGTTCTTTTGGAGATTGACACTCTCCATCAATGTAGTAGTTGTAATAAAGTAAGTCCATGGTCTAGGGATCTGACTGCTTCAGACATATCTGAAATCGGATACCGTTTGGTCACTCGTCTATAGGACCAAAGATCTCAAGAATTTTTGGTTAAGTTTGAGGCCTTCTATAAAGGCCCCCCACACAAAAGGCGAATAAACTAACCACTAACTTCATCTTAACAAATTAAGACTTATACAAGCTCTTACGACAAATTGCAAGCTCTCAAGTGAGGATCTAGTGTGGTAAGTGACCAAGGACTCCTTTTAGGTCCTGGAATACTAAATGACTTTCACATCCAAATGGCTACCCCCAACGAGTGCTGGAAAAGGGAATGTCTTATCCCAAGAAGGAGTGACAATAGAGGAAGAGTCCACAAACAGAGTTCCCATCTCCACTACAACCAAAGGTAACACCATCCTAACCTAACCATTAGTAAACCAATGCCCTTTTGCATTCATAACACCATGAGAGAGAATCTCATCATTTCCTGAAGGATTTGATAAAGGAAAAGGATTTTACTCCTCTAAAAGAAATTTCATATACCTAATCACAACCTCACCAAGGAAGAAAGCAACCAAAACAAACTTGGCCACCCCCTCCCTTATGTGTGGTCTCCAATTAACCCAATGTGTCGAGCTTCCTGGGCTCAAATCCCCTCCAAATGGGAAACACTAATAAAACAGGATCATGCAGAAGGGGCAAGAAGAGCAACAGCACGAACAAGCACAATCCTAATCTCTACCCCTGGCTCGCCAACCTCTACACACTCAACCATCAAATTCAAGGAGTTACCCCATTCCAATTGCGAAGCAAAGCTGCCAACTACACAATCTTCCATGAATGACACTATCAAAGAAGCTCAATCCACACACACTAGCATGCAAAAGGATTCTATTTGTCATGGGTAACTAAGTTTTCATGATGCATCATAGCAAATATCCTCCTCATACATGTAGAAATAGACTTGTTATAATGGCCCAACAACACAAAAATGGGACATTTCTTCCACTTCATCCAAGAAGCAAACCAAATAATATTCACTAGGGCTTGTAGGATGTAGCATTTCATCTGAAATTCAGTTCTCAAAAACACAGTCCACTTACGAAACCTAGATATGAAGGGTTTCATAATCAAGTCACCCACACAAGTTAGGTCACTTTGACATTTCCCATACAACCTCGCTCTCATTTCACCAAAATAGGCCAGAGGAGGGGGGGGGAAATCAAATACCCTACGAAGCACTACAGCCATCATAGTGCTAGACTAGGAAGACTTCCCATGGATCATATGCATTCCCATTGAGACCTATGCCTCAATTGGGTTAAAAATCTTCAAAAGAGAAAGGAAATTAAATTTCCTACAAGGCATTGCAACCATCATCATGCTAGAATAGGAGGATTTCACATAGATCATTCCATCCTCATTGCAACCAATAGGTAATAATGGAGACCACACACGCCTCAAGCACCACTCCTTGCCGAGACCAGTAAAGATTTATTCCACAACAAGTGTTGACTCAAAAATAGGTTCTTCTCTCCCTTCACGATTGAGTTCATCCAAAACTTGGAATCCACCTCCAAGCCAAGGTAAGTATAGCTTTCTCTCCATCCAACCAGAAATCTCTTCGTGATAGCACCTCAAAATTCCCAAAGAAAACCATTACCATATATATGTCAAAATCCAAACTACATGTCCCACAATTGAGCTCACTCGATAACCATATTCAATGACTTCTAGAGCTCTTTAGGACTCAACAAGCAGAGCAAGATCATCAACAAAGAGAGGTCCCTTCAACCGACTTAGATCAAGCATATGAAGTCCCCAAGTATCTTCCCCTTTATCCAATACATCATTGATGTACACAATAAAGAACATGGTGAAACCCACACATTTTGGATGAGCACAACAACATGTCAATACAGGCTTTGCTTAATTGGTGTCCCACAACATAAACCCAAACATTAGAGGAGTTATAAAGGGCTTGAAAGAATCTATGCACTTTGCCTTGTAGCTCGACCTCTTCAAGCTTAAGGATGTTGGGGATTATAGGATAAATTCAATTTGTATATATTTGTACATTGCACAATATTTTGTACTTAAGATTTTATGAGAACCCCAAATAAGCCATATTTGAGTTTTTAGGCATAGAAAATTATCTTCCTCTATCTTGCACCACTCAAATAGAGCTTTCCATCTAGCTCAAGCATAAGTTCATGTGCTCTCATATTCAAGTGATCCACTTAGCCTAGTGGTTAAGTCTCATGGTTGTGAAGGAGGAGGTCTTGGGTTCAATCCCCATGGGGAGAGAGTTTTGCCCAAAGAGCTCTAGAGCCTTCTAACTCAAGTTAAGGTGAGTCAACTTGAGTCTAGTGGACTTAACTGAAGAGGTGAGTACAACCACCACTAGTGGACTCTAGTGGAAGGTACTAAAGCAGTGGTCGAGATCACTCCAGCCACTACTAGACTCTAGTGTTGGATATGAAAGGAGTGGAGGAGATTGCACATGCATTTGTGGAGTCTAGTTACATTTGTGGTCCTCATTGATTCAAGCAGCTATATATATAGGCATAAGGTTGGATTAGGTCAAACTAGGAGAGCAGAGGGATCTTTGTCAAGCAAATTGAATACTGCCCGAATACTTTCTTCTTGTTTTTTTTCAATGATGGAAAGTATGCTTTGCAAGCTATTAGTGAGGGGCAATGTCTATTTAGGAACATCTCAATCTCTTTCTTCAAATGGCATGTAGGGTTCAACCCTAGGGGCCCCAAACCCACCAAGATTCGAGTGTGGGTTGAGTTCCCTGAGCTACTTGTTGAATTCTACCTTTGGGTGGAGAATCTTGGCAATGTGATTGGAAAGGTCCTTGGCCAAAAAGCAAGAAACAATGTGTAGCTCAGTGATGAGTAGCACCTCCTTTAATGTCAATCCGGGAAGACGTGAGGATGGTATGAAGACCACGAGCAAGTGGAGGCACAAGTGCGTGAGTGAGAAGCACACAAGCATGCACACACATACACACACACGCGCACACACGACAAGACAAAGAGTGAGAAGCAATGGAGTTCTTAGATTCCTTTCAAAAAGCTTTTACAAGTTCATTTCAATTACAAGCTAACCTCAAAAATGAGCTCTCTAGCTCTTTTTATAGTTTTTGACTAGGTTTTGGCCATGTCCAGACCTATGTGCGTACAGGGGCTACCATGTAGGTGGGTATGGTAGGTAAAGTGAGTGTGGTGTTCGTGTAAATTGATGTCGTTGCTAACATCGGGGAAATGTGCCTCTGAAACATTGGAGAGCGGATGAACTGCTCCACAAAGGACGGGTATTGGGGTGGTGAGGTCAGGTTGAAAGAGGTGTAGGGGCATGATGGGAAGTGAGGGTCATGGAATGGAGGTACCCATAGTGGGGAATAGGCTGGAAAACACAGGGTGCCTTCAGTGGGTGCCGGGTTTCCAACCACACTTAATTATGGGATGGCCAGTTATGGGTTCGGAGGATAGAAGGGGTGAAGTGTACAAGGGATTGGTGACGAAGGAGAAGAGGGTGTCTTGTGAGGTGGGTTCTCGAAATGAGAATGATGTGAATGAGGATGGGTTATAAGTGAAGGTAGAGGTGATGACTGTCGTTTCTTCCATGGTGGGAGGTGGTGGTGGGGGTGGAGAAGGTGGTGATGGAGGATGCTGGGGTGAGATGGGTGATGTCTGAACGAATGTTTCAGCAGAGAGGTCAGTGGTGGTTGTGGGAGTAGCTGTGGTTTCAATGGGTACTTCTTGTTCTATGACTGGTATCCTGATAGTCTTACCTGCTCGTGGTAATGTGTCAACTCTGCGTTTGTCATACCTCGCGGACTGGCGGACTCCAGTGTGGACAGCCTCCAGAACTCCTAAAGATTCTGACACTAATTTGAGGGTGTCAATGAAATGTTGGTCCACTCCCTCATCTGATAGCATTTCTTGCATCAAAGCTTGACCTGATACAAGAGAGAGTTGATGCCTTTCTTGTACTGCTTTGATTATGTCGTATAACCTTTGTAGTTGAGCTGTATATGCTGGTGCACCTACAAGTTTTGGCACTTCTTGTTGCTCCTCTTGATGCTCTTGATCATAATCCTCCTCATCTTCCTCCTGTTCTTCATCTCCATCAACCTCTTCATCCACTTCAACTGTTGTGACAGGTGTTTGGGAGGTTGTGGCCTGTGTTTGCACGTTCTCCACTTGTTGTGCCTCTTCTGCCTCCAGCTCTACATCTTGTAATAATTGTTCGAAATCTCCATTAGTGAGTTCTTCCAAAGGTGCACCACTGGGAAATTCAAGATCGGTTGGGATAGGAGGGAATATCAAGGTGGAACCATCGGTGCTGTGTCTTGGAAGTCGGAGTGTGAATGGTCGGACTCTTCGGGGTGGAGGGGTGACGTCTGGTGTTAGGGTGGCTCCACGTGGTTGAGCACATGGGACTTGGACAGTGCCTCTCATTTTCTTAGAAGGGGGTCCTGTGGATGTCCTGCCTCTAAACTGCTCTACACGATTCCACATTAAGGCCCGTTGAATAGGGATGTCATAAGCCAAACACCTATAAATGATTCTCGTCAGAGCACAGCAACCATATAAAACCTGTTTCCGCGGCCATCGTTTGTGAGCTAGGTGTATCTGATCAATTATCCAGTGGGGTAAGTTGATGGTGAGGCTCTGTGTCTCTGCCAGATACAAACTAAACCAAATCTTTTTGGGCGGCATGGTGAATCTATCTTGTGCCGGGAAAGCAAAGTGTTGCATGCACATGCGAAGGTGTATTGCAATATTAGGCGTCATGGACACCATGTCCTTGAGTTTGGTGAGACTTTGATTCTTCATGTAATCCGGTACTATGGTTTCCTTCTCTGTAGGAATATGCATTCCACGCATATCTAGAGCCTCTCTCACCAAGTTGTTTGATAGCTTGAACCTCTTGAGCTCATTCCCCTTTGTCAGAGATGGAATCACAAATGAGCTTGCACCTTTTGGGTTCTGGTTTGGAGTCAAGGTGTTGATGAGATAGTAGCATCACATGAAGTCAGGCTTTGGGAGCCGTGCACTGAAATATGCATTCAATCCTGCCTTTTCCCATATCGAACGTAGACCTTCTACATTTTGTAATTTCTCGAATTCTCTTGTAAAGAAATGGTATCTGCCTTGTTTCCCATTGAAGTCCAACTCTGATTCCCATAGGTACGTTCCCTCACCCAAGGGTCCTGCCACTTCAGTAAACCAGTGGGAAGTCTTTCCTACGGGCATGGTGTGGCCACGCGGCGGGTCCGCAATAGGTATGATTTTGATGGCCCGCAATTCTTCTGGCCTTTCATTTGTCTCAGGCAAAACGGGTAAACTGTCTAAGTCCACCACTTGCTGGCTTGTTTCTGTTTGAGAGCTAGTTCCTGCTGCCTCAGCCATGTTGAAAACTTCGCAGCTGGTTCTGTGAGAATATATGAATAAATGTTAACATTGCAATGGACACAAAAATGACACGGTGTCCCCTGTTACAACATTAACCTAAGGTTCGGGAGAGGTTAGGGGTTAATAAGTGCTCGGTGCTTGTGTGTGTAGTTAGGAATTGGGTAGACCTAAGAGCTAAGCGGAATGATGTGGTGTGAGAGTGAAGTGGTTAGTAGGTGGACATGGATTTACAATTGGGGTCCGGGGGTTTATCACAAGTTTTAGGTTTCCAAATGCCATGGATGGCTTTTGGTCTTAGTTTTGTGGAGATTCGGGAGGGTTGCATGAGTAATTCTGCTGGGAGTTGTTGTGTCATTGGGACCCATTTTCGAGTAAGTCTGTGCGTGCTTCTAGGTGGCAGTGTGTTCGAGTGTATCAGACAAGAGTGGGTGGCGGTTGCTTGAGCGAGTGAACCCTGTCGTATATGATGGGAGTTGTGTGGGGTCAGTTGAGCCCGCAAGCAAGCCTTAGGCACCCAAATTTGTCTTGACTGTGGGTCAGCCTTCATCGACTTCTTGGGTACCCAAATGGATTTCACTAGGTCAACAGAGGTTTTACGAGTCCTCTTATTAGCATCAAGTCGTTGATTACTAATAGGAAGTTGAGACCGTTGTTGCGACTTAGTTACGGTCGGCAGCTCGTCTTTCCGCACCCACATTTGTTTCATCGGCTGAGTTGTTCTGCTTCGCGCGTTCTTTTGGTCTCTTGCCTGGAGAATCTTCAGTGATTGATCTGCCCTTAGTTACTGCCTCCTTCTGGCCTTCCGAAAAGAAGGGAGTTCCATTGTGGTTCTGACTCCTTCTTTGAGATCTTCGTTCTTCTGTATCACATAGCCTTGGACAAGAACAGCATGGTCAACTTCATGTGTACCCCTGGAGGGACCAGGAGTCCGTGTCTTTTCTAGTTCCTTGAGTGCTCCATTATTTAACTCAATTGTGATTCTAGTCTGATTCACCCATACCTGAAGAAGTCCACTTCTTAGGTTTAAGTTGACTGCTTGGTCATAGATCCAGTTTTGACCCAAGACAAGGGGTTCAGTGAGGTCCTCATCTTGACACACTAGTACTTTAACTGTCATTGCCTCATCATGAATATAGAGGGGAAGTTCCACCTCGCCCATGCAAGGGGTTTCCACGCCTCCCAATCCTATGAGATATGCTTCCACAGGATTGACAGTTAATTGCAACTCTTGACAGTGAGACAATTTAACAGCACTAGTGGCTGCACCTGAGTCAATCAAGGCTCTTACAGTCCTTGCACTCTTTCCTTGCCCTATATCTAAGGTTATGAAAGGACGTCGATCAGTTATCCTATGTGAGCTAACACCTAAAACTTCACACATAGCCACGTCATATCCTTGATCTGCATATGCATCTTGCCTAGGGTGCTCTCTACCTTGTCTTCTTAATTTCATTCTCTGTATGCGCTCTAGGGCTTCTGCTTGAGCTTCTTCTCGAATTCGTTTTTCCTCCTCTTTACGTTGCTTAGCAGTATTGAGTCGACTTAGCATTTCCTCCGTGAGGGGTTCCTGATACAACTTGACTCTGCATCCGCTAATATAGTTTGGGAGAACATCACCCTCTAAAGTGGCTAGTTGTACTGCTCCACTCGTGGAGATCCTATTGATGATCAGAGGTCCGTAGCCTCTCTTTTCTAGCTTCCTTGCGTGTTGTTTCAATGTGTAGACTAAAACTAGATCTCCTGCTTTCAAGCCCTTATCCTTCACATGGGCATCAAAGTATGCCTTCTGTCTCTTCTTAGCTGCATATATCCCTGCAGCTGCTCTCAGTCTTGTTTCTCCTAATCGTTCAAGGTCAAAAAGTCTAGAGGAGAGTTCATGACCCGTCCATTCATGCTCTTGTGCTACTTTCAATGTAGGTATTAAGAAGTCCAAAGGTAGCACGGCGTTTTGGCCAAACACCATCTGAAAGGGGGTGGCTTGGAGTACCGTCTTGTAGGCTACTCGGTATGCCCAAACAGCATGGTGTAGCTGTTTGTCCCAATCAGAGCGTTTATTGTTTACTAATTTCGTCAGTACATTGCACAAGATCTTGTTGGTGCTTTCGGCTTGTCCATTAGCTTGAGGGTGATAGGGGGCAGACTTCTTATGAACTACCAAGAATTCTTGGAGTAGATTTTCAATCACTTCATTCAAGAAGTGAGTGCCTCTATCACTTATTAGCTCTATAGGTAGCCCATATCTTGTGAATACATTCTCAAACAAGAATTTAGCAGTTGTCTGAGCATCGTTCTTTATCGTAGCTTTTACCTCCACCCACTTGGTGAGATAATCCGTGGCCACAATGATATATTCAGCATGTGAACACTTAGCTGGGGGATTAATAGGGCCTACAAAGTCTATTCCCCACTTAGAGAATGCACGTCCACCCATCATAGGTTTCAGTGGCATCTCATCTTTGCGTATAGGATACTGAGTTCGCTGACAGACATCACACCGTTACACATAGGTATGTGCATCCATGTGAAGGGTCGGCCACCAGAAGCCTGCAAATAGTATTGCCTTGATCACCCGATCTGGTCCAAAGTGTCCTCCTGCTACACCTTGGTGAGGAGTTTCCAAGATCTTGAAATATTCACTTTCATGGACACATAGTCTCAAGTAACCATCTTTACCACGTTTGTATAGATTATCGCCAATGAGAGAGTAATCCTGGGCTTCTTGTTCTAAACTCCTTTTCCTCGCCAGAGTCATGTCTGGAGGGAATGTTTTTGTCCTCAGGAAGGATACTAGTGGTTCACTCCAATCTGGCACAATGGACACTTGATAAAGAGTGGCATGTTCCACAGGTGGTTTAGTGCAGTAGATTGGGCATTCCTTGCACAACCTTTGGACATCAGCTTCCATAGTTGGCCAATGTACTCCGAGTCTCCTTAGCGTCTGTAAGGTTCGTTGCTTTGAGTAGTGTTGCTCTAATGCACCTACATGTGCTAAATGCAACCATTTATTGTACTCGTCCTCTTCCACACAACAAGCCAAGATTCCTTGATCCGTGTGCTTGTACATACTTCCAGCCATGATGTGGTACTTTTGGGCTTTTACAACCTCTCTATTTTGTGTGGCTATTACTGGATGGTTAGGTCCATATGTTAACACTGGTACCAATGGCTTAGCCCACTACGGCACCACTTCCAAATTAAACAATTAAGCATCAGGAAGGTCATCTGACACTCCTCGTGGGGCTTCTCCCGATGTGAGCCTAGAAAGGTGATCTGCTCTCAAATGAGTCCTCCCTTTTCTTACCACAACCTCAAAATCATATTCCATTAGCAAGAGAAACCATCTTACTAATCTTCCTGTATTGCATGGCTTGTTTACGAGATATAACAATGCTTGGTGGTCAGTAAAAAATTTAAACTTGTTTGCAAGCAAATAGTGTCTAAATTTCTTAACTGCATATACCATGCCTAAGCCTTATCTCTCCGTAGTGGTGTAATTTCGTTCAGCTGCATTCAATTGTCTACGGGCATAGGCAATTGGAAGATCCATGTTACCTTCACCAGTAGGTTGAGCAAGCACACACCCAATAGCATAATTGGATGCATCCACGTGAACATGGAATGGCTTATTCCAATCTGGTGTGGTCAAGATTGGTGTTGAACATAATCTTCGTTTAAGCTCCTGGAAGGAATTCTCACATTCATCCGTCCACTCAAAGTTAGTCAGAAGTCCGTACATGGGCTTTGCAATGACAGCATACATGTGAATGAACCGGCGGTAGTAACCACAATGTCCCATGAAAGCTGGCTCTATGGAGAAGACTGAAATGTCATAGCCATCCTCATCACAGTGAGGTGTCCATTGTTCCTCATTGATGGCTACATCCATGGTTGCTAAAATTTCTGCCCAGCCGTGAGGTTCAAATCCTTCGTCTGGAAAAACTACAGGTGCATAGGCTGGGTCTTGGATTGATCTATGGGTTTCTTTTGCACCTACCTCTCTGGCTTTTTCTCTCTTCTCTTCGTCTACTGCTACTTTGCACATCCATAAGTGGGTGTCTTCATGCATCCAAGAGGATCCTAACCCAATGGAATGCACTGATTTTGTATCATCTTTGGCTCTATGGATGGGATTCCATTGGATAGGAGGTACATCTCTATGAGAGTAATCTTTGAGATTTACTTTGGTTGTAACACCTAAGTGTTGCAAATACAAGGAGTTGGTTCCCCAGTCCTGTACCACTTGCAACTGTCGCATAAATGGTCTTCCCAAAATCATCTCATAGGCATGATTTTTGTTGAAGTCACATATAGCAAATGTATGCTCAAACTCGACACCACAAGTGGTGAGAGTTATTCCTTCTAGCAATCCTAAGGGTCTCTCAATATGACCATCGGCCATCTGCAATTTCATTCTCGTTGGCCTGAGTGCTGGCTTGCCCCAACGCTTCCATAGGGAAGTGGTGGCAATTGCAACTCCTGCACCTGAGTCCAAAATTGCCTTGGTGGTGTACTCCTGGTAGGTAATGGGAAGATAGGTGTTACCTTCTTCACCTTCACACATATCTCCTATCTTATCCAAGGGTATTTCTGGCACTGTTCTCTAGGATCCTACCTGGGAACGAGGTTTGGCTATTTCTGGTACTTGTTTGGCTACATGTTTCCATAATTCAGGTCTAATCTTGAGTAGCTCTTCTAACTTGAGATTGCACTGCACTTTAGTGTTTTTCACTACCTCTGTGTTCCTAGGTAAGACTGAGTCCTCATTTCGTACCATGACCGTGGGTGCTCTCATACAAGTAGACTTAGCTTCCCATGGGCCTGTGAAGTGGGGTAATTCTTATAGACAGTTAGACTCAAAGTCTAATCTTTCCTGAGAGTGGGTGCTCTCCTGCTCCTCATAAATGGATGGGATGTCTTGTGGGAATTGGTCGTGTGCATCATCCACCAGTTCAATAGGAGGAGGGACTTCACTCTCTTTAGCCCATTTGTCTTCTTGAATCTCGCGTAGGAATTCTGGTGTGAACCGATTCATAGAAGATGGTGTGTCTGGCTCCATAGAGTTAGGCACATAGGCTTCCGGCACAGAGGCTTCCTGGGTAGGAATGCTTACTCTTTCACTTGCCTTGTCCTTGTGTTGTATGACGGGTTCCTTTTCCGATTGTGCAATTAGCTTCTCTATTCTTTCTAGCAGTCCATCAAAGTGCAACTGCGTCTTTGCTAAGCTAGAGATGTTAAATAGGCGACTGGCCTCAAACATGGTCTGAGCCAATTCCACCATCTTAGCACAAATTTTGGTTCGTTCTAACTCTAGTTCTGCTCTTGGGTAACACTTTTCATGATCAGTTATGTTTGGCCCTTCTTGGATTCTCGCCTGATATGCTTTAAGCATCATATTAAGGTCTTCGGGAGTGGGATCAGCTAATACTGATCCTGCTTGGGGTGGTGGGTGGGTTACGTGGGGTGTATTAGCGGGTGGAGGGATGGAGGGTGATGGGGATGGTAGCGGTGGGAATGTGTGAGAGTGCGGTTGAGATGTGATCTCTATGATTTTGGCCTTGGTTTCTCGTAGACTTTCCTCAGGTTCACTCATCTTCTTTGCCCATTGCCTTTTCATACGTTCACGGCTATCTCTTCAAGCTCTTGTCCTCTTCTTTGTCATGCTCTCTGTTTCACTAACATCTGGGCTCTTCTCCTGGTCTACACCTTGGTTTTGCTGCAATGCTTGAGCTCTAGTGATCACTTGCACGGGTGTAGTGGAAGTGACACTTCCTGTGGAATCTACCACTAACCCAATAACGTTAATAGGAGTAATTTTTGGCATATTATTAGGATTCTTAGGGCAGTCTCATAAGAGATGATCCTTTCCACACTCTTGGCAAAAGCCCTGAATCGTCACTGACTGGGGTTGTGTAGGTGGAGGCAAGGGACAATCACGAATGAGGTGATCCCCCTGACATCTGTAGCATGGTCCTCTAGGGAAAGGGGGTCTTACGTGCCTAGGTTGAGGTCTAGGGTTGGGGTTTGCATACATGACGTTTGTGTAATCTGCCTCCCAACTAGGTTCATTTGGCTCTTCACTATAGTAGGACTCACCATGTTCAGGAGATTGCATGTAGTAAGCCTGGGGGCTATCAACATGTGTAGAATCGAAGCTATGGTCACTGGGATCACTTTCTGAAAGCACTGGTGTTACAGGGACTATAGCTCTATTCAGGTTTTCTTCTGCAGCAGCATACTTTACCGGAATCACATTAGCTGGAGCTGGGGGTTGTTGTGCTAGCACAGGCTGAGGCCTTTGTTGGTTTTGGTAGGGTTGGTAGGTTTGTTGAGGCCTCGCATACTGCTGAGGTGGGTACTGGTTCTGGTATCTTCCTTGTTGAGGGTATGGTTGTGGGTACGTCTGCCTAATGGTCTGCTTATTGTAGGGACAATCTTGCGCAGTGTGATTGATGTATCTTCGTTCTATGGTGCAGTACTGGCTACTAGGATTAACTTGGGGTTGAGCCATAATGGGACATACATTCGCCATGTGGTCGCCACCACAAGTATAGCACCTTTTCACAGGGGCAAACCTTAGGATTTGTTTGTTAGTGACACCTAATTTCTGAGCTACTTTCTCTGCAAGTTCCTCAATTGATGTGGATTGCGTGGAAGAGAGGTTAGAGGCACTATCTGAATCTTTGTATATCTTGGAAAGCTCTAACTCCTCCCCTAGGTTATCCTCGATGTCAATGCACATGCGTACACACTCTTTTATGGTCCTAGGGTCCTTCAAGTACACATAAGATCTCAATTTGGTACTTAGCAATCCATCCAAGAATAAAGCCACTTGCTTAGCTGGTGTGGGTAGCTCCGAAACAGGGCATCTTTCTAAGTATTGCCTAAATCTTCTTCCTGCAAGTCTCACGGTTTCTTGAGGGGTTTGCTTGAAGCTGTGAATCAGCGAGGAGGTATTATGCCGTATGCCACTCTTAGAGAATTCAATAATGAAAGCCTCTAGGAGTTGGTCTATGCTCCTGAACTGCCTATCATTTAGTGGCTGAAACCATGTCAGGGCAGTGTTCGTAAGGGTCAGACCAAAGGCATTGTACTGCGTGAATAAATCCTCCACTTTTTTAGCTCTCAGGACTTGCCTAAACTTGGCCACATGATCGTATGGATCTCCAGTGCCATCAAAGTAGTTCTTCATGGACTTAACTAGCTGAGTCGGTCTCAAAGTCCTTGTGTGCTCTCTAGGTCGTGGTAGAGGGAACTCATCCGCATTTCTTTGATTCCTGTGAGCTCTAAGTATCTCAGGTTCTACTCTATTCGTTTCCGTCCTCGTTCTTTCTCTGCCCACTGGGTTGGCAAAGCTTACTTCTGGTCTATCTCTACTTCTGTCTCTTTGCATTCCATGAGCTTGGGATGTTCCAGCTCCAGGGTGACCATAGGGTACATTCGATCTTGGTTGGGGGAAAATGAATTCACCCTTCCAAGTGTAAGCATGCCTATCATTTTCTGTCACCACAAAGATCCTCTCCGAAGCGTGATCTAAGTAGGTCCCTCTACCTGGGCTATCAGGATCCTTAAACTCATAGATCATGATTGTTCCTATATCAATTGGCCGATCAGGTTTGTACCTCCAAAAAGCTTGGTCAGTCTCTCGATTGAGGAGCAAATCTATGCTCTTATTATCCTGGGGAATCCACTCTGGTGTGATAATCCTAGTGAGAACCGATTTACCTCGAGGGGTTCTAGGTTCTGCACCCATGTTTCCTTGCTCCAGGTCACCTAAGTCTGCTTCGCGGATCACATTTCCAAATTCGTCCGTACTATCTGGGTGACTGGTGACTACGTATATGGTTCCTTCTTTGTCCAAGTATGCTCCATTTTCAAACTTGACAGCTGGGTGCTATAATCCAATGGATTGATCAGGATTCTTAATATATACCACAGATCTTCCTAGGCCGTCCTCAAAGATGCTGGCACCTAATCGGTTGGTCCTAAGGTATTCCAGCTGTGTCTTGTACGGGCCTTCTACTCTGTGCAAGTATGGCACTCCTGAACTTCCCGTAGGTCTGTCCATGCCTTGAGACATCTCTGATTCACTGGTCTCAGAGCTAGGGTAGTATGAGTGGTGACTCAACTGCTGGGCCCAAGACCTAGCAGTGTGGTTGACACTAGCCTCTGAAGACCTAAGGCTTTGTCTATCCCTTACTAGATGTCGTCCTGATCTAAGGTTCATATGCCTATTTAAGTAGCCCAATTTTTGCCCAGAGTACAACCTGGTTGCAGAGTCCTTTTGTACCAATTACTTAATCCCCTTTTTATGTTGATTATCGTGTTTATACTCTTGTATGATATCACGTCGTTAGGAATACTTGAGTTTAATTTTGCACTTTAGTTTGGTCGTTTCACCTTAGGTTCTTTTCCTTTAAGGTTGTCGTTCAACCACACAGGTTCTCTCTTGTCTTGAACTTGATTTCTTAGATAGTCTTTGATTTATCTCATGCCTATCGTTGCCTGGAATTACTTCTAACACTACCCGCACTTAGCCTAAACTAAGAATTGACAGAGAGTGTTGCGGGTTTTCCAACCTTGAGTTCCTTTCCTTGTGTTGTTGCCCTGGTGTGCCCAGGACGCGCGTTCCCAAGCCTGCACTTACTCTTGCTTTGCGTACCCTTCGATGCTCCCAAAGGATCTGTAAAAGGCCCACTGTTAGCTCAAGACTTAAATTCAAAAGACAGAACCAATCACTTTCATTCATGTAACACTTCACCAATTTGCACTATGACTTTTGGACACAACTCTAGAGATCCCTGAATTTTGTTCCCCCTGGGTATGGTCAACTTAAAAATACCCTATCTAATATTCCTGATCTTAATTTAACCGTAACCAGTCGATGTTTTTGTTATACTCCCCGCGAGCTTTCCAACAAAACAAAAATCACGGCAAACGGATTTCGTATGAGAAAGTTATGACTGTTCAGGGTTCTAGGGTTAAGACAGGGTTCAAACAGGATCACTGTGCAACAGGTTTTCCCCAAGTTGTTTTCCTAAGGCCTCCTTATGTGCTCTAGAGTAAAATGTTTATGCCCAAAATTAGCCTAACTCTTCAATTAAAAAACCCTAAAAAATTTGGCTAAAATTGGCTGTCAATCGCGATCGACAGGGCTGTCAATCGCGATGGACAGGGCTGTCAATCGCGATGGACAGAGTATCAATCGCGATGGATAGAGTGTCAATCGTGATGGACAGGCGGTCAGTCAATCGCGATGGACAGGCGGTCAGTCAATCGCGATGGACAGGAGTCAGTCGCGACGGACAGGCAATCAACCGCGATGGACAGGGGTCAGTCAATCACGATGGATAGGGGTCAGTCAATCGCGATGGACAGGAGTCAATCGCGATGGACAGGCAATCAATCGCGATGGACAGGGGTCAGTCAATCACCATGGACAGGCAATCAATCGCGATGGACAGGTAGTCAGTCGATCGCGATGGACAGGCGGTCAGTCAATCACGATTGACAGGAGTCGGTCGCGACGGACAGGCAATCAATCACAATGGACAGGGGTCAGTCAATCGCGATGGACAGGGGTCAGTCAATCGCGATGGACAGGCAATCAATCGCGATGGACAGGCAGTCAGTCGCGATGGACAGAGCTGTCAATCGCGATGGACAGAGCTGTCAATCGCGATGGACTGAAATTTTGCAAAATTTTCAAAAATTTTTGTGGAAATGTGGTGTGCAGGGTCTCTAGTCCACTGTGGTGCACTCAGATTTACCAAAAGGTGAAAATTTCTTTCAATAGCGATCGATAGGAGTCGGCGACTGTGAGACAGTTCTGCACATTTCCGTACCTGCGCGACGTGCTGGAGGGGATGATGCTGCTAAAACCTGCAAGAAACTCCAAAAGCATGCAGAAAATAGCACACAACAGTTCGCTCTCTCGGTCACAGGGTAAGCACACATAGCACAAATCACACAAATACAATAGCATTTTTTGGCGAAACAGAAAAGGTTAAGTAGATGTGTCGCAGTGGAGAGCAATGAAGGATGATTAATCATCGCGCGGTATTGAAATGATAATTCTTTACTTCGGTGTGCATGCGTGGGTAGCTGGCAAGAGCAGGGTGGCCGTGGACATAATTAGGTGTCAAAACTCGGATATTTACAGATTTATTTTATTAAGCACGCAAAATAAAAGAAAAGAAAAGAAAAGAAAAGTGAAGGGAACGCCAAAAGACGCGGCCAACCGCAAAACGTTTCAGTGCGGGTTAGACGTGTGTTGATATGGCCGCAGCTTTGAACCGTTAATGACTTTCGGAAGAGGTATTCCGATCAACGTAGTCAACCGAAAAAGTTGCTGGGCCCACTTGCTCAGAAATTCGGTAGGGACCAAACCATCGCAACTTGAATTTGCCCGCAGAGCAATTCGACTTTGCATTGTACAAGAGTACAAGTTGTCCCACCAAAAAAATTGGGGTCTTTAGATATCGGTCATGTGTTCGAGCTTGTCTTAACTGTACTTCCTACATAATCAAAAAATTGTGCCATCGTTGCTCGTCTAATTCTCTGAGTGTATCCAACCAAAAGGACAGTGATTCTTCTAGTAGTAGTTTCTAGTTGATGGCTACTCGTAAACTTGGTATAACTATCTCCATCGGTGCTATTGCTTCTAATCCATAAGCCAGTTTGAAAGGGGTTAATTCTGTTGTTACCTTGTATGTAGTCCGATATGCCCATAATACTGCAGGCAACAGTTGATCCCATCTTTCCGGTGCTTCCATAATCAATTTTCGAAGCATATTCAACAAAGTTTTGTTTGTACTAGTGATCTGGAACGAATGTGTGAGTACTTTCATTAAATTGTTGACAAGATGAGTGCCTTGATATGTAACAAGTTCTAGTGGTAAACCAAAACGTGGAAAGACATCGGTTAGCAGACACTTTGCTACCGCAACAGCTGTAGCAGACCGTAAAGCCCAGGCTTCTGCCCATCTGGTAGCATAATTAGTACATGTCAAAATATAACGATTGTTACTGAGGATTGCTGGTGGTGTAATAGGTCCAATGAAATCTAGACCCCACTTCTGAAAAGGTTCTAATGGCAGGACAGGTTGTAGCGGAAAATAATGACGTGGTAATGGCTATCCACACCTCTGACAATTATCACATTTTTTTACAAACTGCAATACATCCCTGTACATAGTAGGCCACTAGAGACCACTTTGCAGAATTTTTCGGTGTGTTAAGTCTGCCGCAAAATGGCCATCGGAAGGAATTGAGTGAGCCAAAGTAATAACTGAGTTAAATTCATGTGGTGGAATACATCGAAGTAAAATTCCAGTATGATCCACATAGTATAATTCCCCAGCAATCAACCGAAATTGGCGGCTAAAAACTGCAATTTTTCTGCGTATTGTCGTAGAAGTCTGAGATGGAAGGCATCCATCAGTGAGAAAGGTCAATATCTGATCATAGTATGTAGATGGCATAGGCGGATCTGTAATTTCATCATTAGTTGGTTCAGAGACATAAATTGTTGGTGTTGTGTCATCTACACCGACCGGAGTTCCACCGAAATCTAAGCGAGACAAAAAATCTGCTAAGGCATGTGAACTGCCTGGCCGATGAATGACTTCGTAGTCAAATTCTTATAAAAGTAGAACCCATCGTGCTAATCGACCTCCTAGATGCTGTTGCCGAACCAGATAATAAAGTGCAGCATGATCTACATGAAAAGTAAATCTACGGCCTAGCAAATAATGCCTGAATTTCTTGACAGAATATACTAAACCTAGACATTCTCTTTCTGTTACAGAGTAATTCTTTTCAGCAGGGGCCAATCTTCGACTTGCATAGTACACTAGTCTGAACCACTTATCGGTTTGTTGCATTAGAACGCTTCCTATTGCTATATCTGAAGCATCAACAAAGACATGAAATGGGCGATTCCAGTCGGGAGGCTGTAAGATGGGAACTTGTGTTAATAAACACTTTAAACGATCAAATGCCATCTGACATTCCTGAGTCCACTCAAACTGTCGAGGAGTCTTGGTGATTAATCTGTTCAGTGGTATTGCCAAGTGAGCAAGCCATCGTAAGTGTCGTCCATGCCATCTTACTTGGCCCATGAAGCACATTACTTCCTTCGGTGTAGTGGGCACCGGAGCTTCTAACACAGCTCAAATTTTATCTGGGTCTACCTGTATACCTTGTGCAGATACAATGTGGCCAAGTAGCTTGCCACATGAAACTGCAAACACTGATTTGTTTGGGTTCAAGCAAAGTCTGTATTCTCTGCACTTTTCAAAGCAGCACCGTAAATGGAACAGGTGTGCTATCATCTTACCGAAAATTGAAAAATCATCAAGATATACTTGCATAAAAGAGGTAAGGTAAAGAGAAAATATTTCTTGCATACACCTTTGGAATGTACTTGGGGCATTTATTAATCCAAACCACATAACAGTACATGCGAAAACACCCCAGTTGGTAATGAAGGCGGTCTTCGGTATATCTTGTTCGGCCATTCTAACTTGATTATACCCACTGTACCCATCTAAGAATGAATACATTTCATGTCCTGCTACTCTATCAAGCATTGTGTCAAGAAAAGGGAGCGGAAATGGATCAGGCACTATAGCTGCGTTCAGTTTCCGGTAATCTACACATATTCGTAACTGCTTATTCATTTTAGGCACAATAACAATTGGCGAGATCCATTCAGCATGCTCTACTGGTACAATGAATCCAACCTTCAATAACCTATCCAGTTCTGCCTTTACCTGTGATGCATAGTTTGGATTCATCCGGTAGCTGGGTTGCTTGATCGGTCTTGCTTCTGGCTTCAACATGACCCTGTGTTGGTAGATGCGCACGTCCAGGCCTTTCATGTCTTTGTAATCCCATGCAAATACATTAGAAAATTCTCGAAGTAGTTGAATTAAATCTGCTTGAAATAATTCTGGTAAGCTCTCTTTTATTTTAACAGGTTGTGGATTTGCTTCATCTCCTAAATTGTAAGTGGTCAGTTGATCTTCTGGAACATAAAATTATCGAGGCTTCTCTGTATCGTTAGCTGGCTTAAACAGTTGTTGTAGATCAGCGTCATCTATGGTAGCCTTATCTTGTTTCATATCTGTTTCTGTTACAGTCATCATCGTACACACTGTAGGATTCCAGTTATCTACAACAGATTGTAGATCAACAGTTTCTAGGGAGATCAAGTCAATGTTATCTTTCAGAAACTCTTCTTCTTCATCATCTGACAACCCATCTAGCATATGAACTGGTTCCGCAAAATACGGTCTAGCATGCAACTAGCAAGGTTGTATAGCATCTAATTTTACAACGTATTTACGATTATTATCCTTGAAAGTGAGTTCCTATGTAGACCAATCTTGTATCACCTTAGCGTTGTTAAATGTTAAATCGTTAAATTTCCAATTTCAGACTCAAAATACTTCCAAGTTCATACGTTTCCGAACCTTTCCTAACCGTAAATTACCTCTTAGCCACGTGGGTCCTTGGGAGTGGTAGGGGTCTGTTAGACAGAGGCCCTGTACTATTTTCTCAACTTATTACACAATCATAATTACTTCTAGCATCTTAGCTCCGTGCGCAACTAATCCTGCTATGATGGTCTGAGCAGTAGTCCGGTGACTTGTGTCCAATAGAATAATCTACTTCAGTAAACGAAGATCACCTAATACGTACTTCTTCAGAACAGACAGATATACCAAACACACATATATATATACTGAAATTACAACTCATCGTATACCAACTACGAGCAACAAATATCTTGACAACAATCGACTCGTTATAGACTTAACAATGACCTACTCATACTTCAACCGTTACAGATGATAGTTTTTCCTGAGATCGGAATCAACAGTAAACGTAGACGACTGCATCGAACTTGGTCACTACCAAAATGGTTAACATGCAATCAGTTCGGAACTACTTCCATACTTCCTCGTTCAGTATACTACTGACAAGTAACACACTGCACTATTAACATTCAGAGACACACTCAACCATTACCGAACAGATTCGTAACACAAGATTACTAATTCGCACTCTACACTACGGAGTGAATAAACGACTAACCAGGCGCAGAACAGAACAGAAATCAACACAAACAATACTCAGACTTCGTAACAGTGTAATAATAATCTGACAGATAATCAGGCGAATAAACTGGCAATTCCAAGAAAACCGTTTCTCACAAGTGTCTCTCTCCATTCTCTTTACATTGCTTTATATATCTTTTTCAAGATGCGCGTACCAACTTTTTTGCACGGATTTTGATAATTCCGGTATATCAGGCGGTCATTACGTATGTCCCGCTCCGGCGACCGTTTAACACTGGCACGCACGGTGGACTCGAACCCGCAAGTGCATTATCGTCTTTGACATTCTTTTGCTTTGCCTGAAGGCCTGTTCCAGAGTTCTGCTTCCGAATCATTTCTGGCTTTTCCTGTATAGTCTTTTGTAATAGCTCCTCTTGCAATCCTTTAATATTCTGCTTGTATTCTTCAAGCTGCTTTTCATGCTTCTGAATTATAGTTATCAAATTACTTTCATGGTCCGACACAAAACATGACCGCATTTGTTCAAGTGGAGGAACAAGTATAGCAAGCCATCTTTTACGAAAAAGTTTCCAAATATTTTGAACATGACTATCCAATTGTTGTTTTAATAATTCTATATCCACTTTCATCATTAATGTGGCATTCAATTCTACTCATTCATCTTTTAATATCTGACTTTCCAATTCCTGCAAAACCTGTATTCGTGAATGCAAAACATCATTTTCTGCTTGCAGGTTGGCATTCATGATAGAAAAGCTCATCATTTCGTCTTGTATCTGTTTTTGTATATTTTTCTGCCATTGATTAAATTCTTGAAAAAACTTTTTAGCGTTAATCAACTCCGCTACTAATTGCCGTTGGGTACTCTGTAACTCCTTCAGTAAGCCTTCTTTGTCGTCCAGTTCCTTTTGCATCTGTTTCATCTTTTCTAATAATGAATTGGAATTATTCATATTAGCGAATAATATTTCTTTCTCCTGCTGAATCATTTGTTCTTGTTGACGCAAATAATCAGAAACTTCTTGTAATTTATTTTGCAACCCAGTCACATAATTTGGTGGGAGATTGTCATTCGGCAACTTCCTTGGACTGACAGTTTGTAAGTGGTCTTCCATTCTGCGTTTAGTCGACAGCCTAAAAGGCGTTCCTACTCCCTTGTTCTGTTCTCTATTATCTGTGTGAAATAAATTTTCAGACGATGTAGAAATTTGTTCTGCTTCCTCTTGCTTTGCACTGTGTGGATGTCCTGTGTCTATCATGTTATGATCACAGGAATTAATATCTTGGGACCATCTCAGCTTCTGCTCTTTCACCGACTGCACAAATTTGAATATAGCAGCTAAATATACTGCTATTCTGCTACTGGTTTGGGATCTTCGCTTATCCCCGACAAAGATTTGTGTATAGAGATGGTTATATAGCCAGTGTGTCCAGCTAATTCTACCACCTCCTTCGGCATGTACTAATGGTGAGAAATTTTCTCTAGACATCAAATCAAATTTAACTAAGAAACATAGTTTCTCCAAATACCACTTGAATTGTTCACGGCGATTATATGTGGCATTTTTCATCATGTAATATCTTCTGCGGCCTTCGCAGTTTCCAAATTCTTTTCTCAGATCATCATTCGAACATTTAGGAAAACGTGCATCATCATACAGCGGTAATTTAAATATGGCTGAAACTAATTGTGGTGAAAATTGTACCTGGTTTAAAATGAGGCCTTTTGTTCGTCGCATGCTGTGTAACTGATTCTCTGCATCTTCATTACCTGTCCACTGCTCCCATGGTAACTTAGCAAACTGGAGGAGTCCGATCCTCCGTAGCCAGTTCTCATTCCTCCTAGAATGGATGTCGAGCTCTATTTTAAATTCTGTGGAAAATAATATGTTGTTATGCTGAACCTTTAATGTTGCAGAAGTCATTGAGTCATCTTCATCATCCTGTAATGTAGTGTCTGTAATTGATGATTCTCCGCTTTTACAGCGTCGACTTCTTCTTGGAGTGGGGTGATGTCGGCTTCTAGGAGGTCGACTTTGTGCTGTAGGTCTTGCCGAATGGTATTTGCGACCTCACTCAGCTGTACTGGAAGTTGTTGTGAAA
Organism: Ceratopteris richardii; assembly: GCA_020310875.1. NCBI lineage: Eukaryota > Viridiplantae > Streptophyta > Polypodiopsida > Polypodiales > Pteridaceae > Ceratopteris > Ceratopteris richardii. The sequence goes on from CM035436.1 coordinate 70,866,095, forward strand.
GGGTAATGAGCATTTGGCCCATGGCGGCCAGTTCAGAAAAGACCGGAACAGAGGAAAGAAGAAGTGGGTGTTGTGGTGGTGTAGAGGTTTGGGTATGGATTTGGGGGGATGTCGGGGGTGAATAATTGGGGGAGGATGAAGAGGATTCGGGAATTGGTGGCGGGAAAGGGTTGACTGGTGGGGATTGAGGATCAGAGGATGCAGGGTGAGTTACTTGATGGATGGGTTGGTGTTCACCTGTAATGTGGGCGATGGTGGATTCTACGGCCTTCAGTAGGGTGTTGAGTGCACTGTCGATCACTTGTTGTTCATCTTCTCATCGTGCTGATGCTTCTTCGGTTGAGACTGGTTCTGTTTCTGTGTGATTCTGCTGGTCGTGGTGGTCGGCCGATGATTCGTTGTGGATGGAAGTGGCTGTGTCGTGGAAGGTCTCTTCTTGTTCTTCGTTTCGGGTGTCCTGATTTTTTTTGGCGGACCCTTGTGCTTCGCTTTCTGAGGAGCTGATCTGAATTCTCTTATTGCGGAAGAGCTGGTTGATCTCCTCATCTTCTTCTTCCTCATCGTCGAGTGGTTGAACTGATTCTTCGAGCCTAAGTACGGGACCTTGGGGTGGTGATTGTGCGGCAAGGATGGCTGGGAAAAGGAATGAGATGATATGGGGAAGGCGAGAGCGCGGGGTGGTACCCTTTTGGAGTTGCTTTACTATAGCTACACATTCTTTATGGATTCTAAGGAAAAAATACGAGGCGAAGTTTATGGGTTCTCGGGCAGCTAAATCTAAAGCGGAATAGAATGGGCGTGAGATGCCGTAGGTGCGCTTCTGTAGGTTGAGTATGGCGACTAAGAACTGCAGGGCGGATCGTTCGGGTTCAGGGCGGCAGAGAATGGCGTATTCGTTGGACGAAGAGCGGGGGAATAGTTTGGTCATGCGGGCGGGGGGAATACTAGGGCCATTTTCACGGCCTTGCGGATTGAGGCGGTAGGCTTCAGCGAAGGCTTGGAAGGTGATGACTATTCGCGAAGGGAGCGAGAGGAAGACCCATTGGCGTTCGGTGGCGGGGGACCGAGCAATGGTGGTGATTATTTGCGTGAAGAAAGGATGGACTTCTACTGAGTGCCAAGGCAACTCAGCGAAGTTGGCCAACCCTCTGCAACACAGGTATTCACCTACCTCTGTAGGGATACCATCGCGAAAGGCAGCATAGTTGGCTATCGCTTCCATGGCGTTTACTGAGACAGACAATGAACACGGATGCAGAATGCACGAGGGCTTAGAATACTAACATACAACACAATAGCTTTTTTCGGCATTGTCGACAGAGTTAAGTAGAAACAACACGGTGGGGAGGAGAAAGGGGTTGGGTATCATTGTGCAGTGTGGGAATAATGCTGGTTTTCATGCAGGCGTGCGTACTCGAGTGACTGGTAAGGGGGCGGCTGGTCACATAAAGATTGTACAAAACACGGCTATTTATAAAAAGTAGAAGAGAAAAAAAAGAAAAGATTAAACAAAACGCGGTCCATCGTCGAAAAATTTAATGCGGGCTAGTGGCGTGATAATATGGCCGCAGCTTCGACCCATTAATTACTTTTGGGAGTGGATTTCTAGTCAACGTAGTCAACCGAAAAGTTGCCGGACCGACTTGCTCTGAGATCTTAAAAGGGCCGAACCATCGTAGTTTGGATCTGAGCTTCTAATACTGCCGAAATTTTATCTGGATCTACTTGGATACCTTGTGCAGATACAATGTGGCCAAGTAACTTGCCACATGAAACCGCAAACACAGATTTGTTTGGGTTTAAGCAGAGTCTATACTCTCGGCATTTCTGAAAGCAGCACCGTAAATGGAACAGATGTGCTATCCACTTACCGAAAATTGAAAAATCATCGAGATATACTTGCATAAATGAAGTCAGATAAGGAGAAAATATTTATTGCATACATCTTTGAAATGTGCTTGGTGTGTTTCTCAATCCAAACCACATTACCGTACAAGCAAAGACACCCCAATTGGTAATGAAGGCAGTTTTTGGTATATCCTCTTCAGCCATTCTAACCTGATTGTAACCACTGTATCCATCTAAGAATGAATACATTTCGTGTCCTGCTACTCTATCAAGCATGGTATCCAGAAAGGGGATCGGGAAAGGATCTGGTACTGTTGCTGCGTTTGGTAGTCTACACAGATTCGCAGTTGCTTATTTTTCTTTGGCACGATCACAATTGGTGAAATCCATTCAGCATGTTCTACTGGTACGATGAATCCAACTTTTAATAATCTATCAAGTTCGGCTTTTACCTGTGATGCATAATTGGGATTCATCCGGTAGCTGGGCTGCTTATTTGGTTTAGCTTCAGGCTTCAACATGATTCTGTGCTGATAGATGCGCGGATCTAATCCTTTCATATCTTTGTAATCCCATGCAAAGATGTCTAAGAATTTGCGAAGTAGTCGAATCAAATCAGCTTTAAATGTTTCCGGTAAGTTTTGCCTTATCTTTACAGGTCGTGGATGTTCTACGTCTCCTAGATTGTACGAGGTCAACTGGTCTTCGGAGACATAAAACTGTTGTGGTTTCTCTGTATTGTCTGTTGACTTGAACAGTGATTGTAATTCGTTGTCATGTGTTGAAACAGTATCTTCCTGCTTAGAATTCCCGGTGATCGGTACAATTGTACAAACTGAAGTACTCCAGTTATCTATCACGGACTGTAGGTCAACAGTCCCTAAGGTCATTAAATCAGCGTTATTCTTCAGAAATTCCTCTTCTTCATCATCTGATAGTCCATCTAACATGTGGACTGGTTCAACAAAATATGGTCTAGCGTGTAGCTCGCAAGGTTGTATAGCATCTAATTTTACCACATATTTATGATTGGCATCTTTAAATGTAAGCTCTTGTGCAGACCAGTCATGTACTACCTTTGCATGCTTCAGCCAGGGTCGACCGAAAAGAAGGTTGTAATCCAAAGTGGATTCTGGCAGATCTAGTATAACAAAGGTCATTTTAAAGGTCGTACCTTGTAAAGTGATGGGTACATTTCGCACAAGTCCTACAGGATGGACTCTAGATTGATCTGCCATTCTGACAAAAAATTGAACTGGTTCGATTTCGGTCCATCCTAACCTTTTGCATAATGCTGCGGTCGCAATGTTAACACCAGAGCCTCCATCAATCAAAACTTGCGTGATCTTATGCTTCTTATACCATCCTGTAATTAAGGGAACTGAATGATCAACCGTAGAATCAGGTTTCGGTTGAACTGCTACTGTCGCCGGAATACAAGAAGGTACCGGACTGAACTGTTGTTGGAACTGTTGTCGAATCCCAGGTACTAATGCCAGTAGTTGGCCGAGAGGCAGAGTGATAGATGCCTTGGATAAAATTTCCCAGGCTTGTTGAGATTGTTTGTCCTGCTCCTTTGAACTTGAGGTTTCTACTGATGCAGAAGTATCTGTTGTTATGTCTACTGCTGATGATGGCTCCGCTGCTGCTTCCTTTTGTTGGGTTCCTTCCTTTGTCGACGAGGCCTGAGTCACCGGAATAGGTTCTGGGAACACTGGTGGTTCTGTTGCGGTCCAATGACTAGCCTTGTTGTACATCCTATGTTGTTCTCGTATCCCTGGTTCGAATATTTCTACTGCTGACTGTAGCTGTTTACCTGATCGGGTCTGGACTGTAGCAGTTTGCGTTTCTACCGGTGTAATTTGTACCATGTTGGCCATTGGGTTTTGCCGCTCCTTCTTCCTTTGATCATACTCAGTTGCATCCTTGCAAAATCTTCTAATGTGTCTGAATTCACCACAAAAATGACAGCGTGGTGGTGGTAAATTGGGATTTTGTGGTGGTGGCCCGTTCTGCCAGCGATTTGGATTATAGTTGTTATTCCTCTGTCCTCGGTAATTTCGATATCCTTGCTGCTGGTTGTTTCTCATTTGTGGAGGCACATAATGATTGGCTGGCTGCCCTTGTTCCTGGATAATTGCATTGACAGTCGATGTTCCCTGTACTCTAGCGTTGTATGCGCAGTGTTCGGTGGTGTGTCCGGCAATGTTGCAGATAGCGCAGAATGTCTGATTAAGTGCGCAATTGGTGTTGGTATGTCCTGAATTTTCGCATGTAGTGCAATATACTTGTTTGGTCATATCTTCAGCAACATGTCTGTTTGTTTTTGCCCACTCCAGATCTTCTGTAAATCCGCCGACTTTGTTTTCCAGCTGCAGAGTCATTGCGATGACTGCATCAAGTGTCATAGCTCCGACACATCTTATGATCATGATCTGCTTAAGTTGAGGAACCAAGCCATTGATGAACCACTGAGTAATAACATTATCTGGTAAGTTAGCATGAGCCGGTGGTAGCTGCCTTAAGTGTGTTCTGAAAAGGGTAGCATATTCCTGTACAGATTGATTTACTCTCTGTCTGTTATTCTGCAGATAATCAAAAATTTCGGCTGGATTCTTTTTTAACCTGAATCGCTGCAAAAAAGCATCTCGAACTGCTTCGTAGGTGCCGAAATGATTAATATTGTATTCTGTGAGCCACCTGGCTGCTTCATTGACAAGTGTAGATTGAAAGACAATGGCTTTATAGGCCGGATCCGGTGGATGGTTGAGGACGGCGTAGCTTATCTCGAAAGTGCGTACGTGAGCATCCGGATCATCTCCTGGAAATCCACCAAACTTCGTGTATGTCACTCCTGTTGGAGATGGCCTGTGTTGACATAACTGTTGTTGTTGTTGTTGTTGTCCGTTCATCGTGAATGTATTATAACTTCCGTCTGTATTTCTGGTCTGAATATTTGAACTACCGGAATCTATATGGTCTGATGGCACACTTTCCGGTGAAATGAACTTGCTTACTATGCTGCTAATTTCTGTTTCAAACAGCCTTCCTTCTTCCTTGATGTCCAGTGTAGGAGAAGTTGCTTCCAAGCACGGCAGTTGGGATGAAGATTCAGCAGAAAGTGCTAATTGGTCATCGATTAACTGAGATTCTCTTACCGAAATATCACCGGGATAAACCGAACTTGTGCCCGAATGCAGTGTCTTTTTGCCTTCACTGATTTCTTTGCCTAGGGTGTGTCTAATCGTAAGTGAATCTAAATCCTTTTCCAAGAGTGTTAAACTAGCTTCCAACTGCGACTTGGTAGGTTCTGGAATTACTATATCTTCGACAGACTGTGCCGAAATAGTACTGGAATGTACCAGAGACGTAACACGTTCTACCGGAATATGACCAGAATCAACTTTAACGTTCTGAACTTTCTTGACAACTGGGTCAGTCCTAGTTGTACTTCTACCTTCCAGAGTTGTCTTTAGTACTCCAGACTGATGGTTCTTGGGGTACGTTTCGCCAGACCGAGTAACCGGCATTTATCATTTTTCGTATTAATCGTGGAATATTACTAACGAAACAGTTTGCAACAATCTAGTTCTGTTGCTACTGACAATCAAACAATAATCTGATTCTGACAGATGACTGGCAATCTTGATGCCACTTTCCCACAGACGGCGCCAAATGTTAAATGTTAAATCGTTAAATTTCCAATTTCAGACTCAAAATACTTCCAAGTTCATACGTTTCCGAACCTTTCCTAACCGTAAATTACCTCTTAGCCACGTGGGTCCTTGGGAGTGGTAGGGGTCTGTTAGACAGAGGCCCTGTACTATTTTCCCAACTTATTACACAATCATAATTACTTCTAGCATCTTAGCTCCGTGCGCAATTCTGAACAACCGATGACTGTTCGTTGTACTGGACTTAGAATTTCTGAACTAATCCTGCTATGATGGTCTGAGCAGTAGTCCGGTGACTTGTGTCCAATAGAATAATCTACTTCAGTAAACGAAGATCACCTAATACGTACTTCTTCAGAACAGACAGATATACCAAACACATATATATATATACTGAAATTACAACTCATCGTATACCAACTACGAGCAACAAATATCTTGACAACAATCGACTCGTTATAGACTTAACAATGACCTACTCGTACTTCAACCGTTACAGATGATAGTTTTTCCTGAGATCGGAATCAACAGTAAACGTAGACGACTGCATCGAACTTGGTCACTACCAAAATGGTTAACATGCGATCAGTTCGGAACTACTTCCATACTTCCTCGTTCAGTATACTACTGACAAGTAACACACTGCACTATTAACATTCAGAGACACACTCAACCATTACCGAACAGATTCGTAACACAAGATTACTAATTCGCACTCTACACTACGGAGTGAATAAACGACTAACCAGGCGCAGAACAGAACAGAAATCAACACAAACAATACTCAAACTTCGTAACAGTGTAATAATAATCTGACAGATAATCAGGCGAATAAACTGGCAATTCCAAGAAAACCGTATCTCACAAGTGTCTCTCTCCATTCTCTTTACATTGCTTTATATATCTTTTTCAAGATGCGCGTACCAACTTTTTTGCACGGATTTTGATAATTCCGGTATATCAGGCGGTCATTACGTCTGTCCCGCTCCGGCGACCGTCTAACAGCGTGCTTCAGCCAAGGTCGGCCGAAAAGGAGATTATAATCAAGAGTGGATTCCGGTAAATCTAGTATGACAAAGGTCATTTTAAATGTTGTACCTTGTAAAGTGATAGGTACATTTCGTACAAGTCCTATGGGATGGACTCTTGATTGGTCGGCCATTCTGACAAAAAACTAAACTAGTTCGATTTCGGTCCACCCTAACTTTTTACACAGTGCAGCAGTAGCAATGTTGAAACCAGATCCTCCATCAATTAGTACCTGTGTAATTTTATGATTTTTATACCATACCGTTATCAAAGGAACTGAATGATCGACCGTAGAATCAGGTTCCGGTTGCACTGTTGCTGTCGCTGGAATGCAAGAAGGCACAAGACTGAACTGCTGTTGGAATTGTTGTCGAGCCCCTAGTACTAGTGCAAGTAATTGGCCCAGAGGAAGAGTAATGGATGCCTTAGATAAAATTTCCCAGGCCTTTTGTGATTGGATTGTATTTTCCACAGGTTCTGAAGATGATGCGCCTGCTGAAGATGATGTGCCTGCTACTGAATTGGAATTCTGTTGTTGTGTTCCTTCTTCGGTTAACGGAGTCTGGGTTACCGGAATAGGATCTTGGAAGACTGGAGGTTCTGCGGTGGTCCATTAACTAGCTTTATCATACATCCTTTGTTATTCACGTATGCCTGGTTCAAATATTTCTGCTGCTAGTTGCAGTTGTTTATCGGAGCGGCTCTAAATTACCGCAACGTGCGTTTCTACTGGTGTGATTTGTACCATATTAGCCATTGGGTTTTGACGTTCTTTCTTCCTCTGATCATACTCAGCTGCATCCTTACAAAATCTTCTAATGTGACCAAATTCACCACAGAAATGGCAGCGCGGTGGTGGCAAATCGGGATTTTCCAATGGCGGTCCGGTCTGCCAGTGGTTTGCATTATAGTTATTATTTCTCTGTCCTCAATAATTTCGATATCCTTGTTGCTTGTTGTTTCTCATTGGCGGAGGAACATAGTGATTGGCTGGCTGCCCTGGTTCCTGTATAATTGCATTGACAGTCGCTGTTCCCTGCACTTTGGCGTTATATGCGCAGTTTTTGGTGGTGTGTCCGGTAGTGTTGTAGATAGCACAAAACAACTGATTAAGTGCATAAGTGACACTAGTATGGCCTGAATTCTTGCAGGTAGTGCAGTACATCTGTCTGGTCGGATCTTTGGCGACATTTTTATTTGCTTTTAACCACTCCAGATCTTCTGTAAATCCTCCAACCTTGTTTTCCAACTGCAAAGCCATTGCGATCACTCCATCTAGCGTCATAGCTCCTACACAGCGTATGATCATAATCTGTTTAAGTTGTGGAGTCAAGCCATTGATGAACCATTGAGTAATAACGTCATTCGGTAGGCTGGCATGTGCTGGTGGTAACTGCCTCAAATGAGTCCTGAATAGCGTGGCGTATTTCTGTACTGTTTGATTTATCTTCTGTCTATTGTTTTGCAGGTAGTCAAAAATTTCGGTTGGATTCTTCTTTAGCCTGAATCTCTGCAAAAAGGCATCTCTTACTGCTTCATAAGTGCCGAAATGGTTAATATCATATTTTGTAAGCCATCTAGCTGCTTCGTTGACCAATGTCGATTGGAAAACAATAGCCTTATACGACGGATCAGGTGGATGGTTGAGTACTGCGTAGCTTATCTCAAATGTGCGTACATGAGCATCCGGGTCATCACCTGGGAATCCACCGAATTTGGTGTACGTTACTCCCGTTGGAGTCGGCCTGGGTATACATAGTTGTTGTTGTTGTTCGTTCATCGTGCTGATGGTTGTATAGTGACTATCTCCTGTATCCCGGGGCTGAATATCTGAACTATTGGAATCTGTATTGTCGGACTGCGCACTTTCCGGTTCGATAATCTTGTTCAGTAGGTTTCGAACAAGCTACCTTCCTTCTTGATGTCAAATGTAGGGAAACTTATTCCCAATAGCGGTGACTGGGCTGAAGATTCACCGAGAAATGGTAAACCGTCACTGGTAAACTGCGATCTTTCAGCAACTGTTACCGAAATATCACCGGAATGTGTCGAATTTTTGCCAAAACAAGGTGCTTTTTCGCCTTCGCTAATTTACTTGGCTAAAGTGTTTCTAGTCGTAAACGCATTTGAATCTTTACCCAATGTTGTTAAACTAACTTCAAACTGCGTCCTGGTAGATTCTGGAGTAACTATATCTTCGACAGACTGTGCCGAAATAGTACCGGAGTTTACCAGAGGTGTAGCACGTTCGCACGTTCCACCGGAATATGACTGGAATCACTACTAATGTTCTTTACTTTCTTGACAACTGGGTTAGGCCTAGTTGTACTTCTACTTCCCGGAGTCGTTCTTAGTAAATTAAGTACCCCAGGCTGGCAGTTCTTTGGATACGTTTCACCGGATCGAGTAACCGGCATGTATCATCTTTTGTACTAATCGCGTACTGTTACTGTCGATTAAAAATTTATAGTCACGTTTCCATAACAGGTTTGCAACAATCTGATCTGTTGCCACCTTCCCATAGATAAATGGTAATCTTGATAACACTTTCGACAGATAAACGGCAATCTTGATGCCACCTTCCCACAGATGGCACCAGTGTTAAACGCTATGTTAAATGCTATTGGTTCCTTCTAACTATCAGAAGTGCGTTTAAGTGATTCTTGGGTTCTTGGGAGTGGAAGGTTTCTGTTAGACAGAGGCTCTGTACTTATTTCCCAAACTCATTGCTCACACCCATCACTATACTAATGCTCAGAGCACTATCAAATATTGCCGTACTTCGATATTACCGTCACAGTCTTAGCTCAACCACGGGAATCGAATACGCAAGATGCTATGTTGCGGCTACACATAAACTTACTAGAAATACCGGAAACAAGAGTAATCCTTAACCTTTACCGACTGGATCTAACAGTCAGGCAACACCTTAGACACGGAGAACTTGAGAGTTCAACCACACAGTACTGAAGGCTCAGTGCACAACTTAGAAAGATCCCTACTGCACTTAACTTTACCATATGAAGACAGATTCCAACATTGCAGACAACACAGCACAGATCTGAATACCAGAATGCTACTACAGTTGCTCAGATTTCACCAACCACTGGCAGAACATTCCAGAAGGGGTAACACACAATGCGCGGGCTAACACCACAACTCAATAGAGATTCACAAACAACTTACTCAGACAACAGTCCACAATCTATTAGCTGTGAATGGAACTCTCAACCTCAACAGAGGTCGATAGGTAACAAAACACAGATACACACAGTACAATCAGAGTACGCAGAAATTAGAGAATAGCGCTATAGCAGCATTCAGGCAATCCCCCAGACGAACAGTCTGGTGATTCCACGAATCGTCTCACTGGTTAACAACAGAACAGATGTCGACGGTAGACAAGACAAGAGACGAACACGAACTCAGAATACAGGAGATTATGCAAATGACACTACAGACAACGCCCGATCAGTCACCCAGACAGACAGTCTGGTGATCCGTCCCGTACCCGTCTCTGCGCGTCTTCTTGATTTATATAACTTTTTTACAAACTGTTTGTAACTACTTTTTCACTCGTGCGAACAAGATTCAGTTATACAATCTTCCGATCCGGCGGCCGCTAAGAATATTGTACGTATCCATGTTCGTTGTCTATGGATCTCTGTTGCGGCTGTGAGTTTTATTTACATCTAGTAGATCGTCGAACTGTTGTCTGAGAGAGTTGTTCTGCGGATCTTTGTGACGATTGTTCTGTTAAGTACGTATATCGTGGTGTCCTTCTTCTTGATTGATCTACCAATGGCTGATGAAGTCTGTGTAACTGTGGTAGTGTTCCTAAAAATGCTGTGCAGGATTGTGTTGTTCTCAGTATTGAGATCTGTACTTGTACGGTGAGATTTGGCTACAGTAATGGTTATCTCCAGTGTGTGTTAGTCTTCAGCACTGTATGTTTGAAACTGTTGAGTCCTTCTGTGTTTTCGGTTTGTTTGATTGTGAGCGCTGTTTGGTGAAGGTTGAACTACTGTTAAATGTTACAGTCGTGTGTATTCAGAAAAAGGGTTTTGAGGTAATTCGATATTACGATACTGATAGTCTGGTACAATGTGTTCGGTAGACTCTGATAGAGTTAAAATGACGAACCGTAAAGAATGAGAATGAGATACCAATTCTTGATAACATCTTGAATGTTGGTATATTGTGTGTTGTGAAGTCATTTTGGGAAACAAGCATAGGGCCTCTGTTTTTACAGACCCCTTCCACTCCCAAGAACCCAACAATGTTTAAACGCACTTCTGACAGTTAGAACACGCGTTTAACACTAGCGCCGTCGGTGGGATGGTGGCAACAGATCAGATTGTTGCAAATCAGTTATGGAAACGTGACTGTAAATTGTAAATCGACAGTAATAGTACGCGATTAGTACCAAAAGACGATACATGCCGGTTACTCGATCCGGTGAAACGTATCCAAAGAACTGCCAGCCTTGGGTACCTAATTTGCTAAGGACGCCTCCAGGAGGTAAAAGTGCAGATAGGTCTAAGCCAGTTGTCAAGAAAGTAAAGAACGTTAGTAAGGATTCCAGTCATATTCTGGTGGAACGAACTAAATCTCTGCCAGATTCCGGTGCGATTTCATCACAATCTGTCAAAGATATAGTAATTCCAGAATCTAACAGGACGCAGTATGAAGTTAATTTAACATCATTGAGTAAAGATTCGAACTTGTTTACGAATAGAAACGTCTAGTCAAAGAAATCAGCAAGGGAGAAAAAGCACCCTGTATTGGTGGAAAATCGACACATTCCGGTGATATTTCAGTACCAATTGCTGAAAGATTGCAGTTTTTCGACGGTAGTTTACCATTTTTTGGTGAATCATCAGTCCAGTCACCACTATTGGGAGTAAGCTTTCCTACATTTGACATCAAGAAGGAAGGTAGCTTGTTCGAAACCGAGATTCAAAACATACTGAACAAGATTATCGACCTGGAAAGTGCACAGGCTGACGATACAAATTCCGACGATTCAGATATTCAGCCTCGGGGTACAGAAGATAGTCACAATACAACCATCAGCGCCATGAATGGGCAACAACAACAACAACAACCATGCCCACCAAGGCCGACTCCAACCAGAGTAACGTACACTAAATTCGGTGGATTTCCAAGAGATGACCCAGATGCTCATGTACGCACATTTGAGATAAGTTACGCAGTGCTCAACCATCCACCTGATCCGGCATATAAAGCTATTGTCTTCTAGTCGACATTGGTTAATGAAGTGGCCAGATGGCTTACAGAATATGATATTAACCACTTTGGCACCTATGAAGCGGTAAGGGATGCATTTTTGTAGAGATTCAGGCTAAAGAAGAATCCAGCCGAAATTTTCGACTACCTACAAAACAATAGACAGAAGATAAATCAAACAATGCAGGAATATGCCACTCTATTCAGAACCCATTTGAGACAATTACCACTAGCACATGCCAACCTGCCAGATGATGTTATCACACAATGGTTTATCAATGGATTGACTCCGCAACTTAAACAGATTATGATCATACGTTGTGTAGGAGCTATGACACTAGATGCAGTTATTGCAATGGCTTTGCAGCTTGAGAACAAGGTTGGAGGATTTACAGAAGACTTGTAATGGTTAAAGGCAAATAAAAATATTGCAGAAGATCCGACCAGACAGATGTTCTACACCACATGCAAGAATTCAGGGCACACTAGTGCCACTTGTGCACTTAATCAGTTGTTCTGCGCTATCTGCAACAGGACCGGACATACTATCGAAAACTGTGCATACAACGCCAAAGTGCAGGGAACCGCAACTGTCAATGCTATTATACAGGAACCAGGACAACCAGCCAATCATTATGTACCTCCGCAAATGAGAAACAACCAGCAACAAGGCTATCGAAATTACAGAGGACAGAGAAATAATAACTACAATGCAAATCGCTGGCAGGCCGGACTAGCACAGGAAAATCCCAATTTGCCACCACCGCACTACCACTTTTGTGGTGAATTTGGTCACATTAGAAGATTTTGTAAGGATGCAGCTGAGTATGATCAAAGGAAGAAAGAACATCAAAACCCAATGACTAATATGGTACAAATCACACCAGTAGAAATGCAAGCTGCAGTAATTCAGACCCGATCCAGTAAGCAACTGCAACTAGCAGCAGAAGCCTTTGAACCAGGCATACGTGAACAACAAAGGATGTATGATAAGGCCAGTCAATGGACCACCGCCGAACCTCTAGTGCTTCCAAATCCTATTCTGGTGACCCAGGCTCCGCTAACCAAGGAAGGAACACAAAAACAAGATTCTAATTCAATAGTAGGCACATCATCTTCAGTAGATACATCCTCTTCAGCCGGCGCATCATCTTCAGAATCCGTGGAAAGCACAATTCAATCACATAAGGCCTGGGAGATTTTATCTAAAGCGTCCATTACTCTTCCTCTTGGCCAATTACTTGCACTAGTACCAAGAGTTCGACAACAATTCCAACAACAGTTCAGTCCTGTACCTTCTTGCATTCCAACAACAGCGGCAGTGCAACCGGAACCTGATTCTACAGTCGATCATTCGGTTCCTTTAATTACGGTATGGTATAAAAATCATAAATTACACAAGTACTAATTGATGGAGGATCTGGTGTCAACATTGCTACTGTTGCACTGTGTAAGAAGTTAGGATGGACTGAAATCGAACCAGTTTAGTTCTTTGTCAGAATGGCTGACCAGTCAAGAGTCCATCCAGTAGGACTTGTACGGAATGTACCAATAACTTTGTAGGGTACCACATTTAAGATGACCTTTGTCATCCTAGAATTACCGGAATCCACCCTTGATTATAATCTTTCTTTTGGCCATCCTTGGCTGAAGCAAGCTAAGGTTATACAAGATTGGTCTGCACAGGAACTCACTTTCAAAGACAACAATCGTAAATATGTTGTAAAATTAGATGCTATACAACCTTGCGAATTGCATGCTAGACCGTATTTTGCAGAACCATCTCATATGTTAGATGGTCTGTCAGATGATGAAGAATAAGAGTTTTTAAAGAATAATATTGACTTGATCTCCCTAGGAACTGTTGATCTACAATCTGTTGTAGATAATTGGAATCCCGCAGTTTGTACGGTGATGCCTGTAACAGAAGAAGATAAGAAGGAAGATACTGCTACTATAGATGACGCTCAACTGCAACAACTTTTTAAGCCAGCTGACGATATAGAGAAGCCCCGACAATTTTACGTTCCAGAGGATCAGTTGATCACTTATAATTTAGGAGATGAAGACCATCCGCGTCCTATCAAGATAAAAGAAAACTTACCGGAAACATTTCAAGCAGACTTAATCCAGCTACTCCAAGAGTTCTCCGATGTCTTTGCATGGGATTACAAAGACATGAAGGGTTTGGACCCGCGCATTTATCAACACAGGGTCATGCTGAAGCCGGAAGCAAAACCAATCAAACAACCAAGCTACCGGATGAATCCGAACTATGCATCACAGGTAAAGGCAAAACTTGATAGGCTACTCAAAGTCGGATTCATTGTACCAGTAGAGCATGCTGAATGGATCTCACCAATTGTTATTGTGCCTAAAAAGAATAAGCAGCTACGAATATGTGTAGATTACCGGAAACTGAACGCAGCTACGGTGCCTGATCCATTTCCGCTACCTTTTCTTGACACAATGCTTGATAGAGTGGTAGGACATGAAATGTATTCATTCCTAGATGGATGCAGTGGGTATAATCAAGTTAGAATGGCTGAACAGGATATACCAAAGACCGCTTTCATCACCAATTGGGGCGTTTTTGCTTGTACCGTAATGTGGTTTGGATTAAGAAATGCCCCAAGTACTTTTCAGAGGTGTATGTAGGAAATATTCTCCCCTTACCTTACCTCGTTTATGCAAGTTTATCTTGATGATTTTTCGTTATTTGGCAAGATAGTAGCACACTTGTTCCATTTACGGTGTTACTTTGAAAAATGAAGAGAATACAGACTCTGTTTGAACCCAAACAAATCTGTGTGCGGTTTCATGTGGAAGGCTACTTGGCCACATCGTATCTGCACAAGGTATATAGGTGGATCCAGATAAAATTACAGCTGTGTTAGAAGCACTTGTGGCCACTACACCTAAGGAAGTGATGCGCTTCATGGGCCAAGTAAGATGGCATGGTCGGCACTTACGGTGGCTTGCTCATTTGGCAATACCACTGAACAAATTAATCACCAAGACTCCTCGACAATTTGAGTGGACTCAGGAATGTCAAATAGCATTTGATCATTTAAAGTGTTTATTAACACAAGTTCCCATCTTATAGCCTCCCGACTGGGATCACCCCTTTCATGTATTTGTTGATGCCTCAGATATAGCAATTGGAAGCGTATTAATGCAACAAACGAATAAGTGGGTCAGACCAGTATACTATGCAAGTCGAAGGCTTGCCCCTGCAGAAAAGAATTACTCTCTAACTGAAAGGGAATGTCTGGGTTTAGTATACTCTGTCAAGAAGT
This sequence comes from Ceratopteris richardii, assembly GCA_020310875.1. NCBI lineage: Eukaryota > Viridiplantae > Streptophyta > Polypodiopsida > Polypodiales > Pteridaceae > Ceratopteris > Ceratopteris richardii. The sequence continues at coordinate 70,881,195 of CM035436.1, forward strand.
TCAGGGATTATTTACTTGGCCGCAAATTTACTTTTCATGTAGATCATGCTGCACTTGTCTATCTAGTTCGGCAACAGCACTTAGGTGGCCGATTAGCGCGATGGGTTCTGCTTTTACAAGAATTTGATTACGAAGTTATTCATCGGCCTGGCAGTTCACATGCCTTAGCAGATTTCCTTTCTCGCTTAGATTTCGGTGAAGCTCCGGTCGGTGTAGATGACACAACACCGGCAATTTATGTTTCTGAACCAACTAATGATGAAATTGCAGACCCACCTATGCCATCTACATACTATGATCAGATATTGACCTTTCTTACTGATGGATGCCTCCCTTCTCAGACTTCTACTGCAATACGTAGGAAAATTGCAGTTTTCAGCCGCCGATTTCGGTTGATTGCTGGGGAATTATACTATATGGATCACACTGGAGTTTTACTTCTTAGTATTCAACCACATGAAGTTAACTCAGTCATTACTTTGGCTCACTCAATTCCTTCCGGTGGCCATTTTGCAACAGATTTAACGCACAGAAAAATTCTGCAAAGCGGACTTTGGTGGCCTACTATATACAAGGATGTATCACAGTTTGTCAAACAATGTGATAGTTGTCAGAGATCTGGACAGCCCCTGCAACGTCATCTTTTCCCTCTACAACCTATCTTGCCATTAGAGCCTTTTCACAAGTGGGGTCTAGACTTTATCGGACCTATTACACCGCCAGCAATACGCAGCAATAATCGTTATATTCTGACCTGTACAGACTATACGACCAGATGGGCACAAGCATGGGCTTTAAAGTCTGCCCAACCGACTTAGATCAAGCATATGAAGTCCCCAAGTATCTTCCCCTTTATCCAATACATCATTGATGTACACAATAAAGAACATGGTGAAACCCACACATTTTGGATGAGCACAACAACATGTCAATACAGGCTTTGCTTAATTGGTGTCCCACAACATAAACCCAAACATTAGAGGAGTTATAAAGGGCTTGAAAGAATCTATGCACTTTGCCTTGTAGCTCGACCTCTTGAAGCTTAAGGATGTTGGGGATTATAGGATAAATTCAATTTGTATATATTTGTACATAGCTCAATATTTTGTACTTAAGATTTTATGAGAACCCCAAATAAGCCATATTTGAGTTTTTAGGCATAGAAAATTATCTTCCTCTATCTTGCACCACTCAAATAGAGCTTTCCATCCAGCTCAAGCATAAGTTCATGTGCTCTCATATTCAAGTGATCCACTTAGCCTAGTGGTTAAGTCTCATGGTTGTGAAGGAGGAGGTCTTGGGTTCAATCCCCATGGGGAGAGAGTTTTGCCCAAAGAGCTCTAGAGCCTTCTAACTCAAGTTAAGGTGAGTCAACTTGAGTCTAGTGGACTTAACTGAAGAGGTGAGTACAACCACCACTAGTGGACTCTAGTGGAAGGTACTAAAGCAGTGGTCGAGATCACTCCAGCCACTACTAGACTCTAGTGTTGGATATGAAAGGAGTGGAGGAGATTGCACATGCACTTGTGGAGTCTAGTTACATTTGTGGTCCTCATTGATTCAAGCAGCTATATATATAGGCATAAGGTTGGATTAGGTCAAACTAGGAGAGCAGAGGGATCTTTGTCAAGCAAATTGAATACTGCCCGAATACTTTCGTCTTGTTTTTTTTCAATGATGGAAAGTATGCTTTGCAAGCTATTAGTGAGGGGCAATGGCTATTTAGGAACATCTCAATCTCTTTCTTCAAATGGCATGTAGGGTTCGACCCTAGGGGCCCCAAACCCACCAATATTCGAGTGTGGGTTGAGTTCCCTGAGCTACTTGTTGAATTCTACCTTTGGGTGGAGAATCTTGGCAATGTGATTGGAAAGGTCCTTGGCCAAAAAGCAAGAAACAATGGTATCAATCTCAAATGGGACCCACAAGTTCTGGTGGAGGTCGACATCTCCGAACCCATTTGTACTCATGAGAACATTAAGGACTCAGACGGGCTCAACCTTCACAAGCAGAGAATAGCCTACAGAAATATCCCGAATGCATGTTACAACAGTTACAAGCAGGGTCAGCTCATTAAGGACTGTCCCAAGCTTCAAATCAAGAATCAATCTAACGTTGATGTGTCTAAGTTGGGAGGTAATTCGAGTCCTCAGTCTATCTTTCCCCACCCCAACTCGTCCCTAACTCTCAGCTTGTGCATTCAATCACCCTTAAGAATCTTTTCAAAGATAAGGTTGTTGATCGATTACCTCTCTTAGCCATCAAATCCTCCAAAAGTAACAGGAAATCTAGAAGAAAATAGATAGTCAAGTCTTCATTGGCTATTAATAAGTCTTCCATAAGCAGTAAGAAGTAAATTTTTCTTTTTGCTTTCATGACTGATTTATCTATTATTTCTTTCAATGCAAAAGGCTTGACCGACCCGGTTAGACAAAAAATGATCAATAAGTGGTTGTCCTCTTTGGCTTCCTTGCCAAATGTTCTTTTAATTCAAGAGGTGAAAGTGGGCAGCGAGTCCCTTTTGTGTAAGTTGAGAATTCTTTCTAACAGGTACAATTGGTACTTCACCAATCATGTGAGTTGTAAGGGTGGGACCATCATTGGCATTAATATCTCCCTTTCCCATTGTCTTAAAGCTTCCTCTTTGAGCAAGTCCGATCAATGGTCCTCCCTCCATTTGGGTGAGCCCTTTAATGTGCATATCGTCTCTATGTATGCTGCTAACTTTAGTAATTTGAGGAAGGTCTGTTGGGATGAGTTGGCCTTGCATCAAGGCCTTGTTCTTTTGGCTGGGGATTTCAACATGGTCACTAACCTCTCTAAGAGATGGGCTTGTAAAGGGAATGTTATCTCTGGTACTGAAAAGCTCTCCTGGTATAATATGTGCAATTCTCTTGATCTTATGGATATTTCTAGGAACACTGGCCTCTCTTGGTCTAATAAGCAAACCGGTGATTCGTTCACTGCTGCTAGACTTGATAGGTGTTATGCCAATATTGTCTTTGTGAAAGAGTGTTGGGATATCAATAGTAAGCTTGATCCCTCGCTTTTTTTGTCTAACCACAAGCCGCTCTATCTCAGTTTCAAAAAAGGCAACCCTTCCTTCAGGGTTGGATGTCCTTACTTTGACTTGTCTCTGCTCCAACAAAGAGCATCCTCGCCAAAATCAGGTCTATCATTTCGTACCACTTCTCTGTCTTGCACTCCCCGAGTAGGGCTTTCTTGCACTCCCCGAGTAGGGCTTGGGAAAGTTCTATCAAAGATATTCAAAATCTTCTTAGCTTTTATAAGAAGCTTACTAGGGATCTCAGAACTAGGAGAAGGATCACCCTTTTGAATGAGCTTAATAAACTCAGTGTTAACTCTCAGGATTATGTTGATCTTGAGTGGAGAATTCGTAAAGAGAAATATGTTGAAGCCAAAAGTGCTCTTGACTCATCTAAAGACTACTGGAGTGGGAAGATGGATAGAAAGAATAGAGCTATGTTTACTCTTATGAAAAAGAACAAAGTTAGGGACTACATTCCCTTTATCAAGAAGAAAAATGGTGGGCACACTACAAGCATAAAGGAGAGCTTACAGGAGGATAAAAACTTCTTTATGGATGTTTTCTTTGGTTCTCCCAAGAGGGGGGAGAACATCTAGAGGGCCAGAGCTATCATTGCTCTTAAAAGGAAAAAAAAGGATTCCTCCTAGCCTTGTCTCCATTGTGGACCTGCCCCTCTCTGCTGGTGAGATCAAAGAAACCATCAATAAACTGAAACCCTATAAATCTCCTGGTTATGATCGTTTACCCAATGATTTTTTTATGATTTTGCATGATTTCCTGACTCCTTTTATTCTTTTGATGTGGGAAGAGGCTTCTGGCAAAGGGTATCTTTCTAAACATATCAATACTAGAGTTATCAAGCTTATACATAAAAGAGGTGACAAAGATGATATGAACAATTGAAGACCTATTTCTTGCTTGAATTCCATTTACAAAATTTTTGCTTTTGCTCTTGCTAGAAGAATTAGCCCTTTGATGGATAGGTTCATTCTTCTTGAACAAAAAGGCTTCATCAAGGGCAGGTTCATCCTTGATGCCATTATATTTCTTTGGGAGGGTATGGATTGTGCCACAGATCTTGGTCAAGACTACTACTTCTTCAAAATAGACTTTGACAAAGCCTATAACAGGATTGAATAGGACTTCATACTTCACTCTCTCCAAGATGCCATTTCTTATGGTAAGATCAAAGGCATTGCTATTCCTAATTCCCCTGCCCCCCTATGCATTCAAATGTTTGCTGATGACACTAATGTAGTTCTTAATGTTGATGTTTCCTCTGTTGTTAAACCCAACCAAAAAGAAGCTGGACTAGGTTATCTCCCTGTCCAGAAGATTCCTATGGGGGGGGGAAGTGCTTATAAGAATAAAGTGGCTAAAGGTGCCTAGTCCACTTGTTGCTTGCCCAAAACCCAAGGTGGCCTTGGCATTATTTGCCCTCGAAAAATGGCTGACAATATGGCTAGTAAATGGATTCTTAGAAGTCTCTCCAATAATGATGTTTTGGCTGATCTCATTAAAAGGAACCTAAAGAAATTTTTCCTTACTAATGGCTTGGTCAAATATGGAGTTGTGGGACATAATTGTCTCCCCAATCTCCTTCTCCCCAGTGGGTAGTCCTCTGGTTTGCAGTTTCAGGAAGGCTTGGCAAAAAGTCAAGCTTTGCTTTTCTCCCCCTGATCAAGTTGCTAACATAACTGATTTCTACTTGCAGGAAACCCCATGGTTAGGTTGGATGGCATATCGGAACAAGGACCCAATCTCTATCAAAGAGCATAAATGTCATAAGGCTTGATTCCCCACTTGGTCCAAGTTTATGGACAATAACAGGGTAATGTTAGATCAATCTTTCTCTTCTAGCACTGATGTCAGCCTATCTTGCTTGCAGGTCTTAATGGCAAAAAGAAGTTGTTGGTCAACAAGCTGAAGGTCTGCAAGCACAAACATATGATGATTGAAGATGTTGCTACCCTCATGTGGAGTACAACAAAGGATCTATTTCTAGCATAATTGTAAAGCTCAATAACAGTTTGCAAATTAACTGATCTGCCTCTCAATGGATATATAGGTTCAAAGCTCTCTAGGCCTTTGTAGACTCCTTCAAGCACTCTCTTCTTCAATGGCTCATTATTCACAAAGGCTTCTGGATAGGCCCAAGAGTCAGGAAGATTTTTATTAATGAGGGTTTGTGTACCTTTTATGGTTGTTTGGAGGATGTTTCCCATCTGTTTTTTGAATTCCACCATGCCAAGACTTTTTGGCACCAAAGGGAGATCTTTATGTCCAACAATGGTCTCCCTAAGCTCAATAAGTTGGAAGTACTTCTGGGCTACTGTCGAGACATGGACATTCTCCTCTGGAACGTATGGAGGGGATACATTCTCTCGCATATCTGGATTAGTAGAAATAAACACTGTTTTTCTAATGGCAACAGGAACTTCCTCCCTTTGCTTGCTAGATCCCTGAAAAAAGCTTCTTTTGAAAGTATCAAATGTATTTCCCAAGTCCCCTCTGAATGTACTGACATCCATAAGCTTTTGTATGATAATCCCTACACTAGATGGAAACGATTGTTGCTTCCTATGTACTCTGCCAAAAGGTTATCTATGGCTGAGCCTTTATAAAATTTGGGTGGGCACATGCCTAGAGCACAGATTGTACCCCCTTAGTTAATTTTAATCTTCCTGTTTTGTTAAAAAAAAGAAAATTCCGTAACTTTTTAAAAATAGAAGCACTCTTTAACCCCGTAATGGAACTGACTTCGAGCGAAGGCTCCATCTTCGAATCGATATGCTTCACGCAAGAGGAGAGTTCTGAAGGAGACTCGAGAGCTCGATCGACATGGGAGTCTGGGACATGAGGCGGCGATTTCTTGAAGGTGGGGAAAGTAATAGAGAGTCACATCGAATTTGGAGTTATAGACGTCGAGAAAGGGCACAGAAAATCGAGATTGAATGCATGGTCCGGTCTCCGAGTCCCGAGTGGGAGGTACGGCCGTCACATAAACAATGCGACACCAAAATGTGAGGAATAAAGCTTGTCCAAAACGGGAAAGCAGAGTGACAGTGAGCAAGTGGAGTTCGAGTTCCGACTCCCGATTGGAAGCACGGCTCGTCACACAAACAATGCGACATAAAAATGAGTGAGCAGTATTTGTCCATAACGGGAGAGGCAGATCGACAGGATGACATCGACCCTCGTGCCAAGGGTCAAAGATTTTCCAGGTTTCAGAGTCGCATGTGTCTCAACACTGTAACTTATTGTCAAATACCATCGAAAAGCTTTCGTAGCTATTGCGTAAGGAGGCGGGTCCTTTCCCTCAACTTGACACTCGGGGTCAGCCCTCTCCGATGGAGGAAGATGAGGGAACTCGCGTTGCTGAGACGGATTCAGAAGGATTCACTGAAGTAAGATGCAGGAGAAAAGTTAGCCCTCGAAGATCAACACCAAGGAACGCTACGACAATTGCTCCTTCGAATAACATGTATTGTAACCTAGAAAAGGAGATTAATGAGGTCGACTTCCCAGGGGACTGATGGAGAGTGTTAATCTCCAAAAGAACAAGTTAACCTTGAAGTTAGATCACCTCTATGTCAAGGTTAACCTTAGACTCCACCAAACTTAGAGATCATCCACCAAATTATCAGAAATATTGAAAGTTCTGAAAAATCAACTTCTCAGAAAAGTCTGCTGCAAATTAGTCACTCATTGACTAATCAATTCTGTAAAGTTTTTGATAAAACTTTGCACAACACTTCGCCTTGAGGTTGCGCAACTTTGCCAAGTTAAATCTCTCAAAAAGATTAAGTACACACTGAGAAATGTGTGAAACACTTTACCTATGTCTGGAAGTGCTTCTCTGCAATGGCGACTTTGACACCTGCAACTTCTTAGCACTGGTTCTCCCAACTCTGAACCCGTTTGATCAAGATCTTCTAGCCATAGATGGCTTACCTTCCAACTTAAATTTTAAGCCCTCATTTGTGTAAAACTTTACACTGTAGACTGAGCAATGATCATTTCATTGAAGATGAAATGTGCGCCAGATTTCTCGACTGTTAGAACATTCTTACATATGAATGTTCCTAAACAAAATTCTCACAGCCTGATTACAATTAACTTCTCAAATTCTAGCCATAGATAGATTAGCTATGGACTTAGATACGTGCAAAAGGATTTCTCTAAAGATTAAGCACAGAAGGAGCAGACAGCAAAATATCGGGCGCAAAAATTCTCGATTTCTCAGAAAAATTTACATTTCAGTGAGGATGGACAAATCACTCACTCTTCATGTGTCTAATGACACTAATTTCTCTCTCCCTATTCTCAAATCTTCTTCTGCTCTACTTGCCCGACATTTTCAAACATATTTATAGATGAATATATACAAGTGTATGACTTAAACAAGGGTATAAGTCAGCTAATGTACATATGTGTACATATCTTTGAGTTTTCTGAAAATGTCCTTCCTTCAACCATCTGACTTTGTTTCCTTCTTGACTCCTTGACTTCATTTCTCCATAATCCTTCAATTGATGATTGTCATGCACCAACAGCTCCCCCTCAATCATTAATTGAGGTTCTTTTCTATCTTCTTTACTCCAGCCATATCCTTGAATCTTTGTAGTTTTGGTCCATCTAGACTTTTAGTCATCATATCTGCAACTTGATCTTTTGTGGGAGTGTGTATGACTTCAATCTCTTTCTCAATGACCTTCTCTCTCAGAAAATGATACTGTATTTCAATATGCTTAGTTCTAGCATGAAATACAGGATTAGCTGCCAAGTATAATGAACTCATATTGTCTCCACAAATAATAGGAGTACTCTGAATCACATCAAAAACTTTCAAAAGTGTCTTTAGCCATATTACCTCTTTTGCAGCTTCCACCATACCTTTATATTCTGCCTCTGTAGATGACAAAGCAACTGTATGTTGCTTCTTGGAACACCATGAAATCAATTTGTCTCCTACATAGCATAAGTATCCATGTGTTGATCTTCTATCATCCACATTACCTGCCCAATCTGCATCACTATATATCTTGATTCTTGTATCTGAAGTAAAACCATAGTACAACCCTTCTTTGAGTGTACCCTTGATGTACCTAAGTACTCTTTGTCCTGCAATCCAATGTTCCTTTCTAGGACAATGCATGAATTGTGAAAGCACACCAACTGCATATGACAAGTCAGGCCTTGTCAATGTAGCATAAATCAAGCTACCAACCAAACTTTGATAGAGTTTCATATCTCTGAACTCTTCTCCTCCAAACCTAGACAATTTATGGTTCACTTCCAAAGGTGTAGGTGCAACCCTGCAATCTTCCATTTTAAATTTGGTTAGCAAATTTTTAAGATACCTTTCTTGGGTCACATATACTCCATGTTGAGTATAAGTGATCTCCATTCCCAAGAAGAATGATAGATTCCCCAAATCACTGATTTTGAACTCTTTCTCCATCTGCTTTTTGATCATTTGTATCCCCTTATCATCTGTTCCTGTAAGTATTATGTCATCAACATAAATACACACATAAATGAACCCATCTTCACTTGCTTTGACTAGCAAGCTACTATCTGCCTTTGATGCTTGAAAACCAAGATCATTCAAGAATTTCACAAGCCTATAATTCCAAGCCCTTGGGGCTTGCTTCAACCCATACAAAGCTCTTTTGAGCTTACACACATAATTTGGACTCACTTGATCTTTGAACCCATCTGGTTGCTCCATGTAGACTTCATCTGAAATGTAACCATTTAAGAAAGCATTTTTAACATCTAATTGAGACAACTTCCAACCTTTACAAGCAGCAATTGCAATGAGTGTCCTGATGGTTGTCATCTTTGCCACAGGACTATAAGTCTCATCATAGTCCACTCCATATGTCTGTGCATACCCTTTCACAACAAGTCTAGCTTTGTACCTAGACACACTTCCATCTGCAAATCTCTTTGTTTTGTAAACCCACTTACATCCAATAATCTTTTGACTATTAGATTTAGGAACCAAATCCCATGTTTGATTCTCTATCAATGCATCATACTCCTCTTGCATAGCATCTTCCCAATTCTTCTTCCCTTTGGCTTCTTCATATGTAGAAGGGTCTTCATCTGCTTTTACCAAATAAGCATAATCTTTAGTAGTCAAGAATGAAGTGTCATAGCTATACCTTGTAGGTTGCCATTTGTGCCTAGATGATCTCCTAACTTCTGCACTTCTTGAGGTCTCTGGTTCATCACATTCTGGATCAAACCTTGGCCTCTCTTCAACTTCAACCTGCACTTCATTACTCTCACTTTCATCAAGTAACTGAATCTTTGCTTTACCTTTCCTTTGATCCACCACTTCTTCATCATCTGCATGTACATTATATTTACCTGCATACCAAGTACCTTGCTCATCAAATGTAACATCTTTGGATACAATAAATTGCTTTGTGGATGGACTCCACAACCTGTATCCCATTTGCTTATCATCATAACCAATGAATACATACTTCTCTGCCTTAGGCTCCAACTTATGCCTCAATTGAGATGGCACATATGCATATGCCAAGCATCCAAATATTCTGCAATGATCCAAGGTAGGTTTCTTACCCCACCAAGCTTCATATGGTGTCATACCCTGCAAAGCTTTACAAGGCAATCTATTAACCAAATATGTAGCTGTATTAACAGCCTCAGCCCACAAATAATTTGGGCAATTCTTCTCTTTCATCATGGACCTTGCAAACTCAACAAGAGTCCTATTTCTTCTTTCTGCTACCCCATTTTGTTGAGGAGAGTACCTGCAAGTAACTTCTCTCTTTATACCTGCATTCCACAAATAATCATTGAACTCATTTGAAAAATACTCTCCCCCTCCATCTGACCTTAGTCTCTTCAATTTTTGACCTGTAATCCTTTCTGCATATGCATGATAGTGTTTAAATGTATTAAACACTTCTGACTTTTCCTTAATCACATAAATTGTGATCCACCTGGTAGCATCATCAACATATATGACATAATATCTTGAACCATTTATACTAAAGTCCTTTGAAGGACCCCACACATCTGTATGCACCAATTCAAGTCTTTCTGAGTACATAAATCCATGCTTGGAATAGGATTGCTTATGAGCCTTACCTAATTGACATGCCTCACATCTGTATGTCATGTGTTGACCTGCAATGTTAGGCATTCCAAACACTGAATCATTGTTAATCATTTCTTTGATACCTCTTTCATTAAAGTGTCCAAGTCTTTTGTGCCAAAGATCCAATTCTGACACCTTCTGCTCTCCATATGTGAACATAGCATGTCCAACATTTCCTTGTACCTTCAATGTGAAAAGCCTTCCTTCTTTCTTTCCTGCAATAACTTGTTTATACCCTTGACTAGGGTCTTCCACATAAACTCCATCATTGGTAAACCTTACCTCATAACCTTTTTCCACAATTTGACCTACACTGATCAAATTCTTTGGAATTGTGGGAACATAGAGTACCTTACTCAGAAGAGTGCTCCCATCCTTAGCTTTGACTGAACCAATTGACTTTACCTTATGCTTTGTATTATCACCTGTCTGAACTGTATGATTAATTGCATTGTGATCTAGGTCAGTCATCAAAGCAATATTTCCACTTAAATGATTACTACATCCTGAATCAATATAGAACACTCTCATGTCCTCATGTGAGGTTTCACATGTATTCATAATGAGAGTCGAATCCTCCTTTTGATCTGATGCATAGTTGTAGTAGGTGTTATTATAGGATTGACTTTGGAAGTTTCTTCCACCACCTCTTCCAAAAGAATTCCTACCACCTCTACCTCTGAAATTTCCTCTTTGAAATCTACCTCCTCTTCCTCTTTGATTAAAGTTCTGATAATTACCATTGTTTTGATTATTATGCCAACAATCATGAGATAGATGATTGGTCTTACCACATATCCAACAAGCTCTTGCATTATCCTTGTTGTTTCTGCCTCTTCCTCTACTTCTGCCATTTCCTCTTCCTCTTATGAAGTTTGCTTGGTTTGATGTACCTTCTTCTTCACCTGATTGTTGCTTCCCTTTGTTGGCTTTCTTCTTGTCTTTAGAATACATTGCATGACCTGCACTCTTATCAACATCTCCTTTGATATCATTCTCAAAAGTTAGCATATGACCTAACAATTGATTCAAATCAGGAGTAAAGTGATCTAATGAAAGTTCTGTAGATAAAATGAAAGGCTTCCACTTCTCATCTCCTCTTAGCCCTGTGAGTATTTGTCTTACCAATTTGTCTTCTTCAATATCTTCATCAACTGCACCTAAAGAATCTGCAATGTCCTTCATTTTTGTCACATAGTCAGAAATTGATTGTGAGGCCTTCTTCTTGAAGGTAGTAAACTCTGCCCATAGTGAAGCCTTCCTTGGTTTAGTTGTATTTTGGAAATGCTCTTCCAAAGCATTCCAAATGTCACAAGCACTTTCAAGTCCTCTAATGTGAGGAAGCAAATAGTCATTGACTGCCATGTAGATGATGCTTCTTGCTTGAGCATCCTTCTTCATCCAATTCTTCAAGTCTGCAAGCTCCTCCCTAGTTGGAACACTAGGATCTCTGAATTCTGGCTTTTCTTCATCTCCTGTGATGTATCCTATCAGATCTTTGCTCATAAGGTGAGCTTCCATCCTCATAGACCATGCAGGATAGTTCTCTCTATCCAACTTTTCAATTTGGAGACTATCTCCCATCTTTACTTCACCTGTAGCTTCAAATCTTTAACCTTTACAGATAACAAATGTACCTTTACTTCGAATGTTGCTCCTTCTGATCCTTTTGATGCTCTTTGTATGTCTTCCTTTGATCTTTCTTCAACCTTTACCCTTCTGCACCTTCAAAATGTAAAGATTTGTACTTCTGCAATAGTCGGAGTCTTCTTCACTTCAATTTTGACACAACCTGCTCTGATACCACTGATGGAGAGTGTTAATCTCCAAAAGAACAAGTTAACCTTGAAGTTAGATCACCTCTATGTCAAGGTTAACCTTAGACTCCACCAAACTTAGAGATCATCCACCAAATTATCAGAAATATTGAAAGTTCTGAAAAATCAACTTCTCAGAAAAGTCTGCTGCAAATTAGTCACTCATTGACTAATCAATTCTGTAAAGTTTTTGATAAAACTTTGCACAACACTTCGCCTTGAGGTTGCGCAACTTTGCCAAGTTAAATCTCTCAAAAAGATTAAGTACACACTGAGAAATGTGTGAAACACTTTACCTATGTCTGGAAGTGCTTCTCTGCAATGGCGACTTTGACACCTGCAACTTCTTAGCACTGGTTCTCCCAACTCTGAACCCGTTTGATCAAGATCTTCTAGCCATAGATGGCTTACCTTCCAACTTAAATTTTAAGCCCTCATTTGTGTAAAACTTTACACTGTAGACTGAGCAATGATCATTTCATTGAAGATGAAATGTGCGCCAGATTTCTCGACTGTTAGAACATTCTTACATATGAATGTTCCTAAACAAAATTCTCACAGCCTGATTACAATTAACTTCTCAAATTCTAGCCATAGATAGATTAGCTATGGACTTAGATACGTGCAAAAGGATTTCTCTAAAGATTAAGCACAGAAGGAGCAGACAGCAAAATATCGGGCGCAAAAATTCTCGATTTCTCAGAAAAATTTACATTTCAGTGAGGATGGACAAATCACTCACTCTTCATGTGTCTAATGACACTAATTTCTCTCTCCCTATTCTCAAATCTTCTTCTGCTCTACTTGCCCGACATTTTCAAACATATTTATAGATGAATATATACAAGTGTATGACTTAAACAAGGGTATAAGTCAGCTAATGTACATATGTGTACATATCTTTGAGTTTTCTGAAAATGTCCTTCCTTCAACCATCTGACTTTGTTTCCTTCTTGACTCCTTGACTTCATTTCTCCATAATCCTTCAATTGATGATTGTCATGCACCAACAGCTCCCCCTCAATCATTAATTGAGGTTCTTTTCTATCTTCTTTACTCCAGCCATATCCTTGAATCTTTGTAGTTTTGGTCCATCTAGACTTTTAGTCATCATATCTGCAACTTGATCTTTTGTGGGAGTGTGTATGACTTCAATCTCTTTCTCAATGACCTTCTCTCTCAGAAAATGATACTGTATTTCAATATGCTTAGTTCTAGCATGAAATACAGGATTAGCTGCCAAGTATAATGAACTCATATTGTCTCCACAAATAATAGGAGTACTCTGAATCACATCAAAAACTTTCAAAAGTGTCTTTAGCCATATTACCTCTTTTGCAGCTTCCACCATACCTTTATATTCTGCCTCTGTAGATGACAAAGCAACTGTATGTTGCTTCTTGGAACACCATGAAATCAATTTGTCTCCTACATAGCATAAGTATCCATGTGTTGATCTTCTATCATCCACATTACCTGCCCAATCTGCATCACTATATATCTTGATTCTTGTATCTGAAGTAAAACCATAGTACAACCCTTCTTTGAGTGTACCCTTGATGTACCTAAGTACTCTTTGTCCTGCAATCCAATGTTCCTTTCTAGGACAATGCATGAATTGTGAAAGCACACCAACTGCATATGACAAGTCAGGCCTTGTCAATGTAGCATAAATCAAGCTACCAACCAAACTTTGATAGAGTTTCATATCTCTGAACTCTTCTCCTCCAAACCTAGACAATTTATGGTTCACTTCCAAAGGTGTAGGTGCAACCCTGCAATCTTCCATTTTAAATTTGGTTAGCAAATTTTTAAGATACCTTTCTTGGGTCACATATACTCCATGTTGAGTATAAGTGATCTCCATTCCCAAGAAGAATGATAGATTCCCCAAATCACTGATTTTGAACTCTTTCTCCATCTGCTTTTTGATCATTTGTATCCCCTTATCATCTGTTCCTGTAAGTATTATGTCATCAACATAAATACACACATAAATGAACCCATCTTCACTTGCTTTGACTAGCAAGCTACTATCTGCCTTTGATGCTTGAAAACCAAGATCATTCAAGAATTTCACAAGCCTATAATTCCAAGCCCTTGGGGCTTGCTTCAACCCATACAAAGCTCTTTTGAGCTTACACACATAATTTGGACTCACTTGATCTTTGAACCCATCTGGTTGCTCCATGTAGACTTCATCTGAAATGTAACCATTTAAGAAAGCATTTTTAACATCTAATTGAGACAACTTCCAACCTTTACAAGCAGCAATTGCAATGAGTGTCCTGATGGTTGTCATCTTTGCCACAGGACTATAAGTCTCATCATAGTCCACTCCATATGTCTGTGCATACCCTTTCACAACAAGTCTAGCTTTGTACCTAGACACACTTCCATCTGCAAATCTCTTTGTTTTGTAAACCCACTTACATCCAATAATCTTTTGACTATTAGATTTAGGAACCAAATCCCATGTTTGATTCTCTATCAATGCATCATACTCCTCTTGCATAGCATCTTCCCAATTCTTCTTCCCTTTGGCTTCTTCATATGTAGAAGGGTCTTCATCTGCTTTTACCAAATAAGCATAATCTTTAGTAGTCAAGAATGAAGTGTCATAGCTATACCTTGTAGGTTGCCATTTGTGCCTAGATGATCTCCTAACTTCTGCACTTCTTGAGGTCTCTGGTTCATCACATTCTGGATCAAACCTTGGCCTCTCTTCAACTTCAACCTGCACTTCATTACTCTCACTTTCATCAAGTAACTGAATCTTTGCTTTACCTTTCCTTTGATCCACCACTTCTTCATCATCTGCATGTACATTATATTTACCTGCATACCAAGTACCTTGCTCATCAAATGTAACATCTTTGGATACAATAAATTGCTTTGTGGATGGACTCCACAACCTGTATCCCATTTGCTTATCATCATAACCAATGAATACATACTTCTCTGCCTTAGGCTCCAACTTATGCCTCAATTGAGATGGCACATATGCATATGCCAAGCATCCAAATATTCTGCAATGATCCAAGGTAGGTTTCTTACCCCACCAAGCTTCATATGGTGTCATACCCTGCAAAGCTTTACAAGGCAATCTATTAACCAAATATGTAGCTGTATTAACAGCCTCAGCCCACAAATAATTTGGGCAATTCTTCTCTTTCATCATGGACCTTGCAAACTCAACAAGAGTCCTATTTCTTCTTTCTGCTACCCCATTTTGTTGAGGAGAGTACCTGCAAGTAACTTCTCTCTTTATACCTGCATTCCACAAATAATCATTGAACTCATTTGAAAAATACTCTCCCCCTCCATCTGACCTTAGTCTCTTCAATTTTTGACCTGTAATCCTTTCTGCATATGCATGATAGTGTTTAAATGTATTAAACACTTCTGACTTTTCCTTAATCACATAAATTGTGATCCACCTGGTAGCATCATCAACATATATGACATAATATCTTGAACCATTTATACTAAAGTCCTTTGAAGGACCCCACACATCTGTATGCACCAATTCAAGTCTTTCTGAGTACATAAATCCATGCTTGGAATAGGATTGCTTATGAGCCTTACCTAATTGACATGCCTCACATCTGTATGTCATGTGTTGACCTGCAATGTTAGGCATTCCAAACACTGAATCATTGTTAATCATTTCTTTGATACCTCTTTCATTAAAGTGTCCAAGTCTTTTGTGCCAAAGATCCAATTCTGACACCTTCTGCTCTCCATATGTGAACATAGCATGTCCAACATTTCCTTGTACCTTCAATGTGAAAAGCCTTCCTTCTTTCTTTCCTGCAATAACTTGTTTATACCCTTGACTAGGGTCTTCCACATAAACTCCATCATTGGTAAACCTTACCTCATAACCTTTTTCCACAATTTGACCTACACTGATCAAATTCTTTGGAATTGTGGGAACATAGAGTACCTTACTCAGAAGAGTGCTCCCATCCTTAGCTTTGACTGAACCAATTGACTTTACCTTATGCTTTGTATTATCACCTGTCTGAACTGTATGATTAATTGCATTGTGATCTAGGTCAGTCATCAAAGCAATATTTCCACTTAAATGATTACTACATCCTGAATCAATATAGAACACTCTCATGTCCTCATGTGAGGTTTCACATGTATTCATAATGAGAGTCGAATCCTCCTTTTGATCTGATGCATAGTTGTAGTAGGTGTTATTATAGGATTGACTTTGGAAGTTTCTTCCACCACCTCTTCCAAAAGAATTCCTACCACCTCTACCTCTGAAATTTCCTCTTTGAAATCTACCTCCTCTTCCTCTTTGATTAAAGTTCTGATAATTACCATTGTTTTGATTATTATGCCAACAATCATGAGATAGATGATTGGTCTTACCACATATCCAACAAGCTCTTGCATTATCCTTGTTGTTTCTGCCTCTTCCTCTACTTCTGCCATTTCCTCTTCCTCTTATGAAGTTTGCTTGGTTTGATGTACCTTCTTCTTCACCTGATTGTTGCTTCCCTTTGTTGGCTTTCTTCTTGTCTTTAGAATACATTGCATGACCTGCACTCTTATCAACATCTCCTTTGATATCATTCTCAAAAGTTAGCATATGACCTAACAATTGATTCAAATCAGGAGTAAAGTGATCTAATGAAAGTTCTGTAGATAAAATGAAAGGCTTCCACTTCTCATCTCCTCTTAGCCCTGTGAGTATTTGTCTTACCAATTTGTCTTCTTCAATATCTTCATCAACTGCACCTAAAGAATCTGCAATGTCCTTCATTTTTGTCACATAGTCAGAAATTGATTGTGAGGCCTTCTTCTTGAAGGTAGTAAACTCTGCCCATAGTGAAGCCTTCCTTGGTTTAGTTGTATTTTGGAAATGCTCTTCCAAAGCATTCCAAATGTCACAAGCACTTTCAAGTCCTCTAATGTGAGGAAGCAAATAGTCATTGACTGCCATGTAGATGATGCTTCTTGCTTGAGCATCCTTCTTCATCCAATTCTTCAAGTCTGCAAGCTCCTCCCTAGTTGGAACACTAGGATCTCTGAATTCTGGCTTTTCTTCATCTCCTGTGATGTATCCTATCAGATCTTTGCTCATAAGGTGAGCTTCCATCCTCATAGACCATGCAGGATAGTTCTCTCTATCCAACTTTTCAATTTGGAGACTATCTCCCATCTTTACTTCACCTGTAGCTTCAAATCTTTAACCTTTACAGATAACAAATGTACCTTTACTTCGAATGTTGCTCCTTCTGATCCTTTTGATGCTCTTTGTATGTCTTCCTTTGATCTTTCTTCAACCTTTACCCTTCTGCACCTTCAAAATGTAAAGATTTGTACTTCTGCAATAGTCGGAGTCTTCTTCACTTCAATTTTGACACAACCTGCTCTGATACCACTGATGGAGAGTGTTAATCTCCAAAAGAACAAGTTAACCTTGAAGTTAGATCACCTCTATGTCAAGGTTAACCTTAGACTCCACCAAACTTAGAGATCATCCACCAAATTATCAGAAATATTGAAAGTTCTGAAAAATCAACTTCTCAGAAAAGTCTGCTGCAAATTAGTCACTCATTGACTAATCAATTCTGTAAAGTTTTTGATAAAACTTTGCACAACACTTCGCCTTGAGGTTGCGCAACTTTGCCAAGTTAAATCTCTCAAAAAGATTAAGTACACACTGAGAAATGTGTGAAACACTTTACCTATGTCTGGAAGTGCTTCTCTGCAATGGCGACTTTGACACCTGCAACTTCTTAGCACTGGTTCTCCCAACTCTGAACCCGTTTGATCAAGATCTTCTAGCCATAGATGGCTTACCTTCCAACTTAAATTTTAAGCCCTCATTTGTGTAAAACTTTACACTGTAGACTGAGCAATGATCATTTCATTGAAGATGAAATGTGCGCCAGATTTCTCGACTGTTAGAACATTCTTACATATGAATGTTCCTAAACAAAATTCTCACAGCCTGATTACAATTAACTTCTCAAATTCTAGCCATAGATAGATTAGCTATGGACTTAGATACGTGCAAAAGGATTTCTCTAAAGATTAAGCACAGAAGGAGCAGACAGCAAAATATCGGGCGCAAAAATTCTCGATTTCTCAGAAAAATTTACATTTCAGTGAGGATGGACAAATCACTCACTCTTCATGTGTCTAATGACACTAATTTCTCTCTCCCTATTCTCAAATCTTCTTCTGCTCTACTTGCCCGACATTTTCAAACATATTTATAGATGAATATATACAAGTGTATGACTTAAACAAGGGTATAAGTCAGCTAATGTACATATGTGTACATATCTTTGAGTTTTCTGAAAATGTCCTTCCTTCAACCATCTGACTTTGTTTCCTTCTTGACTCCTTGACTTCATTTCTCCATAATCCTTCAATTGATGATTGTCATGCACCAACAGGGACAACCATTATGAAGAAGACCCCACTGATAATACTCATAGGTGCTCTACCAGCAAAGAAGACAACCAAGAAGACAACCAAGAAGGTTACACCACAAGTAAAGAGGGAGGCTTCACTACTAGCAATGAAGACAACCCAAACAGCGAAAGCTCCTTCCTTGGTCCTACCCTTCCGGTATGCATTCCAAGATTACCGCAACAAAAGTCAAAGCTCAAAGGAAAACAACCATCGGGCATGCCATGGAAGAGCCCCCTCAAGTGTAGGATCCTAAGTCAAGAAGTTGGGAGGAAAAAAGAAGATCACAAGAAGAAAAAAGATCGGGTCCCTCCCCTCAAAGAGGGCAACCATCAACAATGAAATTCACATCACTAAACCTCAGGGGTTTGTCAGACCTGTCAAGAGCGGGGACTCTCGACCAGTGGTTCAAAGACAAGTGCCTCAACCCTAACTTTATCTGCTTACAAGAGGTTAAAATCGATGGAGAGGATCTCCAGAAACGGCTTAAATGCATTTCTCCAAACCACCTTTTGTTCTCCACTTCTCACCCTAGGGGGGCAGCGGGTGCTGTAATCGGTATTAGTCACTCCTTGTCTGGCAGTGTGACCTCGACTTTTGAAGGTTGGAATCATCGTTGGATTGCTGCCTCTATCGGATTCCCTTTTCAGTTCACTGTGGTCTCAATTTATGCTCCTAATGGAGAAGCGGATAGAATTAATACTTGGGCTTCTCTCGACTCCCTCTCACATAATGTTTTGATTTGTGGGGACTTCAACATGGTTGAGTTTCCTGAGGACCGATGGAATAACAAGGGAAAAATTATTGACGGCCAGGAGAAAGAGACATGGGATAAAATCAAGCTCCATCTCAACCTCGTTGAGGTGAAAGACATGAAGGGGTTCTCCTGGTCAAATCTCCAATTGGGGGACTCTTTGAGGAAAGCAAGACTCGATAGATGTTACATCGATCAAAACACCATCCTCCAGTGGGGTATTCCTTTGATTTCCCAACACATGGACCTGACTATCTCGGACCACTATCCGATTACTCTGTCTTTTGAACCGATTCCCATGATCCAGAAAGCCCCTTGGTTTCATGCTTGTCAGACATCGTTTTCCCTCCCCTCTGTCCACCAAGAAATTTCCGCAGTGTGGGCGGAAGCCTTTGCCTACTGTAATGAACCGGCTAAGTGTTGGAGAAGCGCGGTGGAAAGGACTCGAAAAATTCTGATCAGGACTCAAAAGGCTATAAGAGATATCCGGAAAAAAAGAAGAGAAATGATGTACCGGAGGCTCTCACGGCTTGAAGAAGAGGTGAACAAAGGTAACTTACAATGCCAACAAGGTCTTCTGAAAATCAGGGGAAGACTAAGATTAGAAGAGGAGGTTCAAAGGAAAAATCTTCAAATATTCTTCAAAGATTGGTGGGCGGGGAAGGCTGACAGACCATCGAAAGAGATGTGTAACATCCTCAAAAGGAAACAAGCTAGGGAATCCATCCCCTTATTGGTCGATAACAATGGAACCGAATGTAGCACGGAAGTCGAGAATAGATCTATCATTGTCGAACACTTTACCCATCTTCTCGGGGTCTCGGCTCCCCTTTCCCCGCACAGGCGTGACTCCATGGCAACCATCTCAAGGGTTTCTCAATCTAGAATCCCATAGAACATGATTTCTCTGCTGGATGCTAACATTTCTGAGAATGAAATTATCGAGGTTATTGATGCTCTTCCCAACGGGAAAAGTCCGGGTCCTGATGGTCTCACCAATGAGTTTTTCAAGTCCTTCAAACATACAGTGGCCACCCCACTGCGTATGGTGTGGCAAGAGGCTCTCTCCTTCGGTGCCCTCCCTGAGTGTCTTAATAATGGCATCATCAAGTTAATCCACAAAAGGGGAGGTAAGAACAAAATTGAAAATTGGCGACCGATTACCATGCTCCAAACAGGATACAAGATAATTGCAAAAGTTATCGCCAACAGAATCTCTAGTCATTTGAAGTCATGGCTTTGTGAGGACCAGAAAGGTTTTATCAAAGATAGATCTATACTTGAAGCAAAATTGTCGACATTTGGGAAGGCCTTGCGTTTGCTGAGGAGTCTGAACAAGATCTTGTATTCATTAAGATTGACTTTGACAAAGCGTATGACAGATTGGAATGGGAATTTATTCTTCAATCATTGAAAGACCTTGGATGCAACCATAAGTTCACGAAGATGGTTTCCACTCTTCTTGGAAACGCGTCAACTAGAATAAACATCAATGGTAAGCTCTCTGAGCCCATTCGTTTAAAAAGATCAATCAGGCAAGGCTGCCCTCTGGCTCCATTACTCTTTGCTATCGCCTCGAATGGACTCAGTCGCCTATTAAAGCATCACATGGACGTTGGCAATCTTAAGGGTCTTTCCCTACCTCTAAATCACGGCCAAATGATTGCGAGACTCTTTGCCGATGACATGAATGCCTTCGTGCACAACGATATAAACAACATTGAGGTGTTTTGGTGGTGCCTCAACACCTTTTGTGTGGCGTCAAGGTCGAAAATCAACCATGCTAAAACTGCTTTTAGAGCAATCAGTGGACCTACACCCCAATTGTTGTTAGATCAAGGGTGTCAAGTCATCCCTAGAGGTCAAGTCTTCCGCCTCCTTGGCATTCCGATGGGATTCGGCATCTCAATGGACCAATGATGGAACTGGGTGCTATCCAAGCTGGATAGCAAACTAAATCATTGGAAAGGTATGCAAGTCAACTTGGCAGGGCGTGCTATGGTTGTTAACACATTTATGCTTTCGACAACTATTTACTTTATCTCGTGTTGGAGACCTAAGGAGAAAGACTTGGCCAAAGTGGAAAGAATCTGCAGAAACTTCCTTTGGACTGGGGACCCCAACAGGAGGGGGATTCCCAAAATCAAATGGGAAACTTGCATTAGCCCGAAAGACTCAGGAGGCTTGGGAATCTTGGATGTCGCTGGGTTGGCTGACAAGCTAGTGGCAAAGTGGCTTATCAAGGCTTGGAGCAATAGTGAGTCCTCTTGGGCTGAATTGATCTTCAGAAACATGGAAGATCTTACCTTAGTTGGCCATCCTGGTTGGAAGGACATAGGGATTCTCACGCTTTTGTTCTCCCCGCACCCGGTGTCCCCTAAAGGCTCTAGCCTCGTGTGTTCTTTATGGAAGAGTTGGAACAAGGCCGAATAATTCATTAGATTAGTGAGGAGTGGAAGTGGGCGGTTGGGATAAGACAAATTTACTCTATCTGGTTCCCAATCAGTGGCATTAGGGGGGTGGAGTCTTGGAACCTCCAAACTGCAAAGCGGTTATGGAACAAGGGGTTCAAACAGTGGAAACAACTCTGGAAACAAGAGAACAGCCAGTGGATTAGGTTCGAAGACTTGGACCCGAGACTTAGAGTTACCCTAGAGGAATGGACTCTTCTTCAAGGCAGGTTTTAGCATGGGACCGCTCAACTACCCGCCTTCTCTGCGGTCAGGATCTTCCTTGCCTGGAGGGCCTCAAATGGAGCAATGGAAAGAAACTATCGAGAATCCCTAGCTTCAAAGAGAACTTAGATGTTCATCACATTCTTAACAAGAGATGGTGCCTTTCTTGGACCAAACTTCGATGGGAACTAAAGTTCATGTCTATTTGGCACCCCCTGATTGAGATCAAGAAGTCAATTCTCATGTGGCAGATCTTGCACAAAGGTATCTGGTCCAATGCAAGGGCTAACAAAATTTTTGGTGTGCCGCCATGGTGCAAGCATTGCCATCGATGCATCGAAGATTTAGCTCACCTGTTCTTTGATTGCCTCAAGTCCCGTGTTATCTGGCGTCATGTGACTCGGATATTGAGACTCACACACCAAATCAATTGGTAACAGGTGCTGTTGGGTGAGGCGGTCGGCTGCTCATCGAGGCTGTGGAATGCCATCAGGGGTGAGACCCTTTGGAAGATTTGGAGCGAGCGATGTGCTATCAACTTTGGCCAAACTCCTAAGGAATGGTCGATCGAGAAATCCTTGTTTCTTCTAGGTAAAAGAATCTCCCGAGATAAGAGATCTCCACCGTTTAGACACCACTGTATTTATCTCCTCGAAAACAACAAGTTGAAACCCAAATGGGTCCCACATGAGGGTGATGATACATTTATCCACCTCATTTGTAATGCCCTCTATCACATACTCCTCCCCTGCATTGTGGGATTTGGGGGGTCCCATGGGCACTAGTCTCATTCACTTGTAACTTTTCTTTATTTTAATTAAAGTTCGGGAGAATAGGCTAAGGCCGAACTTCCTTTTATTTAAAAAAAAAAAAAGATTCAAGGAAACTCATTCGGTCTTAGATGATTATACAGTAATGGTGTATCTGCGGGAGTAGGCAGCAATCTCAAGTCCGAGCTGCTCATTTACTTGTCTTTAGGACCGAGACATCTGGGGTAGTTTCGCCATGCACGGTGTGAAAGAGTGGACCCTTAGGAAGAACATGGATGGATCGTTTGTGCTGAACCATCATGTCGTATGAGAGATGCTCATAAGGCCAGATGCCAGACAAGTTCGAGAGAATCTTGCTAAGAGTGCCATCTGTAAAGATTGCTGTGGGCGAAAACGAACATGGGTGAACTGGAGAGTAGAAAATGAGGAACAAGTCTCACTTCAACAGGAGGCAAAGTTAGGGACTAACTGAAGCATTGCAGTCAAGTTAACATGAAGATGGCGTTTGAGACAGAGTTGATGCTCTGGGAAGTGGCTGGAAACTTGGAACGAGGGATGGGAATAGGATGTAACCATTCGTGGTGGATCTCTGAGAAGAATTGAGCACATTGGAAAGGAATACATCGATATTGATTGTAAACACAAGAGGAAAAAGTTATTGCATATGCTTTCTGAGGTGTAGTTGGCCTAGGTTGCAAGCAATGCGAAGATGATAATGCAACCGATGTGAGACATGTACTGAGCATTGGTAAACTTCGATTTGTTTGAAAAGGGACGGATATTTCGAGACCTTTACTCCTATGCGAACATTAATCTGCATATTGCCCTTGTTATGTAAACAGGTCGTTCTGGTTATTTTCCAGTGTCTGATAATTTACTTTCTGCACATATTGTTAGCTAAAAGTGGAGAAATGTGATGTAATTACGCAGAAAATTGGAAGGAAGAATTTTTAGCCATGATTGTGACCATAAAGTGGAAAATCAAGCCAATACACTACCCTGTAGATACTTTCACGAACTCTTAATAACCCGCCGTGTTTGATCTTAGTTCAAGTGGATTGGGTTCTTTCAGACTTTATCTTAGATATTAGATATTCAAGAAGCAGGTCTGTTTGCAGAGGTCGGTTTGGAGAGAAAATGGCGTGCTTGAGTGGCAGAGCAATTCTGGATTTGGATTCACGTCATACTGCTCAAAGCGGATCCGTATTCATCTTTTGGCTCGTTTGCAATTCGACATGCATATCAGCATATACACTTGTTGTGCGACTCTTTCTTCGTACCAGGTGGACGTTTGGTGCCCTTTTAATATAAATTCGCATTATGTATTCATTTCGCCCATCAGATGTGATTTCGATTATTAGCAGAGGATGGGATTCGGATTCCCGTGTTGCAAGCTGATTCATTTATCTCAGCTCGAATTCAAGCAATTGTATGTTTCTATGTTTGCATTTTTCTCTGCGGGCTGGATTTGTGTTGAAAGACCGAACAGCGTTTCACCTTTATGCAAATAATTGCCAGACTGACGTATTTGGTGAGGGCATATTGGATTCGAGCTTGCAGGGAAGGGAACCTTTGCGTCTCACTCATTTGCTTCATATTCAAATTCCATCAACTTCATCAAATGAATACCTACATTCACTTTGACAAAAGCTGGACTCAAATTAAGAAAAGTCAAGTAGAGGCATGTATTAGGGGCCCTCAATAGTTTTGTTCTATTTCAATGTGAGAAAGTGTATTTTGCGTCTCTGATGAGGTCAGCTTCAAATTTGTGTGAGTCTAAAAATTCAGATGTTCATGCGGGTTTCACCGGACTGAAGAGGGGCAGATGTAGATTTGTTTCACAGGAGAAGTTTCACATTTTATGTATTCAGGGCTTCGATTTATGTTTTGGACTATCCAGTCTTGGCCTCAAGCACATATTTGTCAGCTTGTCCTGGAATCATTCTACGTGTGAATTGAGCTTTGACATGTTGATTTATTCAATCTCATAAGACAATCTGTTTTATATTGCTAACAGCGGAACCTGTATATTGTTATAGCAACAGGGTTTTGAGTGAACCTGTATATTTTTATTGCAAACGGATTTGCCATTGCATCAAACTTCAGTAGTGTAGATTTGAGTTGACATTGTTCTATGACAGTTTGAGATGAACATGGAGATTCAAGTTCACGGGCAACCTATCACTGTAAACATGCAGTTTAGGTGGGCCTTCTTTGTGTCACATTGTCCTTGGGATTTAGATGTTTACAAAGTTGGTTTCAGGATTTGTCATTACAATCCCATCCTAACCTCATGGTGTCTAGTCAGAACTTGCATGGGTATCCAGGAAATGTGAATGGTAAATGGGTTTAGTTTATTGTTTACAATTTGAAATTCGCAAGAAGGAAGCTTCAAGCTTCATTACTAATTGTCTAATTAAGTTTTTCCATACAAATGCAATACTCAACATAGGACACTACACAAGGATGACTCAAGGATGGTCGATCGTCATACACTACCGTATAGTTTATATGTCATCATGCTCGAAAATATGTATATCAAAGGTGAACACAAAATCATTGCTTCGTTAGATCCTCTCACAAGGTTGACTAAGGTTTGCTGCTTCGAAAGAACAAAATGACCTTAGAGTTATGGATATAAACCTAGATCTCTTGTGTGACCTTGCCTTCAATTAAAGTAGGATTAAGCCCTTGAAATTTTTATGAGATAGGATTGGGATCATTAAAGGTGGTTAGAATGTTGAGAATCTAGTAAGATCAAGTGACCTTCTATGTGCCCCAACATCATAATTCATTTTATTAGTTCTTTGGTGTGATCTATTTATCCAAATGATCCTAAATACTCTCGTTTTCCGCCACATTCATTTTTTCAACCTGGTTCATTGAATCATCTCTTTATTGATGATAAACCAACACATGAAACTTGTTAGCCAAAGTAATGTTTAGCCTCTATAGATCAAAGCATGCGGTTTCAAATAGTCATGTTGTATTCCCATTATTTCCTTGAGCCTCTCTCTCTCTCTCTCTCTCTCTCTCTCCTCTTCTCCCTCCTTTGTCTTTATATCCAAGAAAATATGAAGAGGCTTATCATGCAATGATGAATTGTGCCACATACAAGAGATGTTGGATATTCAAGAGTTAAGTATTAATTATAACCTTGTCAAGTGGATTTTTGCAATGCCAATGATGTCCTAAGGTTTTATGTTGTCACTTGATGTTGATGCACCAAGGGACATTTTGAGACACTCTCCCTTAAACTTGGTGTCAATTATGTGATTAAATCTCATGTGTGCACATATGTCTAACAACATTGTCTACTCAATCTAAAAGAGTGCTTTGACAAATGGTGAATGATTTATTTCAAGAGATGGTGCTTGTGATCAAACATATGGATTGAATATTATATGGTTTGCCTCTTACAAGTCATCTATGTGTAAGGATATTTTAGGTGCATTTGTGCAATAAGAATCAATGTGAAATGGACAAATTCATAAGCATGTAGCCCTTTTAGGCTAAAATATGATTTGTACACTTTGAGCATCTCTTGCAATTTTCCCAAGTGCATTGATGTGCTATAGTTCACTCAGCCAAGATCTTTGATGGCTAGCTCAAAGATTTGAAAGAAATCTTGGTTAAAATCTTTATTCCTCTCGTAAAACAAATCTTCTACACTCCATATTTTATGTTTCTCAATATTCATATTTACTTTTTGGAATGAGATCTTAAAGTGAGAGTTGAACTTCGGCCAAAGGATATGGGGCATGGTAGGATTTTGGAACTTGTCCTTTAAATTACAATTCTTTGTCACATATGGTATTATAACTTGAGGATATGATAATGGATACTTGGCCTATATTAAGTAAAACCAAGGAATGACAGTGCAATGTCCAAGCTCTAAATTAAGAATTCAACACCTTGGGCAACTCAACATTTTCTTGATTTGATCTCAGATCATGGAATAGATGGAAACGTCCCTAGAAATATGGGTATGGGATATTGTAATGTATTGTCCAATCCTAAGCTTACACCTAATAATATTTTTAAGGATTTGAGGGATCTTATCAATATGTAAAAAGAAAAAGCTATGTTCATGTTCATTGGAAGTCTTTCCAATGAATACATGGGTGAGAAACTTTTGTTTTAGAGAAAGGGGAAGATAGCACCTTAGAGTTTATGAGGGACACGAAAATGAATTAACACCATTTATGAAAGTCAAGGATTTTATCCATTCAAGAGAAAAATGGGAAGTGCAACCATGGATGGATTTATTGTTAACCTAAGCCACATCTCAACATCTATTATGCCTACAATAGGCTAGTTAGACTTGAAAGAGCTTGTTTAGAAACTAGGCAAGAATGGAAAAATAGAACCAAGTTCATTCACTTATTTTTTTAGTCATAACACCATGCATGAGTAGCAAGTCTCATGTGCCAAACTACAGATCAACATGCACAAACTAGTTAGTTTGATGGCCACCTTCTCTCATTTTAAGGTATTTTTGCTTATGACCAAGAGCTATGCTATTTGAAGTTTCGATCCACAATATAGAAAGTTAGCGGGTGGCATGTGGGTTTTATGGGAATTTCACGCCCCATAATTGAGTTTTTGATGTTAGAGTGTAAGGCTACATCATGGTCGATCTTTATAAATAAGTTTGGTTTGCACTTCTTTGGCATAAATGATGACCCTAAAGGGAATTTAATTGTAAGAAAATAAATGAAAGGAGTTGCATTTGCATGAGGATAGGGTCTTTTATGCAAAATTAAAGTCCTAAAATTAAAGACTCATATGGAGTGATAGATTGTAGTGTTTTGGTGGTCACCTGTTAAGTACATATGTTGCACACATAATAGCCTCAACCTAGAAGATATGTGGTAAAGACTAACTTTTGACCATACACCTTGCCATCTCCATGAGAGACCTATTCTTTCTTTCGGTAACCCATTTTTTTGAGGTGTATATGACAATGTACACTGATGTTTTATCCCATGCTCATTGAGAAATGCATTAAAATAAGAAGACATGTATTCAGTACAAGAATAAAGGGGGCATAGTGACGGTTAACGTGACACATTTTCATTGCTTCATGATCGAGCATTTCATCGGAGTGGCCGTCAAGTGTGTGCCTTCATCTAAATGATGTTAATCTTGATGTTGTTTTTGACATTTTTACCGATGCTAAGAGTGATGTAAAGATTAGCATCGTTGATTATGCGTCGCTTATACGACTTGGTCATAAGTGTCACTTATATGATATGTCCACTAGCATCGCTTATTTAATGTTGTTTAAAGTCGCTTATATGATGCTAAGGCTTGCTTATACGATGCAATCGAGTACCGGGCAACATCGATTTTTCATTGCTTATGTGGCGTTTACAAAAAAGAAAAAACATTAAACCACTCTTTGATCATCATTTATGCGCATATGATCGAAGAGATCTCCAACGTTCAGATCAGCGGTGCGGTTACGAGCTCTTTCTAGATATCTCTCTTTTCTAATCCCTCTCTTATTGTCTCTCTCTCTCTCTCTCTCCTTTTTACCTCTTTCTCTTTTAATTTCTATCTTTCTCTCTTTTTCATTTTTGTTCATCTCTTTTGATCTCTTTATCTTCTCTCTCTCTCTCTCTTTATTACAAGTTATTCAAAAAGTCCACCAAGCATAAAATATGGCTAATTATTGTAAGTGTAATTTTCATTGGTTGTATATCATTTAAATTGTTTTATTTTCATTAATTAACATACTCACACTTACTCATTCATATACACATATACACATATACATGACCATGCAAGCTCACACATATACACACATATATGTTAGAGATTCACTCACATATAATGACATAAAGACAAAGGAAAGCAGAAACAAAGCATTCAGAAGAAAAAACAAAAGCCTTAGTGAAGGGACAAATTCACGACTGTAAATATACAGCGTAGAAACTTCCAGAATTAGAGTTTGTTGAAACCGGATCAAAATGTATATAAGAGAGAGCATAGAACCGGAATTGAGTGCGGGTAAAAAGTGCGCATATGAGATAGAGAATAGAAGTAAGATATAGAAGACGCCATAGATCGCGTATGTAGAGATGAATAACAAAAACCTGAAATGTCGGGTATTCATCTGAGAGAGATGGTAAGGAGAAACTACTCAGTATAGGAGAGTTCTCATGACTATGAGCGAAGTGAGGCCGAGTCATTTTTGTACACATCTTCTCTAATAGAAAACACATGTTCATGTGGAAGTTGAGCGCATTCTTCGTATGTGAAGGAATCTGAGAGATTTCATGTTACTGTGAAAAGTTAGTTAACAGTTACAGTTTTCTCAGTAAATGTTTTCCTATACTTTTATGATCTAGATCTCGAAGTACAGTGTAAATTTTTGTATGAGATATAGATTATCTTGTAGCTATAAGTCTCAACTATAAATTGATCAAAGATTTCGGTGAAATGGATATGTACACACAGTACAAAGTCTGACCGGAAGAAGCATCCAGAACTAGTGAAGTTTTTTCTTAAACTTCAGATAGAGTTTGTTCAGTGAAGGAAGTTAAGGTATCATTTCCTTACTTCATGTATACACATTTGAAGTAACTATAAACAAAGTTACAGTTGATTCCAGTAGTATTCCGGTACAATTCCGGTAACAGTCCGGTGAAGTTCCGATGGAGTTTTGGTGAGTTCAAAACACAGTTTTGACTTAATTAAGTGAGACAAAGATTATTTAACTGTAAGCAAATACAGCAGTGTAAAGTCTGAAGTAAATCAGTTTAGAATTGAAGCTTGAAGGAAATGTGAAGTTTTCTGTAAAGTGAATTTCCGGTGTTCACTAAATACAGTTATAAGTTTTTTAGTTTCAGAAAGTTTGCTAAGCTATTGATAATTATAGAGGTGTTCTAACATCACTCTAGCTTAGTTTCTATGGTGTAAGCGAATTCCGCAATAAGCGCTGCACCAACAGTGGTATCATAGCAAGTAAGATCCAAGAAGTGATATCATAGCAGGTTAATCAACAGTGATATCAGAGTGGTAAGATCCACAAGTGGTACCAGAACAGAAAAGGTTCTAAAGAGCATAAAAGGTTTCTCAGAAGAAGAAACGGAAAGAGAATTTGAAGAATTCTCATAAAGAAAGGTGAAAGCTAACAAACGACGTCAAGAAACGTTTTGAAGTCATTCTCAAAGGTAAAGGTTTACAAAAGGTAAAATCCTTTACGTTACACTCACTGGAAGTAACAGAAACAAGAAGATTATGGCAGATCATATCTCTATTGACAAATTGGACAGAGATAATTATCCCGCATGGGTAATGCGCATGGAAGCCTTACTTATGAGTAAGGACTTAATGATGTATGTGACCGGAGAAGAAAAGAAGCCGACCTTTGAAGACAGTAGACAACCAAAGGAAGAAGAATTACAAGCCTTGAAGTTGTGGCAGAAGAAAGATGCAATGGCAAGAGCTTACATTTATAATACCGTTACAGATCATCTACTACCGCACATTAGAGGTCTGGAGAAAGCGGAGGACATATGGAGTGCGTTGGAAGATCATTTCCAAAATACTACGAAAGCTAGAAAGGCTAGCTTATGGTCGGAGTTCACAACATTCAAGAAAAAGCAAAGTCAAAGCATTAGTGATTATGCCACTAAGATGAAGGACTTGGCAGACAGTCTTGGATCGATTGGTGAAGATATCGAAGATCACAGGTTAATAGCTCAAGTGCTTACAGGTATGAGAGGAGATGAAAGGTGGAAACCTTTCGTACTCTCAACTGAACTGTCTTTAAATCATTTTGTACCAGATTTAAATCAGTTGCTTGGACTAATGCTAACGTTTGAGCAAGATTTGAAGACAGATGGAGAAAAAGGACATAGTTCGGCTATGTATGCAAAGAATAAGAAGAAAGGTGATAAAGGTAAAGAAAAAGATGAAGAAGAAGTGACTGCTCAGGCAAATTATGCAAGAGGACGAGGTAATGTCAGAAATAAAAAAGGTAATACAAAAGGTAGAGGTAATCAGAAGAAGGCTTGCTGGATCTGCGGATTAAGCAATCATTTGGCTCATAATTGTTGGCATAATTCACAAGGATCAAATCAGAATCAGAATAACAATAGTAGAGCCAAAAGCGGAAGATATTAAAGAGGTAGACAAAGCCAAAGAGGCGGATATGGTAGAGGTGGAGCAAGAGGTTGGGGATAGAATCAGTCTCACAACACTACCTACTACAACTATGCAAATGATACGCAGAATGATGATCATACAACGTTGATGATGAACTCAATAAGTGTCACGAGGAAGGAGATAAGGAAGAGAGCTCACACACACACTCTCACTCTCAAGGAGAAGCACACACACAGATTGAGGCAAGGAAAAATGCTCTTCTTCTTCTTCTTCTATTACATAAAAGGAATGTACAAGAATGACCTAAAAACAAGAATACAACAAGTGCAATATATAAAGATCAGTACATACGGAAAAACCTAATATCCGCGAATGAGTGAGCTGGCAAGAAACAAATGTTCCATCACTCTTGGTAGATAAATCTAATAAAGCTCAATGAAGTATCCCTGACATATATCGGTATGACCACTATACATGTCAGAGAAACGAAAAACTGGTACGTGTCATCCTGGATCATCACATGTTGAGCTTGATATCTCAACACTCCCCCTCAAGCTCAACGCCATATCCTGTAATCCAAGCATCTCTCGAAACTTCTTTAACTTCTCAGCTCCAAGTGCTTTGGTGAAAATATCAGCAACCTGCTCATTTGTTCTCACATAAACAAGATCAATATCACCTGCTAATACCTTCTCTCTGATGAAGTGATAATGTACCTCGATATGCTTTGTTCTAGCATGGAAAACAGGGTTCCCTGCTAACTGTTTGCTGCTAAGATTATCACAATAGATAGTGATAAGCTTTTGCACTTCCACACCTAAATCTGAAAGTAACATCTCCAGCCATGATGCCTCACATGCTGCCATTGCAGCACCTCTATACTCAGCCTCTGTACTCGACAAAGCAACAGTGGGTTGCTTCTTGCTGCTCCATGTAATAGCTGCACCTCCAAGTGAGAAAAGAAAGCCACTAGTAGAACTTCTATCTGGAGTACTACCAGCCCAATCTGCATCGGTGTATCCATGAACTTGCAACTCCACACCAGCTTCATAAAACAATGCATAATCCAAAGTAGCACTCACATAATGTAGAGTGCGCCTCAGAGCATCCAAATGTGGCTTCCTAGGAACCTGCATAAACTGACTTTCAAGTCCAACAGTATAACTTAGATTAGGCCTTGTAATTGTGAGATATATAAGACTTCCCACAATTTTCCTGTACATAGTAGCATTTTCCAATGCTTCACCTGATGTAGTATCCAATTTCAAATTCTGATCTAATGGCATAGAAATTGGCTTACAATTAGCCATACGATACTTTTGCAGCATATTAATGGCATATTGCCTTTGCGACATCCATATACCTGTTTCTGTATGTATAAACTCAATGCCCAAGAAATAGCGCAGCACACCAAGATCTTTCATGTCGAATTCCTGCATAAGAAGTTTCTTTACCTCTTTGATGCTTTCTTCATTATCACCACCTACAATCAGGTCATCAATGTAAATTGCCACAATAGTGATGCCATCATCAGACTTCCTTGCATATAGTGAGTGATCTGCATCACACATAGAGAACCCAATGCTGGTTAAGTAATCAGCAATCCTTGCATGCCATGCACGATGGGCTTGCTTCAGCCCATACAAAGCCTTTTGCAACCTGCAAACATATTCTGGATGCTTTGAATCTTCATATCCTTGTGGCTGGTCCATATATACTTCCTCCTATAACTCACCATGTAGGAAGGCATTCTTCACATCCATCTGATGCAAAGTCCATCCTTTTGCTGTAGCTAATGCAACAAGTGTTCTGACAGTAGACATTTTAGCTACAGGGCTGAATGTTTCCTCATAATCAATGTCATATGTTTGTGCATAACCTTTAGCTACCAATCGTGCTTTATACCTGCTTATGCTACCATCATCATTATGCTTTACCTTGTAAACCCATTTGCAGCCTATGGATTTCTTTCCTTGTGGCAATGGAACCAGCTTCCATGTATCATTTCCATAAAGTGCAGCCATCTCCTCATCCATAGCTTTTTCCCAATCTGCATTACCAATTGCATCTTCAAAACAAGAAGGTTCAGCATCTTGTATTACCTTTGTCATGTAGGCACAATGGCGAGCCATGTAACTATCATATGTCAATCGTTGCACTGAATTACGCATCCTCCCAGATCTTCTTGGTCCTGGGTAACTTCTTCTTATATCATCTGCATGTGCCCTTCTTACTCCTGGAGTCTTCACAGAGGGCAATCCAAGTTCCTCATTAATACTCTTTTCTGAACCACTTGAATCTCCATCAACATCTTCAAAACCTGCACCTGTTTTACTACCAGCAGAAAGCTTTTCTTTACCTTTCTTGGATGTATTTGATGAATTTGCTCGACTGAAATTTCCACGCAATCTTCCACTCCATGGATTTGAGTTGGAACTATTGCTTGGTGATGCATCCAGTCCACTCAAAACTTGAGATTCTGCACTAGATTTTTCAGCATTTTCTTTGTCATTTGGTTCAAGATTCAGTCCTTCTTTGGCATCTGCATAGAAGCTTGACATTTCATCAAATACCACATCTCTGCTCACCTTCACCTGTCGTGTGAGTGGGTTATAACATTTGTACCCCTTTTGCTCAAGGGAATATCCAATGAAGACACATTTTTCTGCTTTTGGATCAAGCTTCGTCCTCAACTCATCTGGAACATGTACATATGCAATACAGCAAAAAACTTTCAGATGTGATAAGTTTGGCTTTTTACCTGTAAACTTCTCTTCAGGTGTAACTTGATGTACAATAGCAGTCGGAGTTCTGTTCATGATGTATACAGTAGTATGCACAGCTTCTGCCCAATAACAATGAGGCATATTCTTCTCAGCCATCAAGGCTCTTGCTATTTCTGCAATATGTCTATTTTTGCGTTCAGCAACACCACTCTGTTGTGGTGTGTACCTGCATGAAAACTGACGTCGAATTCCATGATTTTTTAGAAAACTGATGAACTCATTTGACATGTATTCACCTCCTCCATCAGATCTTAATGTTTGAATGTACTTCCCTGTCTGCTTTTCCACCATAGCTTTAAAATTCTGGAAGTGAGTGAACACCTCGCTCTTCTCTTTCATGAAATATACCCATACTTTGCGTGTATGATCATCAATGAAGGTAACATAAAACCTGCAACCGCCCATAGATGTGGTCTTTGCTGGACCCCAAACATCTGTATGTACTACTTCTAGTACATTCTCACTAACATGCTTGTCATGTGGAAATGATGCTCTTGACTGTTTACCAAATTGACATGCTGCACATACCTTTTGCATTTCTACAACTTTGAAATTTGGTAGTCCATGGACAATCT
This sequence comes from Ceratopteris richardii, assembly GCA_020310875.1. NCBI lineage: Eukaryota > Viridiplantae > Streptophyta > Polypodiopsida > Polypodiales > Pteridaceae > Ceratopteris > Ceratopteris richardii. The sequence continues at coordinate 70,915,324 of CM035436.1, forward strand.
CCTTTGATTGCATCATTTTCAGCCTTTGCAAGTTTGCATGTCCAATCCGTTTGTGCCATATCTCTATATCTGCAATAACTCCTGCACCTTTTGCAAACATGGCTACATTCATTTCAGGAATCTTCACATTTAAGGTGAACATCCTACCCGCTTTGTTTCCTTTAGCAACCAATCGTCCATCCTGCTTGTACTCTTCTACATATAATCCATCAGCATTGAACCTGACTTGTAATCCTTGGTCAACCATTTGTCCAACAGAAACCAGATTCTTTGTTATATTTGGAACATGCAACACATCAGCAAGATGTTTTACCTTCCCATCCTCCATAGACAATGCTATGTTTCCTGTATGCTCAATAGGATGCGATGTATCATCACCTGTTTCAACATATCCAGGAACTGGCATTTTCTGCAAACTACTAAACCATTCTGCATGACTGGTCATGTGATTTGAAGCACCTGAATCAACATACCAGACATTATCATTTGATTTTGAAACACCAGCAGACATCGTATTCATCATGTGATGTTGAACCATAAACAGCTTCTCAGAATCATCTGCACTTGTGTATGCATAGTTGTTTTGCGGCCTTCTGTTGTTTTGATTCTTTAACCTGTAATCACGTTCAAGGTGTCCAGGTTTACCACAATTCCAGCATCCTTTACTATCATTACCTGAATCATTTCTTTGGAAATTTCTGCGACCTCTTTGGCTCCCCCTACCTCGAAACTGTCCTCTTCCTCCTGCATGATTCTATTGCTGACCTTGGTCTTGGTTACTGTTTCCTCTTCCACTTCCAAAACCTCTACCTCTTCCTCTTCCTCTGCCAGAGTAGAATACCTGCTCAGAACTAGGCTTTCCTTGGGAGTTTGAGTCCTCACCAAGATTCTTTTCTTCAATAATCAGCATAAGTACCAGATCAGCAAAATTCGGAATATTTTTCCTGGTCTGTATGGAAGTTCTGAACTGCTTATATGCAGCTCCTAAACCACGAAGGCACACTTCCACCTTATCATCATCATCTACATTCACGCCAATAGATGCAAGTGACTCACATATGCCTTTGATTTTAAGAGTATGCAGCTCGTTCTTGAGTTGCAATTTCCGTGCCTTTGTATTAGTCTCATACAAAGTGACCAAGCTGTTCCAAGCCTCTTTTGGAGTCTTGGCATCCTGTATGTGTCCGATCATGCTATCATGTATGCTAACAGATAGCCAATACATTACCTTTCGTGCTCCTTGATTCCATTCCTCATATGCTCTTAACTGATCTGCAGTCCGATTCCTTTCTGGTAACTGCAGAGCATTTTCATTCTCTCCTTCGATGTACTTCCAGTAGCCTTTTCCCATCAGAAAATTCGTCATTCTGAATCTCCAAGCATGGAAGTTGTTCCTGTCCAGCTTATCGTTCATAAGCTGACTCATTCCATCTGCGTTTGCCATTTCTGCAACAATTCACAACACTGTAAAACACTACAAGCAGCACTTCTGCTTGAACACTGTCGCACTATGACGTGACAATTCGATCTCAGAAAAACACAGTTTTCGTGTATCAACAGTACACAAAATCGCTTGAAATTCTGGATCTGGAATATATGAGTGTCGCCGAACACAAGGCAAGTTACAGTTTCTGAAACTCACCTGGTTTTTCTGTGGGCCCCACCTTGCGGGCTCGAAATGGAGGTCGAGATGGCTCCGAAACTTCGATCTGAAAAAAACAAGTGACCGTAAAGGGCTAACTTCTCGAAAATATTTTGAGGTCTTCTATCTTCACGGCGATTTTCGTAGCAAACGGAGGCCGTTTGTGAAATCGCGTTTTCTCCACGCCTTGCCACGTAGTCTTCACCGTCGCCTTCTCCACAAGCTCTCTATAGCCACGCTGGCTCTGATACCATGTCACGAGGAAGGAGATAAGGAAGAGAGCTCACACAAACACTCTCACTCTCAAGGAGAAGCACAAACACAGATTGAGGCAAGGAAAAATGCTCTTCTTCTTCTTCTATTACATAAAAGGAATGTACAAGAATGACCTAAAAACAAGAATACAACAAGTCCAATATATAAAGATCAGTACATACAGAAAAACCTAATATCCGCGAATGAGTGAGCTTGCAAGAAACAAATGTGCCATCACTCTCGGTAGATAAATCTAATAAAACTCAATGAAGTATCCCTGACATATATCGGTATGACCACTATACATGTCAGAGAAACGAAAAACTGGTACGTGTCATCCTGGATCATTACATGTTGAGCTTGATATCTCAACAATAAGTACATCAGAAAATGAAGACCTCAAGGTATTCTATATTGACTCTGGTTGTTCAAATCATTTGTCAAGAAATAAAGAATTATTATCAGAATTACAAGGAGGTATTTCAAATCATACAGTATAGACAGGTGATAACACAAAACATAATGTAAGGTCAATTGGAAAAGTAAAGTGTAAGAATGGAGCTTACCTACTAACAAATGTTTTGTATGTTCCAACAATTCCGAAGAATCTGATCAGTGTGGGTCAGATAGTAGAAAAAGGTTTTCAAGTCTGGTTTACAAATGAAGGAGTATTTGTTGAAGATCCAGAGAATGGATACAAACAGATTGTCCATGGTAAAAAGGACGGTAGACTTTTTACTCTGAAAGTACAAGGAAATGTTGGTCAAGCCTTGATCACACATGGTGATGAGGTATTTACAGAACTAGACCTCTGGCATAAGAGGTTAGGACATTTTAATGAAACAGGAATCAAAGTTATGGTGGAGAAACAATCCGTGAAAGGATTACCAAACATGAAGAACCAACATATGATTCACAAATGTGAAGCCTGTCAGATGGGAAAAGCCCACAGGTTACCATTTCAGAAAAATGGTTACAAACACGATGGTGTGCTAGAACTCATACATACAAACGTATGGGGGCCAACAAAAGAAGGATCTATCAGCGGATCGAGGTATTATGTTCTGTTTATTGATGATGCAACAAGATGGATAACTCTTTATGTTTTGAAAGAGAAATCAGAAGTGTTTGGAGCTTTCAGGCATTTTCATGCATATGGTGAAAGACTGATAGGACAGAAACTCAAAAAACTAAGGTCTGATGGAGGAGGAGAATATTTTTCTTGAGAGTTCAATGATTATCTGTGGAACGCAGGAATCAAAAGAGAAATAACTTGCAGGTATACACCGCAACAAAATGGAGTAGCAGAAAGAAGAAACCGAACTCTAGTTGAGTTTGCAAGAGCAATGCTAAAGGAGAAGAATTGTCCAAATTATCTTTGGGCTGAGGCTGTAAATACAGCAACATATCTGGTAAACAGATTACCATGTACAGCTTTAAATGGGATGACCCCTTATGAAGCTTGGTGGGGCAAGAAACCAACACTTGATCATTGCAAAGTGTTTGGATCAGTTGCTTATGCTTATGTACCATCACAGTTGAGACATAAGCTTGAACCAAAAGCTGAAAAATATGTATTCATCGGATATGATGAAAAGCAGATGGGTTACAGGTTATGGAGTCCTCTAACCAAGCAGATGAGCTTGGAATTACAGACTTGTGAAGTATCTCAATGACCTTGGATATCAAAGCTCAAAGGCTGATGCAAGTCTACTCGTTAAGAGAACAGATGAAGGTATGATCTACATTTGTATTTATGTAGATGACATAATAATCACAGGAACCTCAGATGAAGGAATCAAAGAGGTAAAGAGACTGCTTGAAAAAGAGCTCAAGATCAGTGATGTAGGAAAATTATCATATTTTCTTGGAAGGGAAGTTACATATACAGATCATGGTATATATGTTTCGCAAGAAAGGTATCTCCTAAACTTACTAAAGAAGTTTAACATGGAGAATTGCAGAGAAGCTTCAATACCGCTTGAAGTCAATCATAAACTCAGCAAATATAGTGGTGCAGAATTTAAAGATATGAGAAAGTATCAGTCATTAGTGGGAAGCTTAATCTATGCTACACTAACAAGACCAGATCTCAGTTATGTAGTGGGAGTTCTCTCATAGTTCATGCATTGTCCAAAGGATCAACATTGGGTTGCAGGACAAAGAGTTCTTAGATATATTAAAAGAACTATAAAAGAAGGATTATATTGTCCTTTTACGTTAGATATAAAGTTGAGAGCATACAATGACTCAGACTGGGCAGGAAGTCAAGATGACAGAAGGTTAATACATGGGTATATGATATATCTAGGAGATAAGCTTGTCAGCTGGTGTTCGAAGAAGCAGCATACATTGGCTTTATCGTCAACAGAAGCAGAATATAAAGGACTTGTGGAAGCAGCTAAAGAAGTGATATGGATGCAGACCTTGTTCAAAAGCATGGGTATTGATCAAGGTATACCTATCATACATGGAGACAATATGAGCTCATTGTATCTTGCAGCAAATCCAGTATTTCATGCAAGAACAAAACATATAGAGATTCAATATCATTTCCTAAGGGAAAAAGTAATGGAGAAGGAGATTGAATTGGTATTCACTCCGACAAAAGATCAGATTGCAGATATTTTGACAAAGAGTTTGGATGGAACAAAGACAAGCATATTCAAAGAAATGGCAGGTATAAAAGAAAAGAAGGATATATGAAGACCGAAGATGCAAATTAGTGATTGAGGGGGAGCTATTGGAGATTCACTCACTAATTATGCATAATGGCATAAAGACAAAGGAAAGTAGAAACAAAGCATTCAGAAGAAAAAACAAAAGCCTTAGTGAAGGGACAAATTCACGACTATAAATATACAGCGTAGAAACTTCCAGAATTAGAGTTTGTTGAAACCGGATCAAAATGTATATAAGAGAGAGCATAGAACCGGAATTGACTGCGGGTAAAAAGTGCGCATATGAGATAGAGACTAGAAGTAAGATATAGAAGACGCCATAGATCGCGTATGTAGAGATGAATAACAAAAACCTGAAATGTCGGGTATTCATCTGAGAGAGATGGTAAGGAGAAACTACTCAGTATAAGAGAGTTCTCATGACTATGAGCGAAGTGAGGCCGAGTCATTTTTGTACACATCTTCTCTAATAGAAAACACATGTTCATGTGGAAGTTGAGCGCATTCTTCATATGTGAAGAAATCTGAGAGATTTCACGTTACTGTGAAAAGTTAGTTAACAGTTACAGTTTTCTCAATAAATGTTTTCCGATACTTTTATGAGCTAGATCTCGAAGTACAGTGTAAAGGTTTGTATGAGATATAGCTTATCTTGTAGCTATAAGTCTCAACTATAAACTGATCAAAGGTTTCAGTGAAATGGATATGTACACACAATACAAAGTCTGACAGGAAAGAAGCATCCAGAACTAGTGAAGTTTTTTCTTAAACTTTAGATAGAGTTCATTCAGTGAAGGAAGTTAAGGTATCATTTCCTTACTTCATGTATACACATTTGAAGTAACTATAAACAAAGTTACAGCTGATTTCGGTAGTATTCCGGTACAATTCCGGTAACAGTCCGGTGAAGTTCTGGTGGAGTTTTGGTGAGTTCAAAACACAGTTTTGGCTTAATTAAGTGACACAAAGATTATTTAATTGTAAGCAAATAGAGTAGTGTAAAGTTTGAAGTAAATCAGTTCAGAATTGAAGCTTGAAGGAAATGTGAAGTTTTCTGTAAAGTGAATTTCCGGTGTTCACTAAATACAGTTATAAGTTTTTTAGTTTTAGAAAGTTTGCTAAGTTATTGATGATTATAGGGGTGTTCTAACATCACTCTAGCTTAGTTTCTGTGGTGTAAGTGAATTCCGCAATAAGCGCTGCACCAACAATATACACATGCACATACACACACATACATACACATACATGTGTTCATACACATATACATACACATAGACTTACACATACACTTACACAATACATGCACATACACTTACACATACACATACACATACACATACACATACACATACACATACACATACACATACACATACACATACACATACACATACACATACACATACACATACACATACACATACACATACACATACACATACACATACACATACACATACACATACACATACACATACACATACACATACACATACACATACACATACACATACACATACACATACACATACACATACACATACACATACACATACACATACACATACACATACACATACACATACACATACACATACACATACACATACACATACACATACACATACACATACACATACACATACACATACACATACACATACACATACACATACACATACGCATACGCATACGCATACACATACGCATACGCATACGCATACACATACACATACACATACACATACACATACACATACACATACACATACACATACACATACACATACACATACGCATACACATATGCATACACATACACATACACATACACATACACATACACACATCTACATGTGAATATGCACAAACATATCTACAAACACATAAAAGAGCATGCATGCATTATTGCATATACACATACTCATATATGCATTAACACATACTTATACACATGCATATGCATATTCACATGCATATGCATATTCACATGCATGCACATACACATGGATGCTAATGAAGATGCATGCTCATATATATACACATGCATATACCTACATATACACATACACACACAACATACATTATATATATATATATATATATATATATATATATATATATATATATATATATATATATATATATATATATATATATATATATATATACACACACACACACACACACACATAAAAATGCACATATGTACACACATATATGCACATACACACATACACTTACACATACACATGCACACATACTCATACACACATTAACACATACTTATACCTACATATAACATATACACACACAACATACATATGCATATACCTACATCTACACATACACATGCATATAACTGTGAAGAGATGGATAGGTATGTGCTTGAAGATGAAGAGGTGTTGCAAAATCCTTGATCTACACCAGCCAAATGAACTCCAGAAGTATATGGTGGGCCCTTTTAGCTTGCCAATGGATGTATTAGACACCCTATGTACCTTGGAAGATCACTCTCAAAAAGATAGATCAAAACAGATAAGTTGGAGTTAGCTCAGAGGTGAAAAATTGCTATTCTTGGTTCATACACCTGTCCAGTGTTTTACATAATCCTCTGAGCACAGCAGCAATTAGCTTAATTCCTCTTGGGGAAGTCTAGTTAACTTAAAGAGCTAACTTTCAAGAGTAATCTCATAAAACATAATGAACCACACACTGAGAATGAGTTTTAACAATTGATGACATCATCCCGATTTTCACGGGCTGCTATAGTTTGAGACCAGTGAGCAAAAAAATCAACATAACTCCAAATGTAGGAATCCAATGATTATGAACATTTGTATGTTTTTACTAGACCGTAAGCTAAATCTAACAAGCTTTAAATCATTGAATTTGGATGAGTAAACACTGAGAAAAACCTCTGACAAGATGATTGAAAAAGTCGGGTACCTGACAGAGAAGTGAAGATGAACAGACCCTCTTGACTTCAAATGAACATAACTGAAGATTGCAACATCCAAATGACATGAAAATTTGTGAGCATATAGTAGACTTATAGAGCTAACTGTACCAAGTTAAAGCACTGAAAATGATGCACCAAGCTCAGAGAAAACATCTTTGCAAGTTGATTGAGAAAACTGAGAGATATGGCAGTGAGTAGTACACTTCACAAGAACATGGAAATATGAACCCAAATGATAATGAAAATGAAAGTATATTGCTTGTAAAGTACAATGGACTTACTGATACATATGTGGGCCTTGTAATCACACCTTGATATGGCATAAAGCTCAGCTCTTGGAGGTCTTCACAAAGGTCTCTCTAACCACGACTAAAACTGCCATCTATTTATAGTTGAGTTTGGGGGGCTAACTTCCCTCAATCACTCTCCAATAAATCAATGATTGATTTGATTCTCTACCTACCACAAATCACGAATTCGTGGCTCCTCTTTCCATTCTTGATCAAGTGGACTTAACCACTTAAGATTCTTTCACTTTTACATTAAGTAAACTCTTCAAAATTTACAAGAGGTAGTTCACAAGTGAACTTTACATAGTCTTCATTTTAAGGCTTTTTCTATGACTTTGTGAGACTCAAGCCAATTCTTAGGCTTGTCATAGACTTGCTCCAACAGCTCCCCCTCAAGCCAAGTATGCTTGAGGTCTTCAATCTTCCAAGATTACCTGCAAACCAATCATAGCCTTGAATTTGCAAAGCTTTGTACCATCCAATGCTTTGGTTAGAATATCTGCACATTGTTGATGAGTGGACACATATGATATTTGAATCTCTTTGCTTAGAACCTTTTCTCGTACATAGTGATAATGAGCTTCAATATGTTTAGTCCTTGCATGAAAAATAGGATTAGCAGCCAAATGAATAGAACTCATATTGTCACCAAAAATAGTTGGAGTTCCAAACTCCAATCCAAGATCTTTGAATAATGTCTTCATCCACATAGCTTCTTGTGTAGCTATGGCAAGACCTCTATATTCAGCTTCAGTAGAAGAGAGAGCAACTATGGGTTGCTTCCTGGATGACCACGAAATAAGCTTTGAACCTGCAAAGGTAAGATAACCTGAAGTGCTCCTTCTATCTTCCTTGGAGCCAGCCCAATCTGCATCAGAAAATAGCTTCAAACCTAAATCAGATACATAAGGATAATAAAGTCCTCATTTATGGTTCCTTTGAGATACTTGAGAATCCTTTTGGCAGCATCCATATGTGGTTTCCTTGGTGTGTGCATAAATTGACTTAGCACACTCACACTGTAACATATATCTACTCTTGTCAATGTGGCATAGTTGAGACTACCCACTAGACTTTGATATGATGTGATGTCCTCTATGAGTTCACCTTCATGTGAGCTCCATTTGTGATTGACCTCCATTGGAGTACCTGCAATCTTACAATCTTGCATCTTGAATTTTGCCAACATGTCCTTAATGTACTTCCTTGAGTGAGAAACAAACCATGATCTTTGTAGACAACTTCCAAACCTAGGAAGTAGGTAAGTGAACCCAAATCACTTATCTTGAACTCTTCTCTCATCTCATCTTTGATCTTCTTCATACCATCTGCATCATTTCTTGTCAATATAATATCATCTGCATATACACATAGGTAGATGACCTCAGAATTACTCTTTTTAATAAAGAGTGAAGGATCTGCCTTGCTTGGTTGAAAGCCTTTGTCCTGCAAGAATGAAACAAGCCTGAAATTCCAAGCTCTTGGAGCTTGCTTGAGACCATACAATGCTTTGTTAAGTTTACACACATAATCAAGATAAACTTGATTCTCAAAACCAGGTGGTCGTGCCATATATACCTCTTCTGTTATCCAACCATTCAAAAATGCATTCTTTACATCTAGTTGAAGTATCTTCCAATTTTTGGAAGAGGCAATACTAAGCAAAACCCTAATAGTAGGCATCTTTGCCACAGGAGAGAAGGTCTCCTCAGAATCAATTCCCTGAGTTTGTGCAAAGCCTTTTGCTACAAGCCTTGCCTTATACCTGTTAATGGAACCATCAGAATTCTTCTTGAGTTTATAGACCCATCTTGAGCCTATTACCTTCATGGATGAAGTCTTGGGCACCAAATCCCAAGTGTTGTTTTCCTCAAGTGCTTCAATCTCTTCCTTCATTGCATGCTTCCATTCTGATTTTGCTTTGGCCTCTTCAAATGATGATGGCTCCTCTTGGTTTATATCATGTGCTATGTAGATAGAGTGTTTAGTTACTAATGAGGTGTCAAACCCATACCTTTCTGGTTTTTTCTTTTCCCTCATAGATCTTCTTAGGCCATGATGTGATGATTCTGCCTCATGTCCAAGTTCCTGCAATTTTGTTTTACCTTTAGACTTCCATGCTTTGATCTTTTCCATGTGATATTCTTCATCATCCTCTGAGGTTTCTTGTTCTTCAATCTTCGGTTGTTCTCTACCAAGCTTTGGAAAATCTTCTTCAAGATTATATGGTAAATTGACCTTCCTGCATGAATCTTCATACCATGAATTGTTCTCATCAAAAACTACATCTCTGCTTACCAAGAATCCTTTGTTGGTAGGGTTGTATAACCTGTAGCCCTTTTGATTGTTGTCATATCCAATAAATACACACCTTTCTGCCTTTGGATCCATCTTGCCTCTAACCTGTGAAGGACATGAGCAAAAGCAATACATCCAAAAATTTTACAATGATCTAAGCTTGGTCTTCTTCCATTCCAAGCCTCATATGGAGTCATCCCATCAAGGGATTTTGAAGGCAACCTGTTAATTAAGTAAGTGGCTGTAGATACAACCTCAGCCCATAAGTAATTAGGTAAATGCTTTTCATTTAACATAGACCTTGCAGCTTCAACAATTATCCTATTCCTTCTTTCTGCCACTCCATTTTGCTCAGGAGTGTACCTTGTAGTTACCTCTCTTTTGATTCCTCTTTCTTGAAGAAAAGAATCAAACTCATGGGAGAAGTATTCTCCCCCTCCATCTGACCTTAGCCTTTTTAGTGATTTACCTGTTTGATTCTCCACAAGAGCCAAATATCTTTTGAAACATGAAAAAACTTCATCTTTGTGTTTCATAAAGAATAGGATAGTCCATCTGTTGCAATCGTCAATAAAGGAAACATAATACCTTGATCCAGATATTGAAGCTTCCTTGCTAGGTCCCCATACATCTGTATGAACCAACTCCAAGAGATCTCCATGCATATAACCTTTCTTCATGAATGGTAACCTGTGAGACTTTCCAAATTGACATGCACTACACTTATAAATCATATGTTGTTTTGACAAATTAGGAAGTCCAAGTACACTTTGGTCCCTGAAAATTTGCTTTAATGACCTTTCACCAATATGTGCTAACCTTTTGTGCCATACTTCCAATCCTGTGAGTGTCTGACTACCATAATTAAAGAGAGCAATGTTTCTAGTGTCCTGTAATTCAAATGTGAACAATCTACCTGTCTTTTCACCTTTTTGCAATTTTTCTGAATCCTTGACTTGGATCTTCAACAAATGCTCCTACCTTTGTGAACCTGACTTGCAACCCTTTCTCTACTATCTGCCCAACACTTATCAAATTCTTTGTAATGGTAGGGACATAGAGTACCTTACTGAGTAGGTTGATGTTTCCATTAGGTGCTTTGACATTGCCTATTTTCTCCACAAGATGTTTTGTATCATCTCCTGTTTGTACCTCATGCTTATTCCTTGGATCTTCTAAATCTGATAGGAGTGCCACATTTCCTACCACATGATTTGAACAACCTGAATCTATGTAGAAAACATGCTCATCAGATTTACCTTTTGGCATAGCCATGTTCATGATCAATAATGAATCCTCTTTGTTTGAGTCTTCTGTGTAGTTATTGTAGTCTCTCCTTCCTTTGTAGCCTCCTTGATAGTTTGAATGATTGTAGTTGTTGTAGTTGCCATGGTAGCTGTTGAACCTTCCTCTTGAGTAGCCATAACTTCCTCTATTGTATCCTCTGCCTCTTTGATTCCTGGAATTCCTAAAGCAATTTTCAATTGTATGATTAGTTAATCCACAAATAGAACATGAGTTGGAGTCTTGGGATCTCCCCCTGCCTTGTCTACCTCCTCTTCCTCTACCTCTGCCATGTCTTCCTCTACCTGCATAGTTAGCTTGATATGTACCTGCTTCATCATCCACTTTCTTTGCCTTTCCTTTGTTATCTTTAGACTTGCTTTTATCCGTGTATAAAGCTGAAGATTGATTACCTTTAGAGCTTTCCCCATTTTTGATAAGCTTTGCCTCTTGAGTAAGTAGTTGTCCAATGAGTGTGTTGAAATCAGGTACATGCATGTCCATGTACAAATCCATAGCTGTGGTGAATGCTTCCCACTTGTCATCTGCCTTCAAGCCATTGATGACCTGCCTTACAATTTGCTCTTCATCTATTACCTCTCCAATGCTTCCCAACTGATCCGCTATTTCCTTGAGCTTTGTGACAAAATCAGTCACATTTTGTTTGGGAGCCTTCTTGAGAGTTGTGAAATCCAGCCATAGTTGATGCTTCCTAGCTTTACTACTTGAAGAAAAGAAAGCTTCAAGTGCATCCCACACTTCCTGAGATGTCTTACAACTTCTAATGTGAGGCAACAAAAAATCTGAGATAGAGTTGAGGAGATAAGACCTTGCAAGTGCATCCTTGGAGCACCATGTGCTCAATCTTTCTTGCTCTTCTTGTGTTGGTTGACTTTTGTTCCTGAAACTTGGCATAACTTCATCCCCAGCCACATAACCATATAAACTTCTACCTTGGAGATAGGCTTCCATTCTTAATGACCAAGCTGAGTAGTTACCTCTGTCTAATTTGTCAATTGATGAAGGAAATCCATCTGCCATGTTGTCCAACCTTGCTCTGATACCACTGTGAAGAGATGGATAGGTATGTGCTTGAAGATGAAGAGGTGTTGCAAAATCCTTGATCTACACCAACCAAATGAACTCCAGAAGTATATGGTGGGCCCTTTTAGCTTGCCAATGGATGTATTAGACACCCTATGTACCTTGGAAGATCACTCTCAAAAAGATAGATCAAAATAGATAAGTTGGAGTTAGCTCAGAGGTGAAAAATTGCTATTCTTGGTTCATACACCTGTCCAGTGTTTTACATATTTCTCTAAGCACAGCAGCAATTAGCTTAATTCCTCTTGAGGAAGTCTAGTTAACTTAAAGAGCTAACTTTCAAGAGTAATCTCATAAAAATTAATGAACCACACACTGAGAATGAGTTTTAACAATTGATGACATCATCCCGATTTTCACGGGCTGCTACAGTTTGAGACCAGTGAGCCGAAAAATCAACATAACTCCAAATGTAGGAATTCAATGATTATGAACATTTGTATGGTTATACTAGACAGTAAGCTGAATCCAAAAAAGCTTTAAATCATTGAATTTGAATGAGTAACCACTGAGAAAAACCTCTGACAAGATGAGTGAAAAAGTCGGGTACCTGACAGAGAAGTGAAGATGAACAGACCCTCTTGACTTCAAATGAACATAACTGAAGATTTCAACATCTAAATGACATGAAAATTTGTAAGCATATAGTAGACTTATAGAGATAACTTTACCAAGTTAAACCACTGAAAATGATGCACCAAGCTCAGAGAAAACATCTCTACAAGTTGACTGAGAAAACTGAGAGATATGGCAGTGAATAGTACACTTCACAAGAACATGGAAATATGAACCCAAATGATAATGAAAATGAAAGTATATTGCTTGTAAAATACAATGGAATTACTGATACATATGTGTGCCTTGTAATAACACCTTGATATGGCATAAAGCTCAGCTCTTGGAGGTCTTCACATAGGTCTCTCTAACCACGACTAAAACTGCCATCTATTTATAGTTGAGTTTGGGGGGCTAACTTCCCTCAATCACTCTCCAATCAATCAATGATTGATTTGATTCTCTACCTACCACAAATCACAAATTCGTGGCTCCTCTTTCCATTCTTGATCAAGTGGACTTAACCACTTAAGATTCTTTCACTTTTACATTAAGTAAACTCTTCAAAAGTTACAAGAGGTAGTTCACAAGTGAACTTTACATAGTCTTCATTTTAAGGCTTTTTCTATGACTTTGTGAGACTCAAGCCAATACTTAGGCTTGTCATAGACTTGCTCCAACAATAACTACATATACACATACACACACAACATACATATGCACATACATACATACATACATACATACATACACACACACATACACACACATACACATGCACATACACACATATACACATACATATGCACATACACACATATATACACATATATACACATATATACACATATATACACATATATACACATATATACACATATATACACATACACACACACATATATATACACATACATACATATATATATAAGACAATTTAAATACATACACATCACACATACATGCCTACATGCACACGTATATACATATACATGGATACACAATTATAAACACACTTTGCATATATCACACAAATGCACATGCATACATACACATGTGCATACCAACACATGCATACATATATCATACATGCATATACATACATACACATGAAACACACATCTATGCATACTAACACATGTATATATATAACACACATGAATACACATACATATATGGACACACACATATATATACATATATGAGAGGAATTTCATCTTTGGAAATAGAGCTATATATAAAATTTTAGGCATACCCTTGAGCTTCATGTTCTAACTTAAAAGAATATGTTTTCATCTTTGTGGTTGGATTCACCTATATTCTAGTTGAATAAAGGAGAACCTATTGTCTGATACCCATTCAAATGACTCAATTTAACACTCGATAATGATCCCTTTTTAATGGGAAATTTCTACCTTTATACTTATCTCAAAATCAATCAACTTTCAAAATAACCTATTAAAAAAAAATTATTATGTGCTTGAAAGAATATTGATCTATATCATAAAAAGTAAAATTCGTTTTTACCTGTTTGCATCTCTTTTGCCGTAAGTATCCAAGGAGCAGGTGCATAGATCAATATTTTTTCAAGCACATAATAATGAAATTTTGTTTTTTTTATTTTTAATAGGTTATTTTGAAAGTTGATTGATTTTGAGCTAAGTATGAAGGTAGAAATTTCCCATTAAAAAGGGATCATTGTCGATTGTTAAATTGAGTCATTTGAATGGGTATCAGACAACAGGTTCTCCTTTATTCAACTAGAATGTAGGTGAATCCAACCACAAAGATGAAAACATATTCTTTTAAGTTAGAACATGAAGCTCGAGGGTATGCCTAAAATTTTATATATAGCTCTATTTCCAAAGATGAAATTCCTCTCATATATGTATATATATGTGTGTCCATATATGTATGTGTATTCATGTGTGTTATATATAAACATGTGTTAGTATGCATAGATGTGTGTTTCATGTGTATGTATGTATATGCATGTATGATATATGTATGCATGTGTTGGTATGCACACGTGTATGTATGCATGTGCATTTGTGTGATATATGCAAAGTGTTTTTATAATTGTGTATCCATGTATATGTATATACGTGTGCATGTAGGCATGTATGTGTGATGTGTATGCATTTAGATTGTCTTTTATATATATATATATATATATATATATATATATATATATATATATATATATATATATATATATATATATATATACACACACACACACACACATATATATATGTATGTATGTGTGTGTACATGATTTGTATATATCTTTATATGTATTATGGTCCTCATTGATTTGAGTAGCTATATATAGAGGCATACGGTTGGGAGGAGAGACATCTCTCTTGTAGGTGGTGGGAGGACTAGATGCAATGTGTATATATACTTCAAGTATATGGAAAACATGACAAACTCAAGACTCAAGTCGATTTACTATATTCTATGTGTTATTTACATAGATACACACATAAATATAACAAATAAAAGCAATGCATGCTGTGCATTATCATGACGATGTTCCATAAGTATCCGCATCTCTTTCAAACACCATTTATTAGACCACCCAGTGCCAAATTCTGTCTCCAATGAACTAAGTAAATACTTTTTATCTCTCTCATCAAACTTACTACAAAAGAAAAGAAATCATATAAGTAAAACATAAAATATTTATCTCAATTTATATGTAAACTTATACTTACTTCCATTTCAAGTGAAAAAAAACATAGGTAGGAGTCACGTAAAGCTCTCATTCTTCTCCAAACCATGCCTCATATATACTATATTTCCCTCAGGTTCTATGTCGGACTCTAGCCCTAGGCTACCTATGCATGTCCTCATAGGCACCTCTACTGTGCTCGCATGAGCTGGAATTGGTATAGGTGTCCTAAAAATAAATAGATAAAGATAAATAAAAACATGTGTTATAATATATTAAAAATATTAATTTATGAAAAAAACATACCTATGGGTAGATAAGTCTCTTCCTGCAAATGGAGCCGTAGAGGAGCCTTCCTCTAGGCACTAGGTAAGCATCTATATGGTAAAAGCTAATTCCTTATTGGGTATGTCTGCATACTCATGCATGACAACCCCTAAGGAATCACACAAAACTTTCCCTCTCATAAGATTCTTTATGAGAGTAAGTTCGCCTTTCTCTCTCTACTACAATCCATAATATCTGTATATATAAAACAAAATGGATTAGAAATCAATATATACATATGTGCATATGTATATGTATGTAAAATGTATATATATGCATATGCATGTGTATGTATGTGTGTATGCATGTGTGTATGTATGTTTGTGTGTGTATATGTGTGTATGTATATGTGTGTGTATGTATATATATGTATGTATATGTGTGCGTATGTGTATGTAGATGTGTATGTGAGTAGATGTATATGTGTATATGTGTATGTGGGTGTGTATGTATGTGTATGCATGTATGTATAAATGTATGCATATGCATGTGCATTTTGTATGCATATGTATGTATGTGTGTGTATGTGTGTGGCTCTATGTGTGTGTATATATATGAGTTGTGTGTATGTATACATGTATGTATGTGTGTGTATGTATACATGTATGTATGTGTGTATGCATATGTATGTATCATGTATGTATGTATGTTGTGTATGCATATGTGTGTATGTATGCATGTGTGTATGTGCATGTGTGTATATCTATGTGTATGCATGTGTTTGTAAAGTGCATTTGTGTGTGTATATGTGCATATGTGTGTATGTATGTGCATGTATGAATATGTGTGTATGTATGCACATGTGTGTGTATACATGTGTCTATGTATGTATGCATATGCATGTGTATGCATGTGTGTGTATTGTATGCATGTGAGTGTGAGTGTGTGTCTATCATTGTGTAGGTATATGTGCAAGTATCTATATGTGTATGAGTGTGTATGCATATGTGTGCATTTATTTATGTGTGTATATGTGTGTATGTATGTATGTGTGTGTATACATATGTATGTATGTATGTGCATGTGTGTATATGCATGTCTATGTATGTATGCATGTGTGTGTATGTATGCATGTGAGTGTATGTGTGTGTATATGTGCATATGTGCATATGTGTGTGCATGTGCATGTGTATGTATGCATGTATGTATGCATATGCATGTGTATGCATGTGAGTGTATGTAGGCATATGAGTGTATGTATGCATGTGTGTGTCTATGTATGTGTGTATATGTTTATGCATGTCTATGTGTGTGCATGTATGTGTAAGTATCTATATGTGCATGTGCATGTGTGTTTCTATGTGTGTGTATGTATGTGTAAGTATCTATATGTGTATGTATATGTGTGTATATGTATGTATGCATGTGAGATATATGTGTGTCTATGTGTGTATATATATATGTGTATGTGTATATATGTATGTGTGTGTATGCATATGTGTGTGTATGTGCTTGCATTTATGTATATCTACATATGCATGTGTGTATGTATGTATACATATGCATGTGTGTGTACAAATGCATGTGAGTATGTATGCACATGTGTGTCTATGCATATGTGTGTGTATGTGCATGTGTGTATACATGTGTCTATGTATGTATGCATATGCATGTGACTGTATGTGTGTGTGTCTTTTTGAGTGTATGTGTGTGTATGTGTATATGTGTCTATGTGCAAGTACCTATATGTGTATGTGTGTGTATGCATATCATATATGTGTGCATTTGTGTATGTGTGTATATGTCTATATGTATGTGTGTGTAAATGTGTGTATGTGTGTGTATGCATATGTATGTGTGTATGTGCATGTGTGTGTATGCATGTGTCTATGTATGTATGCATACACATGTGTATGCATGTGTGTATGTATGCATGTGTGTGTATATGATGTGTATGTATATGTGCAAGTATCTATGTGTATGTGTATGTCTATGTGTGTGTATGATTTTGTGTGTATATGTGTATATGTATGTGTGTGTATATGTGTGCATGTGTGTGTATGCATGTGTGTGTATGCATGTGTGTATGTATGCATATGTGTGTATGTATATGCATGTTTGTGTATGCATATGTGTGTATGTATGTGCAGATACCTTTGCTTGTTCGGTCGCTTCTTCGCTCATTCGATCTTGCTCTCTCGCTTGATCCCGACAAAAATGTGATGGGAGATTTTTTTTTTTCAACACTATAGTCGCTTTTTGTTCTATTTGAGCTTCCCATTGTACAATACATTTAGTCTTTTCTTTAACTTCATGAAGGGCGGTCTGGAGTGCATCTTTGGCCGCTAGAAGCTCATTGTCGATGACTGCTATTTGATCAACATCCTCATTATAGGCTACCAAGAGTTTTGCTTCTGTAGCTTTCCATTGTTTCTTGAGCTCATTAGTATCCTATATATACTTTCGTTCCCATTCTTCTTTCAAGGTTTGCTCTTGTTTTAGTAGATTTTCATATTTTGCAATTTGATCTTCCCAATCCTTCCTGGCGATTGCTGTTGTCTCTTGTTTTTCTATCGGTTGGTCGTATAGCAAGGCCTTCATCAGTTCTTTATTCCTGTTGCATAAATTATAGTTTTCCTCCATATATACTTTGAGCTGAGTTTCTAACAGATTGCTTTTAGTCTTCATCCTATCTTTGTCCGCTTCACTTACTTCCTATTGTTTTTGTAGCTCCATCAGATGCTCATGGAGTTTGTGATTCTGCTCCATTATTGTAGTGCATTGTCCTTTGATTTCTATTATTTTTGTTTCTTTAACCGAAACAACTTGTTGAGCCTGGATCAGCTACGCAGACAACTATTCACTCATCACTTGAAATTGATTCTTTTCTCGCATGGCCTTGTCATAATCTGCGTCTGTTTCCATCATTTGCTGCTGAGTATTGTCACTCAATGTGAGGAGATCCACCTCATAATTGTCAATCTCTGGAGACATGAGGACTAGTATGAAGACTATGAGCAAGTGATGGCACAAGTGTGTGAGTGAGACGCTTACAAACATGCACACACACACACACACACGCACACAAGGCAATAACAAAGAGAGGAACAATGGAGTTCTTTGCATTAGTCAAAAAGTCTCTTACATAAGCTCAATTCACAAACAATCTAACCCCAAAAATGAGCTCTCTAGCTCTTTTTATAGTTTTTTGACTAGCTTTGGCCTTGTCAAGACCTAGTGTCCACCTTAGTTAAAAATTAGGTTCTAGAGCCTATTTGAGGGCTCAAACGGAGTCTAAAAATTATGAAAATTGTTGGTGCAGAGTAATCAACAATTGAAGTTTTGGAAGTCAAAGAATGAAGACAAGATCAAGTTTTGAAGCATAGAAGAAGTTTACATTCAGGAATTGAAAGATATGTACACATATGTACATTAGTTCAGATAAAGGTCACTTATACTTTTGAATAGTCATAAGTTTGTAAATATTTGCCTATAAATACTAGGGAAAATGTCGAGACAAGTATGAGAGAGCATGAGAATAGAGTAATCAGAAGTTGTATGAGTTTTTTAGCCATCCTAGAAGTGAGTTAAGTCTCTCTCATCACTAGATGTAAAATTCTCAGAAATGAAGAAAATGTTGCGCCCGATGTTTTTGAAATTTCTCCTTCTCTGTTAGATCTTTTGTGAAATGCTTTTGTACAAGTCTAAGTCCATAGTTGATTGACCTCTGTACAAATTTTTAGCTTCTAATTGTGATCAGACTGAGAGATTTATGTGTAGGAACATTTGTGTGTGAAGAAGTGTTCACTAGTTCCTGAAACAGGCGCAAAATTCGAAGTCAATGTTTTGATCAGTTCTCCTTCCACACTTTAAAGTTTTGAGTAAGTAAGCACTTAATCTTTAAGTTGAAAGGTAAGCTACTTGTGTCTAAAAGCATTTGCTTAAACGGTGTCGGAGAGATCCTCTCTCCCTAACTGGATATCCCATCCTTTAATTTTGACATAAGAATTGTCGAACTAGTGATTAGTATTATTGAAGACATTCAGATGGTACAATTAAAAGTCTTGTAAACATATGATTGATATGCTCTTTTATACAAGCAATGTCTGAACATGATGAGTCTCATGGAGCAAGCAATGAAGCTATAAGTGGGTATGAAGATATAGGCGGCAAATAATGATGGATGCTTCGTATGTGTGCAAATGAGTTTCTCATTTGTTACTCCTATGTGTTTTGGTTCTTTGGAAGATATCTCCTACATAAATACGAAGTCTTCAAGGGTTAACTCATAGTTATTGTTTCGTGATTGGTGATAACTCAAGAGTTTGCATGGAAAGTTTTTGGCTAACAGAAAGGAGGCAATGCCATCATCAAGAGGGCTCGAATGCATGTTTCTCAAAAAAACACGAAAGATAACACTAGAAAGGTTTTGAAGTGGTGGCAATTATGCAAAAAGGTAGCACATGCTGAACAACTAGGAAAGAAAGGTGAGGCTCGCAGCAGAAAAAAGGTGGCGCATGCTGAAAAAGGGGACAGTTCTCTCACACATTTTGGGGGGATCAAGCGGCTCTCTTGTGACACAGAGGGTAGACACGTGTTCTACTTCATCTACAATAGTCGGAAACTCAAGACGAGTGGGGGACGCAGATGATCTGAAGAGGGAAGACGCATGATCTAAAAGAGGCCAATTTCATGCATTTATGGGGGGGGGCGAACTATCTACTCTGGTCGGTCAACATATTATCTGACACATATGCAGAGCTTGTGCTGTGTGATTCATGATATATAGGGAAAGAAACTCTACGGTCTTCACGGATTATCTGACGAAGGAGGATATGGGTTGCTGATCACGCGTGAAGGTCACGCTGCAGAAGAAAGGAGGCGAATTCCCTAGCAATTTACTGAGGGAATTCAATCTCAACTATTATGTGTTATTACAGTGTTTTGATGTACAACAATCTGGAATGATCTTTGCTGCACTACGTTCATCTCTAGGGAATGTCAACTAAATTACTAGCGGAAAGGAATTTATCAACGAAGGCCCATCAAGATGCAGGAGAAATTTGGTTGTTCTGATCCAAGAAATAGAAGTTATATGGGTGCGCAAGCAAAGATCAAAAGGTCGACTGTGGATCTACTGTAACTCTGACGTTCAGTGGAGTTCAACTTTATGGATAATAATCTGGCACGATGCATCTGAGATAACGTTTTTCTAATGCTATATATTACTTCTGATGTGGAATTTGGAGATGGAGGCATGATCCGACAAAGTTCAGAAATTCATGGACGGTAATTTTCTGACGACGCAGTCTTCTAACGGAATTTCATTTAACATATAAACTATGATAGTGTTCTTTGTCGCTTTGCGCACATCATTTCGGAGTTGCTCACATGTTTAATTCGTAATTTGGTATATACTCTTCAAGCATGAGAGAGATAAATAAATAGCATAATCGATGAAATTTATTTTAACTGTGTTCTGGAACCCCGGAGATCTATGCTTGTGAAGCTTTTCGAATATACTGAAGGAAATCTGATAAACTCTACGTTGTTGATGATTCTTTTAACGATTGTGTTGCATCTATGTGGATCATACGCCATCAAATCATTGAACATTGAACTGATCTGTTTCAACTTGGATGTTTCAAAATGATGAACGTTAAACAACATTTGAACAGACACAAGATGCGCTCAACTTTGCTGGGTCATTCAGATTATGTTTAGTATAAATGTTTTACCTAACGAATCTCTTTGCAGAAGTAAGTGAAGGAAAAGATGAAATTTAATGGTTTGGGTCTTAATGATTAGCGCAAGAATTTGTGAGTCTGTTCATATATATTTCGCATGAGTTTTGTTTTGCCAATCATCAGAAAAGCGTCTTTAGTAATAGTCTGACAATAATCTAAATCGAAGTATTGAAAAACTACAATGGTTTTATATGTCTTTATTGATTGATAGAACTGTTGTTTTCTCTGAAGTGAATGCATATGCCAAGACTGCCCTCTCTAAAGATTCATTTTCATCAAAAAGGTCTGGAAGACTTTTAATTCTTATAGATTTTTAGTTGTTTCAAATAAAACTTGGATTGTTTATACATTGCACACATGTATTTAACCCATTTTTAAATGATTTTTTGAGGAAAAAACAAAAACAAACTTCTGATCATACGCGAAGTTCTTCCTTGATGATCTCCATTTCTAAACATAACTTATTACCAAAGTTAGGACTAACTTTGCGCAAAGAAATCTTGTGACTGAAAACATCCATATCTATTGTTGATGTAGGAACAGAACTTTCGTTTCAACTTTGTTTTTTCATTTACACCAGGTAACATTTATAATGTTAGTACTTTGGGTAGAAAAAAGTATGCTAATAAAAGTTTTTGAATAAAACTTTTTTAAGTTCTTCTCGTATTATTTCACTAATTATGGTCAGACCTCTGCACTTCTTAATCCAGACGGGCAATTTTGAGTTAATAGTTAAGGCTGTTGACTGTTAAGTGCAAAAAGGTTTCTTCACAAGTGATCGAATATCTTAGGCGACACGATTTTGAATCATTAGTCAAAAGGTTGAAAAGATTGATGTGGTGACTCTTACAGATTGAACACATTCATTTTACACACAACTATGACTTTGTGAAGTTCACATTGCGTGTTTAATTCTGCTAGTCTACATATGTAACGAAAATCCTTTGATTGGTAGTGTTGATCTGAAAGTCAAAATTGATGATATATAAGAAACAAACCACATGAGCTTAATATTGTCGATTGATTTTAATAGTTTGCTATTACGAAAGTAAAAAAAAGGTGGTGTGCTAGTATCTTAGAAAATATCATTCCATTTTTTAGGAATTCTTGGTTAGAAATTAATCTCTAATCATTAAATGACTATTGGCTTCTAATCATCTTACTCATAATTCTTTGAGTCTTTATTATACTTGAGCTTGCTCCAAGCACCCCGCGTGCGTCGTTAGCGAGGCGATTGAATTGATCCACCAATTGTCACAGAGCGCTCTGACAACGGGTCCTATTCTTGGAGAACCATGTCTTAGAAGTTATAGATGTCTAAATCGACTTCTCAAAAGTACAGTTTTAGACATAGGTGACTTGTCAAGTTGATTTCTCAAAATCTACTAAATCTTTTGGAGTGATTCGACTTGGAGAAGGTGCGCAATCTTTAGACAAGACCTTGTGCAAAGTTTTATCAAAAACTTTACACATTTGATAAGTCAATGAGAAAGATATGTGCAACAGACTTTCTGTAGAATCATCCTTTTCACAGATTTTCCAGAATCCTTATAATTGAATGTTGATCCTCCAAATCGGTAAAGGTTTTGACTTACTCTTGATATAGAGGTGCTCTAATTTCAAGAGTAGGTTGTTCTTTTGGAGATTAACACTCTCCATCAAAAATTGGTATGTAGCTAATTCTAATACTCCTCAAGCTCAAGGACTCCTCGGCTTGAACAATGGAGTCTCTTCTACCAAAAATGGAATTTACAATGTTTGTGTAGTGATGAAAATCACTAAAGTTGGAAATAGTTCATGGAAAAAAATGATTAGGCCTTGTCACTAGATTGTGCATGACTGCTCCTTTGTGCTGGTATGCTCTTCTTTCTACTTGTATGCCAACACTCCCCCCTTCCTAGTGTCTGTCGCCCCTCACAGACCTCTGTTCTAGAGGGTGGTCAATATAGTATTGGATAACATTGGTGGCTAGCTCGTGTTCTACTATCCGTAATCCTCGTGCTAGATCAGCTTTCAACGCATCCCAATTTATTGCATCATGGACATCGGGTTGCGGTGTCATGTAGTACTCGGAGTATATAGCTTGTTCACATGCAAAGAGATGAAGCAGGTGTGTAGGCTTTGGTGCGAAGACCTCCGAGTGATACTCCCAGAAACCTGATCTGAACATGTCCTCGAATGTCTTTTTATAGCATGCAGGGAGGTATTTGATGCGTGCATGCCAAGCATAAGCTACCGGAATGCTGGGGGTGGTGCTCATGTCATACACCAAATCGTAATTTCCATTGGTAAACCCCGGTAGACGTACCTGTGGTGCTGCTGCATTTCTAAAGGTTTTAAGTACTACCTGCATCATATCCTAAATTTTAAGCATCATTTGGGCTGCCACATGTGGCATGGGCTTCAGTCAAGGCATCCAATGTCAAATTGTTGCCATCATGTACGCTGTCGATGGGGGTCCCTGTGGTGGTGCTATGTACGGATAGTTGAGCCACTCTTTACATTGAGAATTATTCTGTATCTTTATGT
Organism: Ceratopteris richardii; assembly: GCA_020310875.1. Lineage (NCBI taxonomy): Eukaryota > Viridiplantae > Streptophyta > Polypodiopsida > Polypodiales > Pteridaceae > Ceratopteris > Ceratopteris richardii. The sequence goes on from CM035436.1 coordinate 70,939,618, forward strand.
TGAATGCTTTCCATGATCTGCGTCGTGGAACCGGCCCATAGCATGGATTGTAAAGTAGATGTAAAGGTGCATGGTTCCATGTGCGCAACATTTCAGGGTATGTCTCCAAAAGCTTTTGCCACCATGTCGGTTGATAGATCCTGCCTTTCTGTGCTTCTGGAGGGAGGTCTTCTGGTTGAAACTGTGTTGCGAAGGAAGGAATCTTTCCTGTGACTCTCTATATTTCTGAATTGTAATATGCCAGAATGACATAGTAAGGCCTATATTGGAGTTCTAATGAGAGCATAAGGCATCTAGATGACAAGTTCTTGAAGTAATCAGATTGTAACACAGTTTCTTCTATGACTCTCATGGCCTGATTTTGCACTACTGTGTGCTCCATGAGAACCTCCCATTTCTTCCACTTGTCGTAGCCATGGGGGTCGTGGTGCTTCGAAAATATCCTGTCCTTCTTCCGTTTGTCGTCCCCCTGGGAAGGGTTGTGGATCATATTCCTCTTCAAACATTTGTTCCACCGGAATGGAGACTATCTCCTCATCTGTGGGTGCCTCAAAGGGGGATGGTGGTCTTTTGTATTGGAGTAGACGTGCTTGCAATTCTGCGACTTGTTTTTGGAGATCTTGAAGGGCCTCCGAGTCCATGATAAGAGAAGTAGTTGAGTCAGTAGCTTGGGGACCCGCTGTCGTTTCTTTCTGTCTTGTCTGCTTTAGTTGACCTAGTTCTTCTGATAACTGGTCATGTGCATCGAGTAAAGTGGCATACTCTTCAAGAATGATTTTGATGCTCTCTGGGGTCACTGCTTGAAACTTGGAAGGACTAATGGGAGCCGTGGGTGGTGTCAAATGCATTGCCTATGGATGAAGGTGTGGTTTGTACAATGGAAGATGCAAGGGGAGGGAATTGGGGAATGGGAAGAGTGAATGTTGTGTCTACAGGTGATGTGTGTGCCAGTGAGATTGGTGGAGGGGGGATAGGGGAAGGTGGGAGTATGAGGGGTGGTGGAGGTGCTGTGGGTGGCAAAATGTCCATGCCCTCAAGGGTGGACGTGAGTGTAGCGTCTACCATGTTTATCAGAATGGTAGATGGTGTGTGTGTGATAGTGGTGAATAAGTGTTGTGTGGATGGTGGGAATGCGATTGACGAGGAGGGTGGGGTGGTGGCTTGAATCATTCTACAAAAGTAGTCATGGGCTGGTTGAAGGAATGGTGGTATGGGGGGTGGGAAGTGAGAGATAGGAGGCGGGAATGTCACAAAAGGGAGTGTGGTGGTAGGGAATCCAAAAAATATGGATCTAGTGTCAAGATGTCCTACGACAGAGGTCGTGGAGGCTGGTTGTCCTATGGCTATCTCCGTAAGCGGTTCAATTGATGTGGTTGTGATGGTGGTGGTTTGATAGACAGGGTTTTCAAAGGTGGAGAACAAAGTTAAACCTGAGGTGGGAGTACGAAAGATGAAGGTTTGCTTTGTGGGTTGGGTAGTCGAGGTGGTGTCTCCAGCTTGAGTTCGAGGAGGTGACGATGGAGGTATCGGTGGTAGTGGTTCGGTTGATTCATCTTGGGTGACTGGGAGCTCTTGGCCAGAGGTTACTGCTATTTGGGAAGTTGTCTCAGTGGGTTCGGATGTAATAATAGGTCCTTCCCCCGTAGTAATGGGAATTTGGATGTTTTTACCAGATTGTGGTCGTGTTTGGAATCTTCGCGGGTCATATTGAACAGGAGGCCTCTTGATCGCTGCTCGGACTGCTTCCACTACTCCATACATTTCTGCCAACAATAATAGGCCTTCGCTCTATTCGGAGTCAACTCCAACTTCTTCCAATAGTTGAGCCATGAGCACCCTACTGCTCTGTTCGATGAGGAGTTGTTGCGATCGCACGCGTTCCATGATTTGATACAGCCTTCGGAGTTCTGCTGTAAATGGGGGGGTTTCGGTGGTTTTTTCTTCTTCTTCTTCTTCTTCTTCTTCTTCTTCTTCTTCTAGGTGTCCTGGTTGTTGACCCTGCTGATCGTCATCCCAATGTACATGGCGGCCTTTTGTGGATTTCCTCCGTCTTTGGGAAGAGGTGCCTTGTTCTTCTGTGTCCAAGAAGAATTTGATATCGGAGAGTTGGGTATTCTGCAAGAATGATTCGAAGTTGAAGGTGCTCATCCCTTCAACGTCTCGAGTCGCAGCAAATTCAAATTCAGATGGGACAGGAGGAGCCGAAGGGGTAGCTTGTGATGTACCTTCAGATCTAGACCTGGGTATTCTAATGGTAAAGGGAGGTACAGTGACCTCCCCTCGTGGTAGACTTCCGGAGTAGTCAAAATTTCATGTGTCTGGACACAAGGAATCGAGCCCCTCATGCGCGTGGATTGATGTGTGGCAGTTTTGAGTCTCTTAAACATTTGTAGTTGTGCCCAAGTTAAAGAACATTCAATGGGTACATCATATGCTAAGCATTTGTAGATAATGCGTGTGATTGCACAACAACCATTCACCACTAGTTTTCTAGATGACCTTTTATTTGCTTCATACAACTACTCCACAATCCATATAGGAAGCTTAATCGGTAATGCACCTGTCTCCGCCAAGTGAAGAGGGAACCATATTCTTTTGTGAGGTTGTGTGAATCAATCTTGACCAGGAAAAGCAAAATGTTGCATGCACATACGGAGAGGGATAGACACGTTTGGTGTGAGTGCTGCGATATCTTTCAGTTTCAGTAGTTTCTGGTCCTTCATGTTAGTGGGAATGAGAGCATCCTTCTCAGAAGGTACATGTGTGCCGTGCATATTCAAAGCAGAGCTCACCAATTCCAAGGTAAGTTCGAACCTCTTCAACTCGTTGTTGCCCAGCAAAGAAGGAAGAACGAACATTCTTGGTTTGTCCTTTTCTACATCAACCTGTGTTTGTTATTACCCTTTGGAGTTGTCCTCTCCAATCATTATAGCACAAAGGATCAACTACACATCTTTTAATTGTCAATCCGGGAAGTATACAAAGACCACAACCCCTTCTACTTAATGGAATCCAAGAATAAGAGTTAGGATGACTGTTTTTCTGAGAAATTATGAAGAAGGAGAGAAATATCTAGGGTTTTGATTATCTTGAGTTCTACAACAACATTTTCAATGATCTTTGTGCCTAACGTGTGCCATTTCCACAGTAGAATACAATTATGAAGTCAAATTTCAAAAACAGTACCTGTATCACACAGATGAGATAATCACGATCTGTGAAAATTGAGAATTTCCATTTCCAGCTTTGTTCTTCTGCACTTTCTTACTCAATACACCAAGAATCACCTCTCTTCATACATCTCACTCAGAAATACACAACTGAAGCTTACAAATTCCATGGATCACACATAGAATAGACTCAACAAATCAAGAGAAAGAGCATGAAAGGGAAAACACGATTTTCTGTAGGAGAGCTCTTCACATTACTTTGGATAGCAAAAATAATACAACCAACCCTCTCAAAATAGAGGAAATTATCTTTTATACTTTTTCAAGTGTCCTCTTTCACACTTGAATTTTGGTCCTTTTCACCTTCTATTCTAAAAATATGCTATCAAAGAGCTTCCAAAAATTCTAGGAAAAATATGTATGATCCTATTTTACATGAGGAAGACTCTTCCTCAATTTTAAATCATTTGTATCAATATTTCTGCAAAATTTTGACATTTTACAAATAATTTCCCTTAAAAAAAAATGCTTCTTCTAACATTCTTTCCCTCCTAGACTTTTTGGCTCCTGACAAAAAATATTCTTGTAGATAAGTAATGAGAGGTTCCTTCATTTCTTTTTTCTTTGATAAACCTGTGACAATAGATCATGACTCCTCCTTTCTATAATGTTCAAATTATTCACCATCTCAAATAAAGCTTTCCTCCATTGTACTGCTGCCTCTGGTTTGTCTATCACATCCTTCTTCAAGTATTCAATATATGCAGCTTCATATGCAGTGAGTCTTGATTTTGTGACTACTGATAAATTCCCAAAGATTTCTGACTCTCTTTCAAAAAATCCGTAGTCGAAGGCATCCTCAAAAATTTGAAGATAATGGCTACCCGAAAATACTATTCTACTGTAATATGAAATTAAGAAAATTCGGTCTGGAGTTTTGCTTAGATCAAAGAGTAAAGCATCAGTCGGTGAATTGAATCCAATGTAATGGAGAGTCCTGATATCTGTATCTGTGAATGTTTGTATACATGCTACTATGAGTCGCATCACTCTAATTAATAGAATACAAGGTGAATCATTTGTATGTAGTTATAATAGACTCTGCTGTATCAATCATATACTTCTTGGTTGGCCATGTTCTTGCTTTAGGTCCTTCTATTTTTGGAAAATTCAGCCATTTTGCTGGAATCTGCCTTGCATTTCTTCTTTCCCAAAACACTGTCCATTCCCTTCTTCGTGCTACTGGACAATAAGCTGGATTTATCTTTAGCTGCAAAGGTGCCTCTTTCGAGATTTTCATGCACTCCTTGTTGGCATCTAACCACTTGTTCCTCCATTTAGGATTAGCCTTTTCAAACAATTCCTTAGTGACATTAATATCCTCTTCATATTCCAAATATCTATTTGATGGTAGTCCTACCCTTTCAATCTGGTAATTTTTAATACTCTCCATAATCATACAAAAATGGTATACCTAGACCATCTGCTGCCCAATGGTGTTGATCTAGGTTTACTCCTTTGTTGAGAGCAAAATTCACAATCTGTTCTTCATATTCATTATGCATTTTTCTTATAAATTCCATTCTTGATTCTCTGTCTGTTAGAAGTTTTTGAACAAATTCTTTTAAATATTATTCAACAGCTTTGTCTTTTGGTTCCTCAAAATTTTGAATTCTGTTGTCTTCAGCTTCTTCATGTTCCACTGCTTGTGTAGTCACCACCTGTTCTTCAACCTGTTTTTGTGAATCCTCCAAGTTTTCCTTTAACTTCTCCACCATCAACATTAATCCTTGGTTCTGGGATAGCAATAATTCTTTTTCTGATTTCCACTCACTTCTTTCTTTTTCTATATTCAATTGCCATTCACTCCTTTCTTTTGCTATATCCAGATGTAATTTGTTGTATCCTCTCATTGCACTTGCAGCATGTACACTAGCTTGCTTCTCCATTTCTTTGAATTCTTTCAATTCTGCTTGTAACCTTATAATTTCTTTATTCAACTCCTCCTTCTCATCCTGGGTTATTGGTACAATCTTACTCTCTTCTTTCATTTGGCCTTCCTCCATCAACAATCCGTTTATATCTTCATTTGCCTTGACCATGATCTGATATGATCTTTGAAGGATTCTAAATCTTCCTTCTATTTTCTTTAATTCCATTTCCATTTTGCTACTATGCTCCATCTGCTTAGCACATTTGTCTTCAAGAAATTGAATTTTATTTTGTTGTTGAACCTCCAGTTCTTCCAATGAGATTATCCTTTTACTCAAATCTTCATTTCTTCCCTGAACAACCCTCAACTGTTCCTCTAACTGTTACTTTTCTTTCTTTTGCTCAGAAATAATTCTATTGCCTTTCACAAACTTTGATTCAACCACCATGCCTGATATAATCATATTCCTATTGGATGGTCTGATTTGCTCTATATTACTCATGATAACTGTTGGAACAGAACAATCAAACAATTAGTGATTACATGAAGTCTAGAAGTGGAAATATAAATGGAAGATTGAAGATCAGTTTCAAAGAGAAGAATAGAATAAGAAATTTGTCTTTTGTACATTTTCCTTGTAAATATTTCAATGTATTTGAAAGAATGACGAGTTAGACTCGTATATATATATATATATATATATATATATATATATATATATATATATATATATATATATATATATATATATATATATATATATATATATATATATATATATATATATATATATATATATATATATATATATATATATATATATAAGTGCTCATGATCGATATAGAGAGATAGAAGAGATAGAGAAGACAATAGATGAGTAGATGATGAACATTGTATGTAGTATCCATCAGATGTATGAAAAGTTATGAGAAGAAAAGTTTTTAGAAGAATTGCGTGTCGATTTTTTCCTGATTCTCCTTCTGTGGTTTTTAGAGAATTCCTTTTGCACACATCTAAGTCCATAGTTAATCTATCTATGGCTAAAGTTTGAGAGTCCAATTGCGAACAGGCTGAGAGAATTTTAAATAGGAACATTCATATGTGTGTTCTAAGTGTCTTCTGAAACAGGTGCATATTTCGTGGTCAAAGAAATGGACAGTGCTCAGTGCACAGTGTAAAGTTTGACACAAATAAGGACTCAAAATTTAAGTTGATTAAACGGGCTATAAATTGGGAGAACCATAGCTTAGAAGTTACAGGTGTCAAAGTCGTCAGTACAGAGAGGCAGTTTCAGACATAGGTAAAGTGTTTGAGTCATTTCTCACATTCTACTCAATCATTTGAAGTGATTTAACTTGGAGAAGGTGCACAATCTCTAGGCGACACATTCTACAAAGTTCTATAAAAAATTTTACACGAATGATTAGTCAATGAGTGATTAATCTGCAGCAGACTTTTCAGAGAAGTAATTTTCTCACAGTTGATCAATTCTTGATAGTTTGATAATTGATTTTCAAAATTGAGTGGAGTCTGAAGTTATTCTTGATATAGAGTGGTCTAACATCAAGGATAGCTTGTTCTTTTGGAGATTAACACTCTCCATCAGTGGCATCGGAGCAGGTTGTATCAAAATTGAGGAAAGGAAGACTCCGACTACTGCAGACATACAAACTTTACATTTCGAAGGATCAAAAGGATAAAGTGTGAAGAAAGATTGAAGGAAGACACATTAAGGAAGTCAAAAGGAGTGTCATTCGAAGTAAAGGTACATTTGTTATTCATAAAATTTGAAGAACTCAATACACAGGTAAAGAAAGGATGGGAGATTCTCTTCAGATAGAGAAATTGGATAGAGAGAACTATCCTGCATGGTCAATGAGGATGGAAGCTCATCTTATGATCAAAGACTTGATAGCTTACATTACAGGTGAAGAAGAAAAGCCTCAATTAAGAGATCCTAGTGCTCCAACTAGGGAGGAATTGTCAGATTTGAAGAATTGGATGAAGAGAGATGCTCAAGCTAGGAGCATTATCTATATGGCAGTCAATGACTACTTGCTACCTCACATTAGAGGTCTTGAAAGTGCAAGTGATATATGGAATGCTTTGGAAGAGCATTTCCAAAATACCACAAAGTCAAGGAAGGCTTCATTATGGGCAGAGTTTACTACTTTCAAGAAGAAGGCTTCACAATCAATATCAGATTATGTGACAAAGATGAAGGACGTTGCAGATTCTTTAGGTGCAGTGGATGAGGATATTGAAGAAGACAAATTGGTAAGACAAATTATCACAGGGCTTAGAGGAGATGAGAAGTGGAAGCCTTTTATTTTGTCTACAGAACTTTCATTAGATCATTTCACTCCTGATTTGAATCAATTGTTAGGACATATGCTAACTTTTGAGAATGATATTAAAGGAGATGTTGACAAGAGTGCAGGTCATGCAATGTACTCTAAAGACAAGAAGAAAGCTAACAAAGGAAAGCAACAATTAGGTGAAGATGAAGGTACTTCAAGCCAAGCAAATTTCCTAAGAGGAAGAGGAAATGGTAGAAATAGAGGAAGAGGCAGAAATAACAAAGATAATGTCAGAGCTTGTTGGATATGTGGTAAGACCAATCATCTATCTCATGATTGTTGGCATAATAATCAAAGCAATGGTAATTTTAGTCAGAACTTTAATCAAAGAGCAAGAGGTGGTAGATTTCAGAGAGGAAACTTCAGAGGTAGAGGTGGTAGGAATTCTTTTGGAAGCGGTGGAGGAAGAAACTTCCAAAGTCAATCCTATAATAACACCTACTACAATTATGCATCAGATCAGAAAGAAGATTCGACTCTTATTATGAATGCAACCTGTGAAGTCTCACATGAAGACATGAGAGTATATTACATTGACTCAGGATGTAGCAACCATCTGAGTGGAAACATTGCCTTGATGACTGATTTAGATTATAGTGCAATTAATCATACAGTCCAAACAGGTGATAATACAAAGCACAAGGTAAAATCAATTGGTTCAGTCAAAGCCAAAGATGGAAGCACTCTCTTGAGTAAGGTTTTGTATGTTCCTACAATTCCAAAGAATTTGATGAGTGTAGGTCAAATTGTGGAAAAAGGATATGAGGTAAGGTTCACTAATGATGGAGTTTATGTTGAAGACCCTAGTCAAGGGTATAAACAGATTGTTATAGGAAAGAAGGAAGGAAGACTCTTCACATTAAAGGTACAAGGAAATATTGGACATGCTATGTTTACATATGGAGAGCAGAAGGTATCTGAATTGGATCTTTGGCACAAAAGACTTGGACATTTTAATGAGAGAGGTATCAAAGAAATGATAAACAATGGTTCAGTACTTGGATTGCCTAACATTTCAATCAACACATGACATAGAGATGTGCAGCATGTCAGTTAGGTAAGGCTCATAAGCAATCATACAATAAGCATGGTTTTATGTATTCAGAAAGACTTGAATTGGTACATACAGATGTGTGGGGTCCTTCAAAGGACTTTAGTATAAATGGTTCAAGATATTATGTTATATATGTTGATGATGCTACTAGGTGGATCATAATCTATGTGATCAAAGACAAATCAGAAGTGTTTAATACATTTAAACACTATCATGCATATGCAGAGAGAATTACAGGTCAAAAATTGAAGAGGTTAAGGTCAGATGGAGGGGGAGAGTATTTCTCTAATGATTTCAATGATTACTTGTGGAATGCAGGTATAAAGAGAGAAGTTACTTGCAGGTACTCTCCTCAACAAAATGGGGTAGTAGAAAGAAGAAGCAGGACACTTGTTGAATTTGCAAGATCCATGATGAAAGAGAAGAATTGCCCAAATTATTTGTGGGCTGAGGCTGTAAATACAACCACATATTTGGTTAATAGATTGCCTTGTAAAGCTTTGCAGGGTATGACACCATATGAAGCTTGGTGGGGTAAGAGACCTACCTTGGATCATTGTAAAATATTTGGATGCTTGGCATATGCATATGTGCCATCTCAATTGAGGCATAAATTGGAGCCTAAAGCAGAGAAGTATGTATTCATTGGTTATGATGACAAGCAGATGGGTTATAGGTTGTGGAGTCCATCTACAAAACAATTCCTTGTGTCCAAGGATGTTACATTTGATGAGCAAAGTACTTGGTATGCAGGTACATCTAATGTGTATGCAGAAGTTGAAGAAATTATGAATCAGAAGAAAGGTAAAACAAAGGTTCATATATTTGATGAAGAAGAGAATAATGAAATACAGGTTGAAGGTGAAGAAGTGCCAAGGTTTGATCCAGAGTGTGATGAACCAGAAACCTCAAGAAGTGGAGATCTCAGGAGGTCTACAAGGCACAAATGGCAACCTACAAGGTATAGCTATGATACTTCATTCTTGACTACTAAGGACTATGCTTACATGATACAAGCAGATGAAGATCCATCTACATATGATGAAGCCAAAGGGAAGAAGAATTGGGAAGAAGCTATGCAAGAGGATTATGATGCATTGATGGAAAATCAGACATGGGATTTGGTCCCTAAACCTAATAGCCAGAAAATCATTGGTTGTGAGTGGGTTTACAAAACAAAAAGGTTTGCAGATGGAAGTGTGTCTAGGTACAAAGCCAGACTTGTTGTGAAGGGATATGCACTGACATATGGAGTGGACTATGATGAGACTTATAGTCCTGTGGCAAAAATGACAATCATCAGAACACTCATAGCAATTGCTACTTGCAAAGGTTGGAAATTATCTCAATTAGATGTTAAAAATGCTTTTTTGAATGGTTACATTTCAGATGAAGTTTACATGGAGCAACCAGAAGGGTTCAAAGATCAAGTGTATCCAAATCATGTGTGTAAGCTTAAGAGAGCTTTGTATGGTTTGAAGCAGGCTCCAAGGGCATGGAATTATAGGCTTGTAAAGTTCCTGAAGGAACTTGGATTTCAAGCATCAAAGGCAGATAGTAGCTTGCTAGTCAAAGCAAGTGAAGATGGACTTATTTATGTTTGTATTTATGTTGATGACATAATACTTACAGGAACAGATGACAAAGGTATAAAAATGATTAAGAAACAGATGGAGAAAGAGTTCAAAATCAGTGACTTGGGAAATTTGTCATTCTTCTTGGGAATGGAGATTTCATATACTCAACATGGAGTATATGTAACTCAAGAAAGATATTTGAAAAATTTGCTAACCAAATTTAAAATGGAAGATTGCAGGACAGCATCAGCTCCAATGGAAGTGAATCATAGATTGACTAAATATGGAGGAGAAGAATTCAAAGATATGAAGCTCTATCAGAGTTTGGTGGGTAGCTTGATTTATGCTACATTAACAAGACCTGATATGTCATATGCAGTTGGAGTTCTATCTCAATTCATGCATTGTCCTAGAAAGGAACATTGGACTGCAGGACAAAGAGTACTTAGGTACATCAAGGGTACACTCAAAGAGGGGTTGTACTATGGGTTTACTTCAGATACAAGAGTCAAAATATATAGTGATGCAGATTGGGTAGGTAATATGGATGATAGAAGATCAACACATGGATATTTGTGTTATGTGGGAGACAAGCTAATCTCATGGTGTTCTAAGAAGCAACATACAGTTGCTTTATCATCTACAGAAGCAGAATACAAAGGTATGGTGGAAGCTGCAAAAGAAGTAATATGGCTAAAGACACTTATGAAGAGTTTTGATGTGATTCAGAGTATTCCTATCATTTGTGGAGACAATATGAGTTCTTTATATTTGGCAGCAAATCCTGTGTTTCATGCTAGAACTAAACATATTGAAATTCAATATTATTTTTTGAGAGAGAAGGTTATTGATAAAGAAATTCAAGTCATGCATACTCCTACAAAATATCAACTTGCAGATATGATGACAAAAAGTTTGGATGGACCAAAGTTGCAAAGGTTTAAAGATATGGCAGGGATAAAGAAGATGCAGGTAATCACAATTGATGATTGAGGGGGAGCTGTTGGAACAGAACAATCAAACAATTAGTGATTACATGAAGTCCAGAAGTGGAAAGATAAATGGAAGATTGAAGATCAGTTTCAAAGAGAAGAATAGAATCAGAAATTTGTCTTTTGTACATTATCCTTGTAAATATTTCAATGTATTTGAAAGAATGACGAGTTAGACTCGTATATATATATATATAGATAAGTGATCATGATCGATATAGAGAGATAGAAGAGATAGAGAAGACAATAGATGAGTAGATGATGAACATTGTATGTATCATCCATCAGATGTATGAAAAGTTATGAGAAGAAAAGTTTTCAGAAGAATTGCGCGTCGATTTTTTCTTGATTCTCCTTCTGTGGTTAATCTTTAGAGAAATCCTTTTGCACACATCTAAGTCCATAGTTAATCTATCTATGGCTAAAGTTTGAGAGTCCAATTGCGAACAGGCTGAGAGAATTTTAAATAGGAACATTCATATGTGAAAAGTTCTAAGTGTCTTCTGAAACAGGCGTAGATTTCGTGGTCAAAGAAATGGACAGTGCTCAGTGCACAGTGTAAAGTTTTACACAAATAAGGACTCAAAATTTAAGTTGAGAGGTAAGCCATCTATGGCTAAAAGCATTTGATTAAACGGGCTATAAATTGGGAGAACCATAGCTTAGAAGTTACAGGTGTCAAAGTCGTCAATACAGAGAGGCAGTTTCAGACATAGGTAAAGTGTTTGAGTCATTTCTCACATTCTACTCAATCATTTGAAGTGATTTAACTTGGAGAAGGTGCGGAATCTTTAGGCGACACATTCTACAAAGTTTTATCAAAAAATTTACACGAATGATTAGTCAATGAGTGATTAATCTGCAGCAGACTTTTCAGAGAAGTAATTTTTTCATAGTTGATCAATTCTTGATAGTTTGATAATTGATTTTCAAAATTGAGTGGAGTCTGAATTTATTCTTGATATAGAGTGGTCTAACATCAAGGATAGCGTGTTCTTTTGGAGATTAACACTCTCCATCAATAACTTTACAGGCAGACCTAATATCCTTGGGTATCCTTTCTAACTCAGTTTCCAATTCTGTCTGTTTTACTTCTATCTGCTTCTCCTCCTTTAGCTCTTCTTTGCAGCGTCTTCCTCATACTCTAGTGTCTGATCCTCTTCCTTCTCTTTTTCTTCTTCCACCTCTTTTGCCTTCTTTTTCTCAATTTCCTGTTGTTTCTCTTCAATGACCTGTCTTTCCTTTATCTAGACTTTGTTTGCCTGGATTGAAATTGAGTCACTCTCTGTTGAGATCTTTATTTGATCATTTAATTGCTGCTCCTTTTGTCCCTCCTCCTGCTCATCTATGTCCATAAGATCTAATTCTTCTTCCTTTTCCTGATTTTCTATATGTGTGGACTCTTCCTTATGATTTAGATCATAAAGTACCTCTTCTATACTGTGATTTATTTGTGTTTCTGTTTTCTCTTCTGTATATTCCTTAGAATCTGCTCTTTCTGATCTTTCCACTAGTACAATCTTTTCTTCTTTTTTACTTCCATCCTCTTGATTTTGCATCTGACTACCTAATTGCATCTTACTTTCCAAACCTTGTTTTTTCTCAGATAGTTGATACTGAAATTGTTGTGAGGGTTTTATCCATATGGCTGGAAATCCTGTGTCTATCAATCCACTACTGAATTCTTTCCTTGCTTCAATTTCTTCTTCCCCCATTACTTCTTTTCATTTTAATATCCTTTTTTCCTCCCCAGGACTAACTTGTTTTGCTGCTTCTTCATGGACCTGTATCCCTTGTGACTTCTGGCTCAAATCTTCTGGTGTTTTGTTTTTTTCAAATGCTTGTACTGTCATTATTGGTGTGCTAGGTATTGAGAGATTTAAACTCTTGAGAAGAAAATTCTCTATATCACTTTCTGAATATGATGAAAATTGTGAGGAACTGGCTATCCCTTGTTTGTCCATTCGATGTTCTTCTAATGCAATTGATTCCTCTTGATTCTTTTCTTCTAATGACAATTTTACTGACTCCTCCATCTGTACATGTTCAGCTTCCTTATCCTTATTCTTTTTGGTTAACCTCTTTTTCTACACAGGTTTTTTCTGAACTTTCTTCTTCACTACTACTGTAGTTCTGGTTTCCGGAGGACCTTGTAATTCCTTAAAATATGCCAACAATTCCACTTCCTTTTTGACAAATACTTCTTCAGTTTCTGAAGCCATCATCTGATCATGTAGCTCTTCGTAATGCTCCACTTCTTCTTTTATCCAATCAGTTGCTTTACACGAATAATTCTCCAACATCTTTTGATATTGAGCTTCATAAATTGCTCTTTTATCATTCCCTTGAGTTAGATAAGCATACAATTGTTCCTTACTTGTTTGAGGTGGATGAGGTTCCTTTGAGGACTGTACTTCTTTTTGACCACCTTCATTCTATTCTTTTGTTGCTTCCTCTTGTTCCAATTCTACTTTCTTGGGATCCAATCTTCTCTTCTTTACTGGAATAAATTCTTCTGATACCCCTTTCCTTTTCCTTTCTGATCCCCTCATGCTTGTTTGGGCTTCTGCTTCTCTTATGGACATCATCTTAGAAGGACTTTTGACTCTTGACATCAAAATCCTGAAATATTGAGCTTCTGGAGCCAATTTCAGCTGATCCTCCATACCTAAAACATGATATATAATTCTGGTTAGAAACTGTGTTCCATTCATAAACTTCTTCTGTTCCCAATGCTTTGATGCTTCCTTCAATTGGTCATGGATGTAGGGAGTTACATCCATTACTCCAAATGGTTTGGTCCTATCCTTATTATTGAACATAATCAGTGTCACCAGCTTATGCGGCATGGTATATCTAGGCAACTTTGGAAAACACAAATATTGAAGAAAAATTCTGATAGCATATTCTTCATTCTCTTTTCCTTTGAAATCCACAAATTTGGAATATCCCGCATAGGTTGCTTTATTTTTCTTGACAATACTATCATCCAACTTAGTTCCCATGGAATAAAATTGGAGAGCTGCCCTGATGTGTTCTGCTTTTATAGTAATCTGTACCTCTTTGTTCTCTTTGTCCTTGACTGAACATCTAAAATATGCTTCATTGCTTTTGCCAACTTCCAGTAAACTATTCATAACTTGTGATACTCTCTCAAAATCTACAAAGAAAAGAGGTTCATCCAGTAGTCTGTGTAACCCCACTGCTTTCCATCTTTTATAATTGACTGCAATTTTTTGAAATTTGTAGAATTCCTAACATAGCATTGTATACTTATGACCTCCTACTCCTATTGTAAAGATGTGCTGACCAATGATACTAAGAGTTTCCTTCAGTTCTTTGGCTATCTTCTCGGCTTCTGGAATATCCTGTTCTTCTTCTGATTCTAGTTCTATATCTTCTATCACTACTTCATTGTCCAAAAACCAATGTCCTCTAGACAAGGTTATTGAGTCTGCTTTGAAGTCATGAATTGGTAATTCTTTTGCATTCACCATTCTGAAAAAATGTATCATAACCAAAAGAAAACTCCACGCACATGAGTCACAAGAAACATAAAAGAAATCACATTTGTCTTAAGATGTAATGAAAAAAGATATAACTCAATTGAAGTGATCATCACATGTGTAGCAAGATGTCTAGTGCTCTCTTCCCTTCTCTCTTCTTTATGTATTTTTTTTAATAATAAAAAGAAAAAATGAATGAATTTTTAAGAAAATTTAGATTTCTTTTTTGGAAAATGATTAAACAATGATGGAAAGACTAGTGACTGCTTAATCCTGCCAAATTATAACCTATATCTTGCTTGTGCTATATAACTTATGTAAACAAAAGAGTTGTTGTTTTTTCTCTCTTTTTCTTTCTCTTTTTTTTTTTAATAATAATTTCCTCTTTTCTCTCTTCCCCTCCTATTTCACTACAAGAAAAAGGGGGGCGTAGCGACGCCCCCAAATTGGAAAAAAAACGGGAAGTGTCGCTTATGCGACGTGGTCGTCGCATAAGCGACAGTCAAAATTTCGAATTTTTTTTTCCCGACCCTCGTCGCATAAGCGATGCTAGCGTCGCTTAGACGACGTTAATTAAAGAGCGTCGCTAATTTCGTCGCTGCCTAGCAACGTTGGCAAACTGTAGAGCGTCGCATATGCGACGCTTTGAAATGTAAAAAAAAAAAATTGATTTCTCCCGGCACATTTGTGCCGGGACTTGGACGCGAGCAAGAAGAGACCGAGAGAGAGAGAGTGAGAGAGAGAGAGAGCGCGCGAGAAAGAGAGAGGGCCGCACAAACTAACAGCAAGCAGGTATGCGCACACACACACACTTACATACACATACATATGTACACACACACATATACACACATAGACACACACACATACACATACACACACACATACACACAAATACACACACATATACACACATACACAAATAAGGTTGCATACACACATGCACACATAATGCATACACATGCACACAATACACATACATATACACACACATACATAGACACATACTGTAGCTCAAGCGTAAGCACCACCTCCTTTACTTGTCAATCCGTGGAGACGTGAGGACCGGTATGAAGACCATGAGCAAGTGAAGGCACAAGTGTGTGAGTGAAAGCACACAAGCATGCACACACATACACACACACGCGCGCAAAGCAAGATCAAAGCAAGGAACAATGGAAAGCTTCTATTGCAAAAGAGTTCTCTTACAAAAGCTCTATTCTCTAACAAGCCAACCCCAAAAATGAGCTCTCTAGCTCTTTTTATAGTTTTTTGACTAGTTTTGGCCCTGTCCAGACCTAGTGTCCGGCCTAGTTAAAAATTAGGTTCCATGGCTTATTTGAGGACTCAAACGAAGTCTAAAAATTATGAAAATTGGTACGATGGTACTTCTAATACTCCTCAAGCTTGAGGACTCCTCGGCTTGAACAAAATGGAGTTACTAAAAATAGATAATGGTATTTACAATGGTTTTTAGTGATGAAAATCACTATTTTTGTAGGGGATTCTTCTGAAAAATTGACATACACTCCTTGGAGCTCCCTACTTGCTCTCTCTTCTTCTATGTCCACTTCTTTGATGTGCTTCCATGCTTTGTCCTTGACCTTGAGCTTCAACACTCCCCCCCCTCTCGAGTCTGTCGTCCCTGACAGACCCTTGTTGTAGTGGTTGTTCCAAGTAGTGCCTTGAGAGGGAGTGTCCCTTCTGTATGAACACAAGTCGTCCGACGTTCTTCATCTATCACTGTGAGTCTTTGCAGGTTGTAGTCTCTTGGTATGTGCTTCTGCCTTGGATTCCAGCATGACTGTGTCGTTGTGAGTCTCCGTTGATGTTTTCTAGATCTTCCAAAGTTGATCTTCATAGTAGTCATGCCAAGTACTCATAACCCATATTGAGTGATGGGTAAGTGTGTTCGTGCATGGGTTGAGGAAAATATGTGCCTTGTGCACGGCCTTGTAATGTAGCCCTATGAATGTTTACTTGGGAAATGCATTGGAAGAAGAATGGTGCAAAAATTGGGGCTCTTGAGCTAAGTGCTCAAGGGTATGCCGACGAAGAGGTTTCCTACGCTATTATGGCTATGATGTTTCCAAAGTAAAGATGCTTACCATGGAGAAGGTCGATGGATGTTCATCTCTTCATGTTGTACACTTGGCGTTTGGGATGGACCATTGTTGATGGATGTCCGTGTTGATGGTCCACTGATGAGATCTTTTGAATGGCAGATCCCCTCTCCTCCAGAACTATCCCTTGCAGATATCTCCTTGGATGCTATTGTACATACAGTAGTTAAGCATCACTCAAGTTGTGGACCTTCAAGCTCTTCACTCCTACCATAGTAAGAGGAAACCATAGTTGTGGATGCCCTGCTCATGCTAAGTTCTTGACATCTATGAGATAAGGCAGCAATTAAATCATCTGCGAGCCAAGACACACTTCTATCCAAGCTGATAAATGCCCAGTAATCGATGGTTCAATCTTCAACTAAGCATGACTCATTCATGTTCCATGAGCGAAACCTGGGAACAAGTTCTTCCTCGTTTTTTTTTTTTTTTTTTTTTTTTTTTTTTTTTGGAACAATATCACAAAACAAGAAGACAGATTTTAGTATCAATCAATAAAAATCTTTGACATATGTCAATGTGCTCTTGTGCCTGGGATTCTCAAGTGTGTCTATGCACGGCCGTGTAATGTGGCCCTATATTAATGCATACTTTGGAAATGCATGACCTGAATGGTGCAAAAGACAGGGTTGTGCAAGGAGCACATGGTTGTTGCTCGTCGAGGCTTGATGTTACTTGCAAATATGGACGCCATCTTTCTTGGATGTCTCCATGGAATCGCGAGATGATGTATTCCTTCTTATCGGAATCCATTTGAGAACAGCATTTGGCACAGTAGAGATCACTTCAGGCGACTTCATCTTTGGATGCTTTCTGAACTGTGGTATCCAATGTGTTTGGCCCTTTGGTTCGGTGTAGGCTACTTGTACTTTTGGCTTCCAAACCCATATCCTTTTTGCACGTCTTCCTACTATTGTTGAAGAGCTGATTTGATCTTCTTTCGGTCTCTGTACGTGGTTCATACCCTCTTCTCTTTTTGGATTCTTTGTTGAGACCTTTCGCATGTGGGAGAACATAGGTTGTTGTAGATGTAGGAGCTTCTCAGGTACCCACATCTGTAATTGCCCTTGTTGAGCTGCAACTAACTTCTTAGGCACCCAAACTTGTTGGATACCTTGTGATTGAGCTTGTCTGAGCTGCTTCCCTCGTCTTCTGGCCTGGTTGGCTTGCCTAGATGGGATTTGTGGGGGCAAGGCTGGTGGTTGCTCTCCTTTGCGTACCCATATCTGCTTCATGCTCGGAACTGCTTTTTTATCGAATGGTGTCTTTCTATTTGATGTAGCAGTTGTCGTGAACGGTTGTGTTTGCTTGTATGGTGGACTCACTACTGTGGCTACTTGATTCTTTGGAGAAGAAGAAAGATCCACCCGCCTTCGAACCTGGTCGTCCACGATTGACTCCTTCTGCATCATAGAGCTTTTGACACATACAACATCTTCTTTCATATGATTAGTCTTGGAAGAACTAAGAGAGTGTGTGGTGCCATGATCTAGGAGCATGCAGTTCTCTAATTCTAATGTAATGCATTGTTCATGTACCCAAACTTGAAGAATTTGACTTCTTAGGTTTAAGTTAACTGCATGATCATAGATCCAATCTTGACCCAAGACAAGTGGTTCTGTAAGGTTCTCATCTTGACATACTAGCGCTTTGACTTTCATTGGAACATCTTGAAAGTAGATGGGAAGTTCCACCTCGCCCAAACAAGGGGTTTCCACACCTCCCAATCCTATGAGATAAGCTTCTATGGGATTGATGTTCAACTGCAAGTCTTGGCAGTAGGAAAGTCTAACTGCACTACTTGCTGCACCTGAGTCAATCAAT
Organism: Ceratopteris richardii; assembly: GCA_020310875.1. Taxonomy (NCBI): domain Eukaryota; kingdom Viridiplantae; phylum Streptophyta; class Polypodiopsida; order Polypodiales; family Pteridaceae; genus Ceratopteris; species Ceratopteris richardii. The sequence continues at coordinate 70,958,157 of CM035436.1, forward strand.
GCTTTCACCGTCCTTGCACCCTTCCCTTGTCCTATCTCTATGGTCACAAAGGGTCTTCGGTCAATGACCTGAGAAGTCGCTATGCCTGACTTTTGGCACATATCCATGTGATATTTTGGAGCTTTTGAGTTGACATCTAGGCCAAGTCGTCTTAACTTATTTCGCCTTATGCGCTCTCTAGCCTCTGCCTGTGCTTCTTCTCTCACTCTTAACTCTTCTTCTTTTCGTTTCTTAGCAGTGTTGAGTCTCATTAGCATGTCCTCTGTAAGAGGTTCTTGATATAACTTGACTCTACAACCACTAATATAGTTTGGCAAGATATCACCTTCTAAAGTAGCCAATTGAACAACGCCACTAGTGGAAATTTTGTTAATGATCATGGGTCCATACCCTCGTTTTTCCAACTTACGGGCATGTTGTTTCAGTGTGTAAACCAACACTAGATCTCCCTCTTTCAGTCCCTTATCCTTAATGTGTGCATCGAAGTAGGCCTTTTGCCTTTTCTTTGCAGCGTAGATGCCTGCAGCCGCTCGTAGTCTTGTCTCACCTAAGCGTTCTAGATCAAAGATCCTAGATGACAATTCATGTCCATTCCACTCATGCTCTTGTGCTACTTTTAAAGCAGGGATTAAGAAATCCAGTGGTAGCACCGCATTCTGTCCAAAGACCATCTGAAATGGGGTGGCATTGAGTACTGTTTTGTAGGCAACTCGATAAGCCCAAACAACATGATGAAGTTGTTTGTCCCAATCAGAGTGTTTATTATTTACCAATTTTGTCAATACGTTACAAAGGATCTTATTGGTACTCTCGGCTTGTCCGTTAGCTTGTGGGTGATAGGGGGCAGATTTCTTATGTATCACCAAGAATTCTTGGAGAAGATTTTCAATGACTTCATTCAAGAAGTGTGTGCCTCTATCGCTCACTAACTCTATTGGTAGCCCATATCTCGTGAACACATTCTCGAATAAGAACTTAGCCGTCGTCTGAGCATCATTCTTTGTTGTGGCTTTCACTTCTACCCACTTGGTAAGGTAATCTGTGGCTACAATAATATACTCTGCATGGGAGTTTCTAGCAGGGGGATTAATAGGATCTATGAAGTCTATGCCCCACTTGGAAAATGCACGCCCTCCCATCATTGGCCTCAAAGGCATCTCGTCTTTTCTAACTGGATATTGTGCACGTTGGCATGTGTCACATTTCTTCACATAGGTATGTGCATCCATATGAAGAGTGGGCCACCAAAGTCCTGAGAATAGAATGGTCTTAATCACTCGGTCAGGACCAAAATGTCCACCTGCAACACCACTATGTGCAGTCTCTAAGACCCTTAAATAGTCTGATTCATGAACGCACAGTCTTAAGTAACCATCTTTACCTCTTCGGTATAGGTTCTCTCCTACTAAGGCATAGCCTTGAGCCTCTTGCTCCATATTTCGTCTTCTTGCTAGACTGGCCTCTTTGGGTAATCTTCCCGATCTCATAAACTCTACCAATGGAGCACTCCAATCTGGAATTAATGATACTTGATAAAGGGTCGCATGCTCCACTGGTGGTCTCTCTCTGCACATTGGACAATTCTTGATCCACTCATGTATTTCTTTGTCCATGCTAGGCCAATACACTCCTAAACATTTCAAATTCTGCAATGTTCGTTGTTTAGAATAGTGATTTCCTAGCAATCCCTCATGAGCTTGCTGCAACCAACTACTATGTTCATCATCCTCGACACAACAAGCTAATACACCCTCAGTATCTTGTTTGTACATGCTTCCTGCCAATATGTGATATTTTTGTGATTTTACAATTTCTTCTTGTGATGTTTTCACATTCTTATTTGCAGGGCCGAAGGTTAGGACTGGTACCAACTTATTTGCCCATTTAGGAACAACTTCCAAATTGAACAGATAAGCATCAGGTAGTTCATCAGACACTCCTTGTGGTGACTCTCCTGAAGTAATGCGAGAAAGGTGATCTGCCCGAAGGTGGGTTCTACCTTTCCTGACAACAACTTCAAAGTCATACTCCATTAGTAAGAGGAACCATCTTACTAAGCGTCCAGTATTGCAAGGTTTATTGACCAAATATAACAAAGCTTGATGATCAGTGAAAAACTTGAACTTGTTGGCCAATAAATAGTGTCTAAACTTGAAATGCAAAGATTCCCCATTCGGTGGCAAAAGCCGTCTTGTGTTGATCTTCTGGGGCAATGGCTACTTGGTTGTAACCTGAAAATCCATCAAGAAAGCTATAAACTTCCTTGCCTGCAACACGCTCCAATAAATGTTCGGTGATTGGAAGCGGATAGCTATCTCTGATTGTAGCAGCATTAACTTTTTTCAGGTTAATGCACACTCGCAACTTTCTGTTCTTCTTGGGCACTACTACAATGGGGGACACCCATTCAGTATGATCAATCTCATAGATGAATCCAACTTCAATCAACCTATCAATTTCTTCTTTTATTTTGGCTGCATAGGTATCATTATATGTGTAGGGCTTCTGTTTGGTGGGCTTGGCATCAGCAGTCATGGGGATAGTATGAGAGCAAATTCTTGGATCTACCCCTTTCAAGTCTCTATAGTGCCACGCAAACACATCCCTATATTCCCTTAATAGAGCTACAAGCTCCATTTCTTCTCTTGCACTTAGGTCATCTCCTATATATGTGCATCTCTCTTCGTTCTCTTCAATGGTCACTACAATCTTCTTGGTCTTTTCTTTATTATCATATGATTCTCCTATGATGGCCTCTCTCTTAGGCATTCGTACCAAAATTTTGTGGTCGTCAACTTCATATTTCTTGAAGTTTTCTGGTACTTCAAACAATGATTCCTCCTCTTCTTGTTTCACTGCTTTTCTTTTCTTTTTCTTTTGACTACTTTCGCTTCCATCCTTTGAGTTTACCGTTTTAATACTTGTGAGAGGTTCTTCTTCTTTCTGGGTGAACACTCCTATATCTTCTAGATAGTGCTGCTCTGAGTTAAAGCAACTATCCATCACAATGGACTCTATATCATCGTCATTCTCTTCTTCTTCTATGACATCACTAGGGTCACATTCTTCTAGCAAGGGCTGACACATGAACACTGAGATATCATAACCTTCCTCATCACAATGAGGTGTCCATTGTTCTTCATTGACAGCAATGTCCATGGTGGCTAAGATTTCTCGCCAGCCATGAGGTTCGAACTCCTCATCTGGAAAGATCATCGGTGTGTATGCTGGGTCTCTAACTGGTCTATCTCCTGGCGAAGTTCCTTCTTCTCTTGCCTTCAAGCGTTTTTCCTCTTCCTCTGCAACCTTGCACATCCACAAATGAGTATCTTCATGCAACCATGATGGATCTGGTGAACGTTCAGAATGCACAGAGATGGAATCTTCTTTCGCTTTGTGGATAGGATTCCACTGTAGGGGTGGTACATCTCTGAAAGAGTAATCCTTCAAATTGACCTTGGTAGTGACCCCTAAGTGCTGTAAGTACAAGGAGTTGGTTCCCCAATCCTGTACTATTTGCAATTGTCGTAGGAAGGGTCTTCCTAGGATCATCTCATAGACGTTATTTTTCTCAAAGTCACATATAGCAAATGTATGTTCAAACTCCACACCACAAGTGGTTAGAGTTATCCCTTCGAGCAATCCTAGAGGTCTTTCAAAATGACCGTCGGCCATTTGAAGCTTCATTCTAGTTGGTCTTAATGTGGGCTTGCCCCATTGCTTCCACAAGGAGGTGGTTGCAATAGCAACCCCAGCACCTGAATCTATGATTGCTTTGGTTGTGTAACCTTGGTAGGTGATTGGAAGATAAGTATTACCTTCTTCACCCTCACACATGTCCCCTATTTTGTCTAGAGGTATCTCTGGTACCCTTTGCTTGGAGCCTGCTTTTGGCATGTTGGAATCAAGTTCTGGAACCTGATCCTTCACATGATTCCAAAGCTCAGGTTTTGCTTTGAGCAGCTCTTCTACAGTGAGATGACACTGAACCTTAGTGTTCTTCACGACATCAGTGTTCCTTGGAACCACTGAGTCTTCATTTCTTACTAGTATTGTGGGAGCTCTAATCTGGAGAGATTCAGATTCCCATGGGCCTGGAAATTGAGGCAGTTCTTCTAAGGTATTAGATTCAAAATCTAACCTTTCGTCTTCTTGTTGTTCTGCTTCATCTCCGTAAATAGATGGAATGTCTTGGGGAAATTGATCATGAAGATCATCAATCTCAGGAATAGGAGGGGAATTACCCTTCTCCTTGGCCCATTTCTCTTCTTGTATTTCCCGCAAGAATTCTTGAGAGTACTGTTGAATTGAAGGAGGTATTCCTGGATCCGTGGAATTAGGAACATAAGCTCCCATTGGTGGTGAGCTTCCTCTTTCAATAACTGGTTGAGCCTGAGGAGGTAAAGAAACTTGTGGTTTGTTTACCAACTGCTCTAATCTTTCTAGTAAGCCCTGGAAATGCAAATCTGATTTGATAGAGTTCGTCTGATTGAACTTTTGACTAGTCTCAAGTATGGCTTGAGCTTGTTCTACCATTTTCATGCACATTTTCATCCGTTCAATCTCTAAATCTGCTCTAGGGTAACTCTTGTCTAGGTTTGCCGCTGTAGGCCCTTCTTGAAGTCGAGCCTGGTAGGCCTTGAACATCATGTCCAAGCCTTCTGGGGTTGGATCTGCCAGAACAGACCCTGGTTGCGGTCTATTTACAATGGGTGGTGGGGTGGGATGAGGTGGAGTGGATGGAGTTTCGGCATGCGAGGGGCTTTGAGATGCAATGTCTTCTATTTTTGTTTTCGCTTCTTTTAAGCTTTCTTCTAGTTCCGATAACTTTTTATTCCACTTGCGATTGGCCTTCTCTCTGGTATCCTTCCATGTTCTTGTTTTCCTCTTACTAGGCTCTCCTGATTCACTCGACTCTGATTGTTCTACTGGTTTATCCTGTTTTAAGGCTTGTGCTCTAGTGACAGCTTGTATAGGAGCCACATTGCTACTACTTGAACTTGAATCTGCCACTAAGCCTACCACATTAATGGGTGTAATTTTGGGTGCACTGGAGGGGTTTCTTGGACAATCTCTAGGGAGATGGTCTTTGCCACAATCAGGGCAAAAAGCCTGTATGGTGATAGCCTGTCCTTGACTCGGAGATGATGGTTGGGGACAGTCACGAATGAAATGGTCACCATGACATCTGAAACAAGATCCTCTAGGGGCTTGTGGTCTCATTTGTCTCAACTGGGGCCTAGGGTTAGGATGTGTGTACATGGCATTGGAGTATTCTGGCTCCCAATTTTGCTCCATAGGTGGTGCCTCATATTGATACGAGTAAATCTCACTATGTTCAGGTGACTCTGTGTAATACGCATGTGGACTACCTTCGTGGGAGTAGTCTGAACTATGAGCATGAAAATCATTATCTGGTATCAATGGGGTTAGGGGCACCAATGCTCTATTTGGATTTTCCTCTCCCACAGCATATTTGACTGGAATCACGTTGGCTGGAGCTGGTGGTTGGTTTCCCAAGATAGGTTGTGGCCTATATGGTGCCTGATATTGCTGTTGTGGTCTATAATATGGCTGTTGGTATTGGTTCTGATACCTACCTTGTGGGTAAGGTTGCTGATAATTCTGTCTAACAGCTTGCCTATTGTAGGGACAATCTTGAGCCGTGTGGTTTGTGTATTTTCTCTCAATAGTGCAATATGGAGCATTCCTTTCTCTAATGTTTTGGTTTTGCATTGGGCATACATTAGCCATGTGGTCGCCCCCACAAGTATAACACCGATTCACTGGAGTGACTCTCTGTGTTTGTTTATTTTGGACTCCTAGCTTCTTGGCAACTTGCTCAGCTATCTCTTCTATTTCTGTGGAGATCTTTGAAGTATGACTAGTAGAACTATCCGAATCTTTGTAGAGTTTGGACAATCCTAACTCCTCACCCAAGTTATCTTCTATGTCTATGCACGTCCGCACACACTCTTCTATGGATCTAGGATCTTTCAAGTACACATATGATCTTAACTTGGTGCTCAATAAGCCATCTAAGAACAAAGCCACTTGTTTGGCCGGAGTGGGTAACTCTAGAGCAGGGCATCTTTCTAGATATTGTCTGAATCTTCTACCTGCTAGTCGCACTGTTTCTTGGGGAGTCTGCTTGAAGCTGTGGATCAAGGATGATGTGTTATGCCTGATACCACTCTTGGAAAATTCTACAATGAATTCGTCTAGCAGTTGACCTATATCGTGATAGCTGCTTCTACTCAATGGTTGAAACCAAGCTAAGGTAGTGCCCTTAAGGGTCAAACCAAATGCCTCGTACTAGGTGAACCAGTCCTCAATTTGTTCGGCTCTCAGCACTTGTTTGTACTCGGCCACATGATCATAAGGATCCCCTGTCCCATCGAAATAGTTCTTCATTGCCTTGATCACTTGAATGGGTCTAAGGGTTCTTGGGTACTCCCGGGGTCTAGGCAATGGAAAATCATGTTCATCTCTTTGTTGCCTATGTGCTTGATGTCTCTCTCTTTCAGGTCTTTCATTTTCAAATCCTGATCTATTCCTGCCCACTGTGTGTGCAAAACTTACCTCCGGTCTCTCTCTAGTTCTTTCTCTCTGGGCTTCCTGAGCTTGGGATGACCCTACTCCTTGGAGGCCGTGGGAAACATTGGATCTTGGTGGAGGGAAAATCAATTCATTCTTCCAAGTATATGCATGTCTATCATGTTCTGTTACCAAGAAAATTTTCTCTGACGTGTTATCTAGGTAGACAACTTTGCCTGGTATCTCTGGATCCTTGAACTCATAGATGATGACTATGCCCAATTGGCTAGGTTGTTCTGGCTTGAATCTCCAAAAGGCTTCCTCTGTTTCTCTATTCAAAAATAGTTCTATGCTTTTGTTGTCTTGAGGGATCCAGTCTGGAGTGATCACTCGGGTCAAAACTGACTTGCCTCTAGGAGTCTGGGGTCCTTGTCCTATATTTCCTTGTTCTAGGTCTCCTATCTCATTCTCATGAATGATATTTCCAAACTCATCGGTTCTATCTGGTTGGTTGGTAACCACATACATGGTTGCTTCCTTATCAATGTATGAACCCTCTTCGAGCTTGACCACCGGGTGTTCAAGTCCAAAGGATTGATCTGGATTTTTGAGTTGGACCACTGATCGCCTCAGACCATCCTCATAGATGCGAGCACCTAATTGGTTGGTCCGAATATATTCCAACTGTGTCTTATAGGGACCTTCCGGTGTTTGTAGATGGGCAATCCCTGAGCCACCTGCAGGTTTTCCCATGCTAAAAGACATTTCTGAATCACTTGTGTCTGAACTTAGTAAAAGATCACCACTTAGTTGTTGTGTCCAAGACTTGGATGTATGGTTGACACTAGCCTCAGAAGATCTAATGCTTTGTTTATCCTTGCCTAAGTGTCTACCAGATCTCAGGTTCATAAGCTTTAGTCAAGAGTCCAAATTTTCCCTTTGGTATGGTTCAAAATTCTTTAGAGCCCCCTTGGTTCCCTAGTCCCACCTGAGGGTCAACTTCAAATTATCCTATCTCAAAATCAACGCATTATTCTTGAAAAAAACAGTTGAGATCGTGTAGGATTTGAAACGAGCTTTCCAACAAGCTATAGAGCTCAAAAAATGGACTTTGGATGAGAAAGTTATGTCAAATCAGGCTCCTGGGGGTCAAAACAGGCAAACAGGACCTTTGGACAAAATCGCGATTTTGTGAACTTTCTGAAAATCGCGATGCTGTGAAGTAAAAAAAAATCGCGATGTTGAGCACAAAATCGTGTTTTTGAAAATCGCGATTTTGAGCACACAATCGTGATTTGAAAATCGTGATGTTGATCACAAAATCGTGTTTTTGAAAATCGCGATTTTGATCACAAAATCGTGTTTTTTGAAAATCGCGATGTTGATCACAAAATCGTGTTTTTGAAAATCGCGATGTTGATCACAGAATCGTGTTTCTGAAAATCGCGATGTTGATCACAAAATCGTGTTTTTGAAAATCGCGATGTTGATCACAAAATCGTATTTTTGAAAATCGCGATGTTGATCACAAAATCGTGTTTTTGAAAATCACGATGTTGATCACAAAATCGTGTTTTAGAGAATCGCGATTTTGACTCAGAGAATCGTGATTCACAAAATCGTGTTTTTGACTGAAAATCGTGTTTTCTCAGAATCGTGTTTTTGACATGAAAATCGCGATGTTGAGCACAAAATCGTGTTTTTGAAAATCGCGATTTTGAGCAAAAATTCGTGTTTTCACAGAATCGCCTTTTTCACAAAATCGTGTTTTTGGCATGAAAATCGCGATTTTGTCATAGAGAATCGTGTTTTTCTCAAAATCGTATTTTTCGTTGAAAATCGTGATTTTTGAAAATTGCGATTTTGAGCAGAAAGTCGTGTTTTTCACAAAATCGTGTTTTTGCTGAAAATCGTGATTGGTGAGAATCGCAATTTTGAGCAGAGAATCGTGTTTTTTGAGAATCGCGATTTTGAGCAGAGAATCGTGTTTTTTTGAGAAAAAACACAGAATCGCGATTCTTTTCAACCAACTTTTAGGCGGGAAAACTGAAAATCGTGATTTTTCAAAAAATTTTGAATTTTCACAGAATCGCGATTTTCATCACAGAATCGCGTTTTTTGGCGGGAAATTCAAATTTATGAGCGCCGGCTATGGCGAGCTCCGTATGAGCAGAAAATCATGAAAAAAACACAGCGCTTGCTCTCCCTTGCACCTCCTAACTCCTTCCCACGCAATAATGCATGAAAAATGGTATGAAAATGGTGAAAATGCACTAAAAAACAAGAAATTTCTATGAAGAAGAAGATGGAAGAAGGTGGAGATGATGATGATGATGAAGATGAAGAAGAAAAAACAGAAAATGAACTGAAATGACAGTTTTTTTACCTTCCAACGTCGCAAATCTACGATCTTACCATCACAACGCTCGTCCTCGAAGCACTCTCCCCGGCAACGGCGCCAAAATTTGGTGTAGCTCAAGCGTAAGCACCACCTCCTTTACTTGTCAATCCGTGGAGACGTGAGGACCGGTATGAAGACCATGAGCAAGTGAAGGCACAAGTGTGTGAGTGAAAGCACACAAGCATGCACACACATACACACACACGCGCGCAAAGCAAGATCAAAGCAAGGAACAATGGAAAGCTTCTATTGCAAACGAGTTCTCTTACAAAAGCTCTATTCTCTAACAAGCCAACCCCAAAAATGAGCTCTCTAGCTCTTTTTATAGTTTTTTGACTAGTTTTGGCCCTGTCCAGACCTAGTGTCCGGCCTAGTTAAAAATTAGGTTCCAGGGCTTATTTGAGGACTCAAACGAAGTCTAAAAATTATGAAAATTGGTACGATGGTACTTCTAATACTCCTCAAGCTTGAGGACTCCTCGGCTTGAACAAAATGGAGTTACTAAAAATAGATAATGGTATTTACAATGGTTTTTAGTGATGAAAATCACTATTTTTGTAGGGGATTCTTCTGAAAAATTGACATACACTCCTTGGAGCTCCCTACTTGCTCTCTCTTCTTCTATGTCCACTTCTTTGATGTGCTTCCATGCTTTGTTCTTGACCTTGAGCTTCAACACATACACACACACACATACACACACACATACACACACACATACACACACACATACACACACACATACACACACACATACACACATACACACACATATATGCATACACACACACATAGAGAGAGACATGCACACACATACACATATATGCATACATAATGCATATGCATATGCGTACATCCATACATACTTACATGCATACACACACATATGCATACATAATGCATATGCATATGCGTACATACATACATACTTACATGCATACACACACATATGCATGCATAATTTACATGCATACATACACATACATAATGCATATGCATACATACACATACATAATGCATACACACACATACACACACACATACACACACACATACACACACACATACACACATACACACATACACACATACACACACACATACACACACACATACACACACACATACACACATACACACATACACACACACATACACACACACATACACACACACATACACACATACACACATACACACACATATATGCATACACACACACATAGAGAGAGACATGCACACACATACACATATATGCATACACACACACATAGAGAGAGACATGCACACACATACACATATATGCATACATAATGCATATGCATATGCGTACATCCATACATACTTACATGCATACACACACATATGCATACATAATGCATATGCATATGCGTACATACATACATACTTACATGCATACACACACATATGCATGCATAATTCACATGCATACATACACATACATAATGCATATGCATACATACACATACATAATGCATACACACACATATGCATACATAATGCATACACACACATACACACATATGCATACATACACACATAGACACATACACATATAGACACATACACACACATAGACACATACACACACATAAACACATACACACTCATAGACACACACACATACACATAGACGCGCACACACATACACACACATACACACACATACACACATAGACACACACACACATACACACATAGACACACACACACACACACACATAATGATGCATTCACACACATACACATGCATACACACATATACACCATACACACATATGCATACATAATGCATATGCATATGCATACATAATGCATATGCATATGCATACATAATGCATATGCATATGCATACATAATGCATATGCATACATAATGCATATGCATATGCATACATAATGCATATGCATACATAATGCATATGCATACATAATGCATATGCATACTTACATACTTATATGCATACATAATGCACATGCTTACATACACGTACATAATGCATACACACACACATAGACACATACACACATAATGATGCATACACACACATACATATGCATACACACACATATGCATACATACATGCATACACATACACACACATAGATACATACACATAAACACATACACACTCATAGACACACACACATACACATAGACACACACACATACACACACATAGACACATACACACGTAATGATGCATACACACATACACATGCATACATAGACACACATAGTGATGCATACACACACATACATATGCATACACACACATATGCATACATACATGCATACACATACACACATAGACACATACACACACATAGATACATACATACACATAGACACATACACACTCATAGACACACACACACATACACACATACACACATACACACATACACACATAACGATGCATACACACACATATGCATACATACATGCATACACATACACACACATAGATACATACACATAAACACATACACACTCATAGACACACACACATACACATAGACACACACACATATACACACACACATACACACATAGACACATACACACGTAATGATGCATACACACATACACATGCATACATAGACACACATAATGATGCATACACACACATACATATGCATACACACACATATGCATACATACATGCATACACATACACACATAGACACATACACACACATAGATACATACATACACATAAACACATACACACTCATAGACACACACACACACACACATACACACATAGACACATACACACATAATGATGCATACACACATACACACATAATGATGCATACACACATACACATGCATACATAGACACACATAATGATGCATACACACACATACATATGCATACACACACATATGCATACATACATGCATACACATACACACATAGACACATACATACACACAGATACATACATACACATAAACACATCAACACTCATAGACACACACACATACACATAAATACACACACACATATACGCACACATACACACATAGACACATACACACATAATGATGCATACACACACATACACATGCATACACACACATATGCATACATACATGCATACACATATACACATAGACACATACACACACATAGATACATACATACACATAAACACATACACACTCATAGACACACACACATACACATAGACACACACACACACACATATACACACACAAACACACATAGACACTTACACATATAATGATGCATACACACACATACACATGCATACACACATACAAACACATATACACACACATACACACGTATATGCATACATACACACATATATGCATACATACACACATATATGCATACACACACATAGAGAGACATACCCACACATACACATACATGCATATATATACATACATAATACATATGCATATGCATACATACATACATACATACATGCATACACACACATACACATACATACACACACACATATACACACACATACACACATAGATACATATACACATAATGATGCATACACACATATACACATGCATACACACATACACACATATATACGCACATACATACACACGCACATGCATACATACACATACTTAATGCATACACACTTACATATGTACACGTATATAAACTGATTTCTAACCATTTTGTTTTATATGTTAGGTATTATGGATCCCAGTAGAGAGAGAAAGGTGAAACTCATTCTCATAAAAAGTCTTATGAGAGCAAGAGTTCCGTCTGATACTCTAGGGGCCATAATGCATGATTATGCAGAGGTGTTTGATGAGGAGCTGGATTATACGATCAAGATGCTTACCCAGCAATCAGACGAGGGCTCTTCTGCGGCTCCACATGCAAGAAGAGAGCTAGCTGCTCATAGGTATGTTTTGTTTTCATAAACTTTTTTAATGATCTTATAACACATATTTTTATTTATTTCTATCTGTCTATTTTCAGGACACCTATACCACCTCCAGCACGTGATAGCAGAGCAGAGTTGCCTATGAGGACATGCATAGGCACCTTAGGATTAGAGTGCGACATAGAGCCAGAGGGGAACATTGTGTATATAGGGAATGGATTGGAGTTCAAGACAAGAATGCGGGCACTATGCGACTCTTACCTGCGCTTTATCCACTTACCGTGGAAGTAAGTAAAAGTTTTACACATAAATTGAAATATATATCTTATGTTTTATTTACATTATGTTTTTTATTTTTGTAGTGAGCATGATGAGAGGGATAAGAAATATGTGCTTAGTTCACTTGAGACAGAGTTTGGGATAGGATGGTCCCTTAAGTGGTGTTTAAAAGAGATGTGGACACTTATGGCTCATCATCGCGACAATGCACGGTATGCACTACTTTTATGTATATATATGTGGATATGAGTATGTGTGTTTATGCATGTATGTATGTATATGAGAGAGATACAGAGAGAGAGAGAGAGAGAGACTAGAGGTATAAATACACGCATACACACACATGCATATATACACACAAAACACATGCATATGCACATATAGATACACATACATACACAACACATGCATACACATAAATAAATAAATAAATAAATAAATAAATAAATAAATAAATAAATCCTATTTCAAAAATCCTAAATTGAAAACACTAATTTCGATATTAGGATTTTGAAATCCCTAATTTAAAAACTCTAATTCAACTTTTTAGCCATATGTTTGAAGTATATGTACACTTCCGACGTCCTACTAGAGAGATGTCTCTCCTCCCAACCTTATGCCTCTATATATAGCTACTCGAATCAACGAGCATCATAATATATGTAAAGATATATACACATCATGCAGATAGCATACATAAATATAAAATGGAGTAGATATATTATGCATCACACATACATGCCTAAATGCACACATAAATATATATATACATACTAACATATTTACATGTACACATTTACACATAGACATATATACATATATACATGTACACATCACATATACATGCCTACATGCACACATAAACATATATATACATGCATACATATTTACATGTACATATTTACACATAGACACATATACATATATACATGTACACAATTATAAACACTTTCATATATTACATGAATACATGAATATTTTACATAAATGCATATGCATATATACACATATGCATATTTAACACTTGTATACATATATCACACACATGCAAACACATACATATACATGAAATACATATATATGCATACTAACATATGTATACATATAATACACATGAATACACACACATATGCATACATACATGATAAAAATTTGCTCCTCGAAGATAAAGCTATATATAAAATAATTAGGCATACCCCCGAGCTTCATGTTCTAACTTAGAAGAACATGATTTCATCTCTCTAATAGGATTCATCGTTATTCAAGTTAATAAAAAAAACCTATTATTTGATATCCATTCAGAAGCTTCAAGTTATTCATCGATAACTAGAGTACAATTTACTATCTAATCTGCTCATATGTTTTCATTATTGCCATCATTTTGGTAAGACATCAATATAGTCTCATCTTCATTATCCTTATTGATTTCATTTATTTCTTATATTGTTAAATCTATGTTCTCATGAATCACATCATCTATTGATGGATTAATATCTATTTCTGGTAATTCCTCTTCCTCATTAGTAGAATCAGCATGTAGAGAATTATCCTCTTCATCAAAAAGATTAGTATCATTATCACGTATAATGATTCTACTTTCTATTTCAGATGTTGATGTATCAGTATCTGATGCTGAATCATCAAGAGGACTTTCTTCGATCTCTCTAACAATAAACTGTTCAAACAATGACCTACCTCTAGGTTGCACATGAATGACTTGCCACCAAGGATGAGCATCTAGGTTTTTATAAAAAAATGCTTGTTCAATATGCCTAGGAAGAATATATGGTTCTTTAGTAGATCGCATTACCTTGGAAGAATCAATTGCCCAAAACCCAAATAATTCCCTTCTTAATGTAGAATTACTACCTTTATACTCCGCTCGAAACCAGTCAACCTTCAAAATGACCTATCAAAATATATAACAACAAAAACCCATTATTAGGTGCTTAAAAAAATAACTAACTCTAAAAAAAATATATAAACTTTTTTCTACCTGTTTGAATGTACGAAATGAAATTTCGTAGATACCAACAATAGTTTCTACGTAACCAAGTTCGCTATCTATAAGGTTTGTGTCTTTTGAGCTAGCACGTGATACTTGCTTGAAAAAAGCAACAATACTAGAATCCTCTGTTTTACGTAAAGAATCAATGGATTTGATTCTAATATGCTATCCAAAAGCCCACATATTAGTAAACATTCGAGCATGCAAAATAAATTCAATTAGTAAATAGAAACTAACATACATATATGAAAAAAATAAAATATTATTTTAATAATTTTTTTTTTTTTTCAATGGAGGTTCGGCCGAGGCCTACTCCCCTATCATTAAATCTCTTTGCTCATCTGAGATTTCTTATTATTTGCGTTGGCGCGTTGCAAACGACTATATAGCCAATCTGTGAAAGAAGGTATATCTGTAATCTCATTATTATCGAGATTACGTCTAGATCTTTTGTTTTTTCGCCTTTTACTTTGGAGACTTTGAAGTTCCTCGTACTCGCCAAGGAATGCTTGCATGCATTCGCTATTATATGCTACAAAAGTAGAAACATCATTTTTTCTTGAAATGTAAATAAGAATGGAACCCCCTTACCTGATAATACCTCATCTGTTATTTTTGAAGAAGACTTGTTGGTCCATGCACGTGGAGCTTCTTCATGAACTCTTTCAAGGTACTCACTAACGTAATACATGCACTCTTCAAGCATCCAACCCTTTGCCATGGATCCTTCTGGTTTTGCTCTTTGTCGCACATAACCTTTTAGTATTCCCATAAATCGCTCGACCCAAAACATCCATCGAGTGTTGACAACACCTGCAATCTCTATCTCATCTACAAGATGGACTAATAAATGAACCTGAATATCAAAAAATGAAGTAGGAAGTTCTTTTTCCATCAAACATAGTAGCTCTTTGCATTCACGTTCTTTTTGTGGGATCGAATTTTTATCGATCTCTTTGGATGTAATCCACCTATACATATCATAAAAACAATTATAAAGAAGTTAATTAAAAAATAAAAGATATCCAATATTCATACATATTAAATATAAAAGTATCATAATTACCTTATAAGTGATCCAAGACGATAGATCACATCTCGTACTCCTTTTGTTGTACATCCATCGATAACCAAAGGTAAAATATGTTTCAAAAAGTTATGCCAGTCATGGGTCTTTAACCCAGATAAGCTCTTATCATCCATAGTAAACATGTTTTGAAACGATGCTCCATATCCTGTAGGAGTCTTAATCAATTGAATTCTATTGTTGATAGTCTGTATCTCTTTTGTTGTAAGTACCCAAGGAGCAGATGCATAAGTCGTTTCTTGTCGATGTCTATCAAAAACTGGCCATAACTTTAGTTTGGATTTTTGATCTTTCAAATCATTCCTTGATGTTGTGGTATCTTTTAGTCCAAGAAGATGCTGCCATAGTGAATAACCAATATTTTTGAATATATGCATAGGATCAAGAAGATGACATACTTTTAACTCTTTCCAATACTCCAAAGAATACCATATTGATATGTTCTCAGCGAGTGCCAATTTTCCTTTACCTCTGTTCACATACTCATTATCTGAATCATCACTGAAGATTTCTGCTTCTGGATCTATCAGAGGTCCATCTGTCCATTTTTTATACCAATACATAGGCGTCATAGGTTTTGGATACTAGCCTGTCTCAAGCTTTCCATTAGAATGTATCGCTTCTCTTTTAGATCTTAATGGATGATCATCAGGCAAGAATCGTCGATGTCGAAGATAAATATTTTTGTTGAGATTCTTACTATAGGTTGATCTCAACCAATCACCACAATATGGACAAGCTTTATAACCCTTAGTAGATATTCCTGCATCATGAAAAATGATAAAAATATAATTAGATTAAATCATATTTATTTACATGCATATTGAATAAAAAAAATTACATCAATACGTGAACATACGCCATATCCAGGAAAATCGTGAATAGTCCAAGCCACAATACCACGAACCGTAATATGTCTTTCATTGATGCTTTTCGATACATCAATGACATTAATACCTCTCCATAACTCTTGAAGATCGTCAATGAGAGGAGCAAGATATACATTCATATCTTTAACTTGTCTTTTGCCTGGGATTAAAAGTGAAAGCATTAAATGTTCCTTTTTAATGCTAAGATATGGCGGAAGATTGTAGTTTATGACTACCACTGGCCATGTTGACCATTTACTGGATTTCATGGAGAATGGATTAACCCCATCTAATGCAACTCCTAACTTTAGATTCTGTGGATTTTGTGCAAATTCAGGCCATGTAGAATCAATATGCTGAAAAGCAACACTATCATGAGGAATTCTGATTATTCCATCAGTACTTTTGTGATCATGTCCCCAAGTCAAAAGCTTTGATAATTCGGGGCTTTGAAACATATGTCTAATCCATGGAGCCAATGGAAAATGTCTCAATACCTTTTTTGGGATTTTACCTTCTTCACCCTTACATCGAGGAGATTGACATTTGGGACATGTCAAAGAGTCTGCATATTCACCTCTATATAAAATACAATCGTTAGGACATGCATGTATACATTGATAATCTATACCAAGATTGTTGATTATCTTCTTCATTTCATCATGTGAGGTAGGAAGAATATTATGACTTGGTAAAAACTTTTCAGATAATAACCTGTAAGTTTATCAAAAAAAGATATATTAAAAAGGTAAATTAATAAATATACATATATACATGTAGGTTTTTATTCTTACTTTAGATAAGGTAAGAACAAGAACTTGAATTGAATGGACACTTTTTGTCCACGCATCTTTTAAAACTATTAATGCATCTTTCAAAATATTTACACAAAATTTGATTGTTTTGGATGGCAAGATACGATTGTTTGTTTTGGACACATGAAGTATGTACCTTCATTGAATGATTTGTCGATTCACACTTTCAAACTGAACATATGTGTGAATCGACAAATCATTCATATCCTCCAAAACAAACAATCGTATCTTGCCATCCAAACAATCATATCCTGCCATCCAAACAATCGTATCCATTCAATTCAAGTTCTTCTTCTTATCTTATCTAAAGTAAAAATAAAAACCTGCATGTATTTATATATATATATATATATATATATATTTATGTATATATATATAAATAGATAGAAAAATGAAAATTATACCTTAATAGTGTCGAAACAAATACATTACTCCATCCAAAACGATTTTGAAGGTTGAGAATAAGTAAGCTCGCACTTAGTCGTGTCAAACGACTTCCTTCATATACTTGCTTTAGACATTCCTCTTGAAGATATTTCTCATTTTTAGAAATATCAATGCTCTCACTATCATTTTGATACCAATCCTCAATAAAATCTGCCATGCCATCATCTTCATCATTGTCACACAAATCTTGTACTTTATCGTCTTTTGAATATAGATCTTTCAACTTTGCATATTGCACAGGATTAGTTTTGCGTAGCCTCCTCATGGAAGCTTCTGATAATCGTGGTCTTACTGGTAATTGTGAATGCTGTGGATGAATATCATCAACATCATACGTTGGAATCTACACATATAAATAAAACTCATTAGTATTCCATAAATGAATAAAAAGTAAACTTCAAATATAAAATTAAGTATATAACTTATTAAATATGGATAGAAAATTTTTATTCTCTCTAGCTAAAAGGTGCTCTTGGAGGTCTACGCCATCCATAATTCACTAATAGTTCATCACCAACATGTAATGTAGTAATAGCATTGACAACTATGTATCTTGATACATCTCTACTCATGTATGGTGATTCATGACTATTTTCACGCTCCTCAAATGTGCAATTAGTCCTTGAACTATTATGTAACCCTCGACTACTATTTATTAAACCTGCTATATTTCCATGTGTGTAAGGTCGTCCATCAATATATAATCTTTCATTTTCTGCATGTAAAATCCTTCTACTAGTAAGCGATGCTGCGTTCAAGCATATTCCATAAGTACTCATGCTTTGAACATAACGTGAAAGTCGATGCCAATCTCCCCATCCATATATAGGACCACAAAATGACATAAGAGTGACTTCAGAGTTCGAGGGCACATACAAATCCTCTACAATAAAGAGACCACGACCAGCATTAGTAATAGTGGATGGAGCAATCATATAGCGATTATCCCAAAAGTTGAAAACCTCTCCATCTAAAGGAAGTGGTCCTCTATTCCATCCTCCATATCTTCTTCTATCATATGTTTGTACTAAAGAACGATCACGAGCTGGCAATGGATAATCTCTAGCCATTTCATTCTCTAAACTAGGAGGTAGAGGATTTCTAGAAACCTCTGCTTGTAATTGATGAACAGCAAGTCCATGACGTGTACGAGGTATATTAACATTATGAGAAAAATCATCATCATCATCATCATCGAGCAAGTATTCCTATATATCAACAATAATTTGATTTTATATATGGTTTTTAAATAAAATAATGACATTAATATATATAAAAAATACATACCCAAGCATTATCACGTTGACTAGGTGATGGTGCACGCTCAAAAGTACCATACTCTGCCTCATGTTCAATACATTCCAATCGTGGTCTTCGATACGTGCCATAACAAGAGTTACACCAACATATAATATGCTCTTCATAGTAAAATTCATCATAATTCCTATCGGAGGACACATGTGAAGTCATTGCATGGGTAGGAGGTGGTGGAGTACCCTCTGATTGATCAGAATCTGCACATAATAAGAAACATAAAAAAAAATATAAGTTATGTATCCGTCAAATATATTTAAAATTAAATATTTCATATACTTACAGTATAAAGTCATTGCACGAAGAGGAGACGGTGGTGGAGTTCCATCTAATTGATCAGAATCTACAAATAATGATATTTGATATTAATAATTTGATTATCTACCTAAACAAAAAATTCACATATACATATTTGCACATACACACATATTCACATATACACATTTACACATACACACATATTCACATATACACAACTACATATTATTGGGGATAAATGCATGTATTTTGTATGAATGAGTGTATATGCATGCATGTGTGTGTATGTATATATGTGGATATGTATATGTATGTTTATGTTATATGTATGTATATGTGTATATGTATACATATATGCATGCGTATATTTTTGCATGTATATGTGTATGTGATTATGTGTATGTGTATGTGTATGTGTGTGTATATATGTGTATGTATTCTGACTTTTTTTTCTGTTTGAGATTAAATTAACAGGAGATATTGTATGGTCGAAAAAAATAAGAGGCGAGCTAGCATACCACCTGAGTCGTGGCAGTTTTTTCGTAGACAGCTACGTCTTCAGGAGTCATTTCCTCAGCAGAAGGTACACAAATTAATAGTTTATATTAATAATTTTTATATATTTTAGTAATTTTTTACATTTAATTTATGTATTTTTTTTTTGAATAAACAGGCTGCTGCAAAGAAGATAGTGGAGTCGGGCCACACATCGCACCTAGGCCAAATGGGCCATAATGGTTATGTAGCTACGTTTGTAAGTATATGTGTTATTGTGAGTATATTTTTTATTTTAGTTAAAATGCAAGCAACTAATGTTTTTTATTTGTTTCATTGCAGCGGAAGGATTATGGCCGATACCCTACGAAACAGGAGATCGAGTATGCTACACATTTTGGATATCGGCATTTGAGCGAGTATATGCAAGATCATCCTGATGCCTTTGTGAGTATTTTTAAATTTTATATAACTATTTTGTTTTTATGAGTGTTTTAATTAATTTATTTATTTATGTTTGTTATATGTAATAGAGGAGTATTATGGAGAGACAAATATGGATGAGGTGGAGAGACAGACACAGGAGGGACGATCTCGATCGTCACAGGGTGATCATGACGATGAGGATGAGGATGATCAGAATGATCATGATATTGCTGATGATGATGATGATCATGATGATGATGATTAGGATTTTAGTTGATTATGACATTGGATTATATGTATTTACATTGATATATATATATATATATATATTTTATTTCAGTTATGTTTTGAATTGTGTGTATGGTATTAAGTAATGAAGATTTTTGTTCTATTGATTGTTATTATTGTTTATATTAGGCATGTGTTTTAATACTTTAATTATGTATGTGTGTGTATATGTATGTATGTGCATGTGCATGTGTATGTATATGTGCATGTGCATGTATAAGTGTATATGTGTGTATGAGTATGTCCATATGCATGTGTATGTACGTATGTGTATATGTATATGCATGTATATGTATAACTCTATGTGTATATGTGTGTATGTGCATGTATATGTTTATATGTAGGTATGTGCATGTGTGTGCATGTGTATATGTGTTTTAATACTTTAATTATATAACTCATTCATATGTGTATACCTAAGTGTATATGTATATGTGTGTATATGTATGTATGTGCATGTGTATGTGTGTGTATATGTATGTATGTGCATGTGCATGTATAAGTGTATATGTATGTATCAATATGTGCATGTTCTTGTGTATGTGTGTGTATATGTATATGCATGTATATGTATAACTCTATGTGTATGTGTGTGTATGTGCATGTATATGTGTATATGTAGGTATATGCATGTGTGTGTGCATGTGTATATGTGTTTTAATACTTAATTATATAATTCATTCATATGTGTGTACCTAAGAGTATATGTATGTGTGTGTATATGTATGTATGTGCATGTGTATGTGTGTGTATAATATGTATGTATGTGCATGTGCATGTATAAATGTATATGTGTGTATGAGTATGTGCATGTTCTTGTGTATGTGTGTGTATATGTATATGCATGTATATGCATGTGTGTGTACATGTATATGCATGTATATGTATATGTGTGTATATGTATATGTATATGTATATGTATATGTATATGTATATGTATATGTATATGTATATATGTATATGTATATGCATGTGTATATGTATGAAACATGCATGTGTATGTGGATGTGCATATACATGTATTTGCATATATGTTAATGAGTGTATGTGTATATATATATATATATATATATATATATATATATATATATATATATATATATATATATATATATATATATATATATATATATATATATATATATATATATATATATATATAGTGTATGCATGGACGTCTTTTTATGTGGTTGTAGGAATGTTTGTGCATATGCATGTGTATATGTGTGTATGTCTAAGTGTATGTGCACATGTATCTATGTGTATATATGTGTGTGTATGTGCATGTGTATATATGTTTATGTGTGAAAGTGCATCTTCATCATGTATAAGTGTATGAGTGCATATCAATAAGTGTGAGTATGCTATGTAATGAAAATAACACAATTCAAATGATCTACAAAGAATAGAAATTGTAATTACAATTGTTAGACATACTTTTTGCTTGGTTAGCTTCTTGAATAACCTGCAATAAAGAGAGAAAGGAGAGAGAGAGAGAGAGAAAGAGAGAGAGAGAGAGAGAGAGAGAGAGAGAGAGAGAGAGAGAGAGAGAGAGAGAGAGAGAGAGATCTAGAGAGAGAGAGATCTAGAGAGAGAGAGATCTAGAGAGAGAGAGAGAATTCAAAGAGAGAAAGATGTAGAAAGAGAGAAACAAAGACAGAGGGAGACAATAAGAGAGAGCTTATGCAAAACAACAATTCTGCATATACTTGCTTCAGCTCGTAAGCGCTGCGCAATCGCGAACGTTGGAGAGCTCTTCGATCGGATGCGTGAAAATGCCGATCGCAGAGCCTCCAACGTTTTAATTTTTGTTCGTCAACAGATCATCATGTAAGCGATGCTATTCATTGTCGAATAGGGGACAATTTTACCGTCGCTTATGGGACGACAACTAACGTCGCCTACGCGACGCAAAAAAGCGTCGCTTATGCGACGCTTTTAAATTGCGTCGTTTTAGCGACGTTTTATGGGAATGTCGCAATCCCGTCGCGTCACAAGTCGCAAATACCGTCGTTTTCTGTGTTGTTTAATCGACGGTCGGCGCGTGACGCTGTTGAAGGCAGGAAAAACCTGGAGAAATAAAATAAGAATAAAAAGAAAAAGACGACTATGCGGAGATATATAAGGATGTGTCGCAAGAAAAGGGGAAGTTATAAGAAAGGAGTTAGAGACAACCGTAAGAGAAGGAGGGAGAAGGTAGACGAGGAACGAAGACGCTACAACAGGAAGAGGAGGAAAGGTACGAGACGTAAAGATGCAATGATCAGAAGAGAGACGAGGGTGCAAGAAGTGTAGGTGCGCCAACTGTGAGACGAAGTCAGAGAAGAAGGAGTTCCTTTGTCAGGACCGGAAAAGACCAGGTTCTACAACAAACAATCAGTGTATAGATAACGATTGAATGACGATCTTGGCGGCTTAATCAAATTCTCATACTGAAGTTCTAATCTTTACAAAACAAAAATCTGTATTTTTGGTGTTGCGTTTACCGATGAATAATCAACCAAATGTCTGCGCAGCACAGTTATAATGCTGAAAGTCTTCTGTTTATGGTTAAGTCTGTTTGAGTGACTCAGACTGTACTGTGTCAGAGTGCAATTGACTTGAAATATATGTGAGTGCAAAAAGGAAATCTGTAAATCTGTTGCAAGAATAAAATGTAGAAAGACTGTGTAAACTTTGAATTAGCAGAAAACTAGCAGAATGAATGTTTCCGGTGATATTACGGTGATATTACTGTGATATTCCGGTGATGTTCCGGTGACATTTCGGTGGCTTTAAGAGACATTTCCGGTGGAACATCTGGGGAAGTAAGGATCAGTGCGCAATGGGAAAGAATAGTAAAATCTGATTTTGCTAGTTAGACGATGTTGTGTTGAACCGGAGAACCCTCAACACAATTGGCGATCCTACTGTACGGCTGAAGCCGCCTCCAGAAATGCATAAGGGGCAGGCGCAATCGCTTTAGTAAGGTATATTTTACGAGGGCACAGGCAAGAGCAGCAAACGTGGAGACATCCTCAGATTTTTACGAGTGGTACGAGGCCTAGGAGCAGGAAGCGCTGGGCTTTGACGACGAACAGGGGGAAACAGGTGTTGTAGAGGCCAGGTTAGTGGGCGGCATACTTGGTGCGTTATTCCTCACAGAAACCGCTGTAGGGGTAAGAAGACGACTCCAGTTTGACCCACTTGCAGGGGCGACCGGTCATAGAACTAGGCGCACACCTCAACCACAGCCAATGGCTCAACCACCTCCAAATCCCAAAGTCAAGGCCGCTCATTTCAGTGGAACCTCTAAGGAAGATGCTGATTGCCATGTAGCTCAATTCGAAATAAAATGGACAGCAAATGGATATCCAGCTCTCTATGGTGACGATATTAAACTTCAACAGTTTGCAGGCACGTTGGAAGGACGAGCTATGAGCTGGTTCAGTCAATATGGCGTTACCCATTTTGATACGTATGATGATTTAAAAATCGCATTCTTGCAACGGTTTAGAAAAGAAAAGATGCCTTCCAATGTATTAAGGAAGTTGAGGGCTATCCGCCAAAAGACTATGCTAGTGGAAGACTATGCTCGGAAGTTTAGGACTTTAATGGACAGGCTGCAAGGTAATGAACGAACTACTGATGAGATGTTGGCAGGATTTTTTTTGAAAGGATTAAGGAGCACCATCAGACATGCGGTGGCCAGTGTGGACATTGCGAATGGTTTTGATGTCTTAGTGTTAGCAGCAGCGCGTGTTGAGAGAAGGTTTGGACGAGCAAAAAAGAAGCAGTCTGATTCTGGTTCAGAGGTTGGATGGGATTCAAAAATGGAGTCAGGTAAGAGTTCTTATGATTCTGATACTGATGATTATGATGAGGAAATAGTGAAGCCAAAGCATCGTAAGCCTAAACCTAAACACCGTAAAGAGGAGGAATGGATTCGTAAGTTAAAGAAACATGGGTATTCTATATTGGCTCCAAAGGAAACACGATTTTGTGATATTTGTGACAAAGAGGGGCATACCACAACCCAGTGTTGGTATAACCCTAAGAATAGAGGGCAGAATTCTCGGCAAGACAATAGAAATCTAAACGACATGGCGGCCAATCAGGCTATTCCTATCCAAGGGCGAGGTAACTTCTAGAGACAGCAACAGGTAAGACCCCCATGGAGAGATCAAGGAAATCAGCAAGGAAATAATCAACAAGGCAATTACCAAAGTCGACCACCAAGGGTCATGCCTTGTGGGTATTGTTCAACTCCTGATCATTGGATAGGGCCGAATTGCCCTTTGTGGGTTAAGCATCATGAAGAAAGGGGGTATACCTGTCATTCGGTATAACCAGCATAATCAGCAGGGACAACATCAACAACAGGGGCAGCAAGCGGCTCAGGCAAATGCCATGCTGATTGAATGGCCAGAACAAGTCGATAGGACCCCTGATGCACCCAGTACATCTGCTCGAATGCATGGTAACAATCAAGGGCAGTGTGATGGTACGCAATGTGGAAAAAATACAGAGGTTGAAGTATTGGCGGTTACTAGATCAAAAAATAAAGGCCCTATTGATTGGCACGAACAACGACAAATTCGAGATAAGGTTTTGGAGCAGGTTCAACACGAGCCTGCTAATCTGGTAAAGGGTGACGACCAGACCGAGCGACAAAAGGGTGTGAAGGTGGTACCGCCCACGATGGAGCAGGATCTGGCTCAGGTGCAGTACAATAAGCGGAGTTTTGCCGAAGTATTGCTAGATGGAGGATCAGGGGTCAATATATTACCTGAACATATTTTTATTGAAATGGGAAGCGGGGCATTGGCTCCAGCCCCTTTTCAGGTCAAAATGGCGGATCAAACACGAGTCCAGCCTGTTGGTATTCTGAAGCAACAACAAATTATTATTTTCGGTATGACATTCATGGTCAATTTTGTAGTCATCCGAATGACGGAGTCAGCGTACCCGTATGAAATGTTGTTAGGAAGACCTTGGTTTCGGCTTGCTAAAATTAAGCAGGATTGGGGTTTGAATGTAGTAATGATTACCAAGGGTAAAAAGCAAGTGACAATTCCCATGCGTGGGCAGAAAAATATGTCGGTACAGGAAAAACCGTTGATGGCTCAGACTATTAATTTAGCAGATGAGATTGAAGATGCCGAAGAGGAAAAGTTTTTGCAAGCAAACCCAACGGTGGTGCCCGTATTAGAAGTTGATGTAGAAGGAGTATTAAGTAAGGATTATAGTGGTGGGCCAAACGAAGAAGAGTCACTTCCTGGTGAACAGCTGGCAGGTGCCCAGTTACAAAAAGTATTTGATCAATGTATGAAGGTTCCGGTGCAGCAGCAGATGGAACAACAGGAGGAAGAGCTAATTATGCGAATGGAAAGGCTTTATGATCAGAAGTATGCAGGTTCTGTGCGCGTGAAGGAGGAAGAGCTTCAAGAGGTTAATTTAGGAACAGAAGCTGAACCCAAGATGGTGCGGATTGGTAAAACATTAGAAGGAAAGTTTAAGGAGGCTCTGATTTGCTTGCTTAAAGAGTATGTGGATGTGTTTGCTTGGGATTATACTCAAGTAAAAGGTATAGATCCGCAGTTGCATCAACATAGGATTAATCTGAAGGCGGATGCAGTACCTGTGGCACAACAAAGATATAGAATGAATCCTAATTTTGCTAAACAGGTAAAGGAAGAGATTGATAAGTTGTTGGTAGTCGGATTTATCAAACCGGTGAATCAGGTGACTTGGCTATCTCCTATTATAGTGGTCCCTAAAAAGAACGGGAAGCTCAGAATTTGCGTTGATTACAGAAAGTTAAATGCGGCAACGGTTACAGACCCGTTTCCTATGCCGTTTTGTGATGCAGTATTGGATGCAGTTGCCGGCCATGAAATGTATAGTTTCTTGGATGGATTTTCCAGTTATAATCAGATCAGTGTGGCTGAGGAGGATCAGCATAAAACAACATTTATTACCGAATTTGGTGCTTATGTATTTACCGTAATGAGTTTCGGTTTGAAGAATGGACCACCATCATTCAATTATGTGGCGCATAAAGTGTTTGAGCCTTATCTTCAGGACTTCATGCAGGTATTTGTCGATGACTTTTCAGTCTTCGGTGAAATGATTAAGCACTTACTACACCTGAAAGCATGTTTTGAAAGATGTCGGCAGTTTCGGATGGTATTGAATCCGTTTAAAAGTGTGATTGCGGTAAGAAGTGGGATTTTATTGGGCCATGTTATCTCCCAAGGAGGAATGGTGATTGATGTTAAGAAAATTGAAGCTATCCGTACAGCTAAAGCACCGACCAACGTTAAAGAAGTGATGCGGTTTGTAGGCCAAATTAAGTGGCATTCCCGATACTTAAGATATTTAGCAAACATTTCCTCACCACTGACACATTTGACGAAGAAGGATGTTCCGTTTATATGGGCAGAAGCTCAAGAGAAGGCAATTCAGTTATTAAAAAAGATGGTGTCGGTGGCACCTATCTTGCAACCACCTGATTGGTCAATACCGTTTCACATATTCGTTGATGCATCGGATGTGGCCGTAGGTGCGGTTTTGATGCAACAGAAAGATAAAGGTTGGTATAGACCTCTTTATTATGCCAGTAGGGTATTGGCTGCGGCTGAAAGAAATTATCCGGTGACCGAAAGAGAAGCTTTGGAGATGGTGTATGCCCTTAACAAGTTTAGACATTATTTGTTGGGCAATAAAGTGATTTTTCATGTGGATCATTAGGCTCTGGTTTATTTAATCAAGAAGCCCTTATTAACAGGCCGATTAGCCAGATGGATGCTTTTGTTACAAGAATTCGATTTTGTAATTGTGCATACCCCAGGGAAAGAGCATGCGATGGCAGATTATTTTAGTCGATTGGAATCAGGAGAAACACCCACTAGTGTACTTGATGTATTTCCGGATGCTGAATTGTTTACGGCACAAGCGGTCGAGACAGATTCTTGGTATGATCAGTTACTAATGTTTCTCACAGAAGGGGTATTACCACAGCATTTTTCACCTGATCAGAGAAGGAAGTTTGCTCTTAAAAGTAGGCCGTATTTGGTGATAGCAGGGGCATTATACAAGAAGGGCATGGATCAGGTTATCAGGAGATGCGTACTCGACTATGAGCAATCAGTTGTGTTACATGAAGCACATTCCGGTTCAGCAAGAGGACATTTGTCAGACGATATTACCGGAAAGAAAGTATTATAGGCAGGGTTATGGTGGCCGAAGGTGTTAAAAGATGCGCATGAGTATGTTAAAGGCTGTGTAATTTGCCAAAAGTTAGGCCAACCTAATAATTCTGATCGTATGACTGATCATCCGGTATTACCGCTGGATCCTTTTCAAAAATGGGGCATGGATTTTGTGGGACCTATTAAACCTGCTACTCAGCAAGGTAATAGCTATATATTGGTAGCGAAAGATTATTGTACGAAATGGGTGGAAGCAGTAGCACTGAAGGATAACAAGGCAGCAAGTGTGGCCAAATTTCTTTATCGTAATATTATGACAAGATTTGGGTGTCCGATTGAGTTAGTGAGCAACCGAGGTACTCATTTCTTGAATGAAGTGATTTCAGAATTAACAGGACTTCATCAAATAGTGCATAAAAAGACTACAGCATATCATCCTCAAGCGAATGGGCAGGCTGAAAGCACGAATAAAATTTTAATGCGTATTCTTAAAAAGTTGGTACATGAAAATCAGAAAAAGTGGGATTTGTTTCTTGACTCCGCTTTGTGGTCATTCAAAACAGCATTTAAAGTGACGACAGGAATGACACCTTTTCGGTTGGTATATGGATTGGAGGCAGTAGTACCCATGGAGTTTGTAGTTCCAAGTATGAGGGTTACGGTGTCGTCGAGATTTTCTCTCCTCTCTCACTTGTGAAGGCCTACAAAAAACATATTTGGTGAAGGTAGCCGGAATTCCCCGAGAAGTCCAAGATGCATCAAGGATGTCAAAGGAAGCTCACATACAAAGTTTTAAAGAAATCAAGAAAGTCCATGGTAGCGGTCAAAGCTGGTCAAAGTTGGGAAATTAGGGCAAAAATTTCATTGTCACCAAATTAGATGAAAATTCATATACTTGTAAAGACTGTCAAAGGCAGTCTAGAGCCCAAATTTCAACAGAAAATGGATTTTGTAGGACATTGATATGCTATGTTCATTTTGTAAAAATGTAATTTTTCTAGTTTGACCCTACAAATTCTTGTATAGAAATTTATGTTAGCCATATGGTTTGGCATGTATAAAGATCATATGTGGTTACATATTTGTACAAATTTTCAAGGCTATCAGAGCTTCCTAGACACCTTAATGCCACCTTGCAAGCTTCCAAATGTAGTCAAACTTGTACAAGGGAGATTCAGATGGGAGTTTTTTCTGCATATTCCTGAAGGAGATCTTTGGAAACATAGTCCTAAAAAGTTTCATCTTCATCAAAGCCTATTTGGAGGGTCAAAGAGTACAAAGTCCAGTTTTCAGGATCACCGCAGTTTTCTAGTTTAAGCAAATTGAAGGGTTGAAGGGCCACCACATGGCGAAAGCTGATTGAGCCATGTTGTACAATCAAGATGAGCTCATATTCAAGGGTGGAGATGCACTTATGCGTAAAGCAAGGAGGATCCACGAGTTTTTCCATAAAAGAATATTTTTTCGACAATCAAAGATCAATAATGCAGCTTTTCTCCAAAAATAGTGGCTTATCTTATCCAAACTATGTCAGCACTGATCCGACGGTCCAGATCATCCCCAGATCCAATGGTGGAGAATGAAGGCGCCTAAATTTCACTCCTTTACACTAGATTTGATAGAAAGAACAATTCCAAGCCATTGATTTGATTAATCAAATGGTTGTAATCGAAAGTAGTGATCCTAGAGTTGAGAGTTGATTTCTCTAGATCCAAGGGCCCAAATCCATTCAAAAAACTATATAAAACCCCCTCCAAACTCCTAGAGAATCATTGTTAGGCATCCATAGGGCTCATGCTAGCTTACGGTTTCCTTGAGACGATCACCCTCGGTTGAGCGAGTGAGGATCCAAGGTGAGCTAGTATGAGTATAGTACCTAGTTTCAAATTTAAGTTAGAACTCCAATCTAGGATAGGCTCTTGAAACCAGCATCTCTATCTTGACTCACCCTTGGTGGAGCATGTGAGTGAGTTAGAGCTGATTTTAATGAGTCTTAGACTTCTTTAGTTAGACGTTACGAGCCTAGACATACATAGGGTCACTAGAGTGGAACTCACCTTCTTACGTGTGACATTCAGTTGAACTGTCATGGTTTGAGGGTCGGAACCACCTTTGATCAGTAGACTGCCTAGCTTGACGTACCACGACGTTCTTATACATGTATCTTAATTCAAATCCTTTTAATTCATGTCACTTGTCACTTGTCTCTTGTCTCCTCTCTCAGTCTCTTAAGTATTTTTACATGTCTTCTATTTCTTCTATGTGTGAGAAGGCTCCGCAGTATTGCGTTGAACCAGTGAGGATGTTTCTTTGAGCTTGTGAGTAAACTCTATCATCATAATTCACTTGCATGCATATAATCCATACATACCCATACATATTGATTAGTTTCTGAAAGTGTATAAGAAGCTCCAATATTGGACCATTCTTCCTTTCGAAACTGGTTTATGTGTAAGGATTCCATCTATTCATGTCATGCATACATATCATCCAAAGAAGACTATGCATATGAATTAGAATTAGGAAGTGTTTAAGAAGCTCCTTCAATGGACCATTCTTCCTTCCAAATTTGATTCGTGTGTATGGTTCTCTTTCATTCTTATCATTCATGTTCATAAATCTAACTTGCACTCCTACTTTCCCATTCCCATAATCATTTCAACATCTCTCTCTTCTCCATACTCAACATTAATTTCACTTTCATGTCCTTAAACCATCCAACATTCATTAGCTTCATACACCCTGTGTGTGCCACGACCGGACCCGATCCACCCGGATTGCGATCACCTCCACATTTGAACCCGACGTGAAACGCTTCGTGGCATTTGCTTTTGATCTTGTTGGAAGGTTGTGATCCATATCCTTTGTTTCATATTTATAATCCTCATCATTTCATCATCATCAATCTTGAGCGTTGCACTGGATTTCTCATAGTATCGTGCACATCTTTGTCGTGAAGTAAACGCATTTGTGAGAGATCTAGAGCATCGTGCATCACTTGCTTATTCACATAAGATGGAGGAAGGATTCAAATCCCTTATTGTTGAGAAACAAGGCCAAAGAATAGTCTCTTCTATGTTGAGAGAGAAGGGAAAATTCAATGGCATCAACATCACAAGCTACTTAGATTTGTTTGAAGAGCAAGCTATGATTTTTGGTCTTCCCGAAGATCTTTTGATATCATTCTTTGAACGAATTGTTGATAGCTCTATCATAAACCGTATCACTCAATATGATAGTCTTCCTTGGAGTGATTTTAGAAAGGAGATGCTCAAAGAATTCTATCTTGAAGATTATAGCCAACATAATCGAGATGGATTCTTACGATGGGTCAATTCTCCAAAGCCTAGTAGCTCTATTACTCACTTACAAAATGAGTATATTAGACGCTATGAACAACTTCGTGATGAGGATAAGATAACTTTGGAACCTGATCTTGTGATCAATTTTCTTAAGCTTCTTCATCCTGAAACTCGTAGGGAAGTTGAACGGCGATTAGAAGAACCAGATAAGCGCTATGGTCTTACTGACAATTGGCAAAAAGTGCGTAAAGTAGTAGAGGCTGTAGCCCATAGACATCAAAGACAATCCATGCTTTATGAGCAAACTAGTCTTCCTCAAGCTAGCCTTCCACAAACTAAGGAGCAAGTTAGAGAACAATCCCATGCTATGCTTTTTGACTCTACTCCTATTCCTCAAATGATGGAGCCTACTCAAGGTTTTAAAGTAGAGCCAAACAAAAGTGTAGTTGAACAATTTCAAGTGGAAATTCTCACTAAGCAAATGGAAAGTCTTATTGCTACACAATCCAATTTGGCCAAGACTATAGATGCTTTACAATCTAATTACACCAAAACTTTCCAAAATCAAATGAACCCAATGACTTTTCAAGAGCCTAATCAACATGTTATAGCTACCAATCAAAATCCACAAGTAGCTCCTACTCAAGCATATCAAGTTCCTCCAATGCATAATCCTTCAATGCAAAATCCTCATCCTCATGTGCAAAATCCTCAAATGTATCAAAACATGTATCCTCAAGCTTCTCAAATAGCTTTTCAAAATCCTCAAAATCAAAATTTTCAAAATCATCAACCGTATAATATGGAAGCTCCTCTTGCACCTCAAGTACCACATGTTGCTCCCCAAGCTCCTCAGGAGAATAACGGCTTGGGAATCACCAATAGAAGATCAACTCTTATTTCTCACATATCCAATGTAGAAGAAAAACGAAAAAGAGATGAAGCTGAGCCTAGTGAAAGAAGAGTGACACGAAAACAAACCTCAGAGGGAATAGAAACAATCATAGAGCAGGGAGAAACATCACAATCTAAAGATAAAAAACAAGAATCACAACCCAATGAACAAAAACAAGAGGAGAAACAAAAAGGGAAGAAGACAAAGCAAAGAAAAACAGAACCAAAGCCTTTAGATAAACAAGAACAATCAAAACAAACTGAAGACCAAACATGAGAACATGAACAAAAACAAGATCCTGAGCAAAAACAAAAGAAACCAAAGAGAAAACCTAAAGCCATCTTGATTTCAGAAATTGAGAGAAAAATAGATTTTATGGAGATTTTAGATGACATTTTGCTTAAGAGTCAAGTGACTATGTCTTTAGAACAAGTTTTCTCTATTGCAAAGCCTGTTTTTAAAGATAACTTTATCGGCCTAATTAAAAGGAAGAGGTTTCCGCTTAATCTAGATACTGAGATGCAAGATTCTCTAGATCAAGATCAAGCTATGAATGAAGCCTTAAACTTTCATGAATCTGATGAAGAGGACTTTGATGATGATGAAGTAAATGTTAATAAAAATTTCTTAGGACCTATTCAACCTGACCATGAAAATCATGAAAACAATCCTGAAAGTCACTTTAAAAGAACATTTTGGTCTAGAGGTACATCAGAGATGCATGTTAAAATAGGAAATGATAAGAACACTATCACTGTAAATGCATTAGTAGATTCCGGCTCCGAAATCAATGTGATTTCAAGAGAAGTCTATGATAAGTTTCGATGGCCCATAGATAAAGATTGTGGATGGCGTATGAGAACTGCAGATAATGGTGTAGGTACCCTGTATGGAGCTTGTGCTAGTGTGCCCATATCCATAGGAGGAATCACAAAAGAGTTTCACTTTTTTATTCAAGATAATTGCTCATATGAAGTTCTCTTAGGTTAAAAAATGATCCAATTCTTTGGGATAAGAAAAACATAGGACATACATTCATGGATGAGACAATCAAACAGGTGAAAATTGGTAGAGATGATGGCTTTCTTTTGCCAACAGAGAGAGATAAATTTGAGAGAGTTATACGGAGCCATGGAAAAGCCTTTACTATGTATCCTCATGAGATTGGTTGTGTAGATCCTAAGCTAGTTTCACCCATGATAATCTTTACTATTCCACATATTCCATGGAATCTTCGCCCTATACCAGTTCCAAAGGCTCACTTACTTGAGCTAATGAAACTACTTAAGGAGAAGATAAACATGAGAATTTTAGAGCCATCTTTTGCACCTTACTCAAATAGATGGTTCATTGTGCCTAAAAAGAATGGGAAACTACGTTTTATTCAAGATCTCCAACCCATCAATAAAGTCACCATAAGGAATGTAGGAACAGGACCCATTGTAGATGAGTTTGCTGAATCATTTTCAGGACATTCTATCTATTCAATGGGTGATTTATATTCTAGATATGATCAATTCCAGTTAGCAATTGACAGCCATGACATAACCACAATGAAAACTCCTTTAGGCTTAGTGCGAATGTGTACTTTACCTCAAGGAGCGACTAATTCTGTGGCTCATATGATGAGTGCTATGAATATGGTCTTAGATGATTTTATCCCTCATATAACTATGCCATTCATTGATGACATTCCAATTAAAGGGAGTGAGGAACGTGTAAAGGACATTTCTTTAGACTCATTTGGATGTCGTAAATTTGTTCTTGACCATATCTCTGATTGTGAAAGAATATTTCAACGATTTGAAGAGGTAGGTCTCACATTTTCCATAGAGAAATCTGTTTTTGGTGTCAACGAGGTTCTTATTGTTGGACATTTATGTGGCCATTATGGTCGAAAACCATACCCACAAAAAGTTGATGCCATTAGCAAGATTTCAGAAACATGTAACAACGTGAGTGAGGTACGTAGATTTCTTGGTGCTTGCATCTTTTATGTTATTTGGATCCCACACTTTGCACATGTTGCTGATTGTCTCTATGACTTGTTGAAGAAGAAACGAAAATTTATTTGGACTGACAAACACACTCAAGCTATGCGTAAATTGAAGAAATTATTGCTTGAAGCTCCCATCCTTTAGCGTGTAGACTATTCTGCTAACAAACCTATTATATTGACTGTTGATACTAGTCCTATTGGTATAGGTTGGGTCATAAGTCAAGATGATAGTGAAGGGAATAGATATGCAATTAGGTTTGGTGCCAAAATTCTACATGAAACACAACGAAAATATCCACAGATCAAACGAGAACTATGGGGTATGGTAAGAGCTTTGAAAACAGACAAAGAACATTTCATTGGTGCAAATGTCAAAGTTGAGACTGATTGTTTGCCTCTCATTGGAATGATAGCCAATTGTTCATCTTCTGATATAGCCACGCTTAGATGGATCTCATATATTAAGTTCATAAATCTTGAGTTAGTTCATATTTCAGGTAAGTCAAACTCAGTTGCTGATATGTTATCGAGAGCTAGATTTGATGATGATCTTGAAAGTGATCTAATAAAGAATGTGAATTCAATTGACTATGTTCCACATATATATGAGTATGAGAAATTTCATGAGTCTGAGTACGAAGATGAATGGAGAGACATAGGAAAGTATCTGAGTACACTACAACCATTACCTAGCTGGACTACGAATAGATTCCGTAACATTAGGAAACGAGCTTATAACTTTTTCCTATGTAATGGTTATCTTTGGAGACATGCTAAGGGTAAGGTTAAGAATCCACAACGAGTCCTAGGAAAGAGAGGTCTTCAATTGCAAGTAATGAAGGAAATGCATGAGACATTATGGGAAGGTCATAAAGGATTTTTTGGAACATATGAAAAAATTAGAAGTACCTATTATTGGCCTAGGATGTATGTTGACATTAGTAGCTATGTTTCTACATGTTCTACTTGTCAACTTCATTCATCAGTCAAACATAGAGATCCGTTGCATCCTACTTATCCACCTTGTATTCACTACAAGTGGGTAGTAGATCTTGTAACTATGCCTAAAGGTATCGAAAAAATGCGTTACATTGTACTTGCAAGAGAAGACTTAACTAATCATGTAGAGGGACGTGCACTACGATCTAAGACCACTTACAATGTTTGCAAATTCTTGCTTGAAGATGTCATAATTCGCTTTGGGTACATAGAGAAAGTAGTTGCCGATCGTGGAGAGTTAAATGCGAGAGAAGCTAAAGAGTTCTTTGAGCGTCACGATATTCGTTTGTCTCTCACTACTGCATATAATCCAGAGGCCAATGGTAAAATAGAGAGAGGGCATCCACCTATTGTGAAAGCCATATCTAAAGCATGTAACAGTGACATCAAACAATGGCCTAGATTCTTACCTTTTGCACTTTGGGCAGATAGAATGACATGCACACGTACTACTGGGTATATGCCTGCTGAACTTATGTACTGTCAAAAACCATTGTTTCCAATTCAATCTCATATTTCCGCATGGTCAAATTTGCCTTGGTCTGAAAACATGTCTACTGATGACTTTTTGAGTTTGCGCATTAAACAGTTAGAACAAGGTAAAGTAAGACTTGATGATGCTGTTGAAAAATTAAGAGAATCTAGATTGAAGAACAAGCATTATTTTGATAAAACTCATCGATTGCGTCCTAAGCCAATTGAAGTAGGAGATTGGGTGCTCATTTATGATAGTACATTTGACTCTCAATATGATGCACGCAAAAAGCTCACTCAACGGTGGTTTGGGCCATACATTGTATCAAAAGTCAACAACAATGGTACGTATGCTCTTTGTGAATTAAATGGTGTTGCACTAAAGACTTTGATTGCAGGTAAAAGGATAAAGCTTTTCAAGAAATGTGATAATAACGAGTACATTTTGGATGAGGACATTGAAGAAGATGACAACAATGAGGCCGATTCATAAACAGGAGTATCCATGTTATAAAAATAAAAAAAAATGAATTAAAAAAAAAAGTATAAAAATATCATTAATTTTTCAAGTTCATGTTGCTTTGTTTTTTTTCAAGTTCATTCTATTTTTTTCCATGCTTGTTTCATGCATGTTTTTTTCAGTCTTTGCATTGCATTGCATATCCACATCACTTGAGTAAAAAAAAAAAAAGGCAAATGATGATTTCGCTACTTGTGTAAAATTGTATCTTAAGTAGTAACTTATCTACTAAGAAATTGATTATAATCTAGGATTGTGGAAAGATAGGGCATGTAGATTTGGAGGTTTATTTTGGTGACATGACTTTCATATATAAACATGCATATGTATCCAGTATCAAAAGCATAATTGTTGAAATCCTAGCTCCTGCTATTGCATGTTTCTACATCCTTAGTCCATCTCACAGCACTTGTATCGGAGTTTAAACGACTGTTCTCCGTCATAAAAAATGGTTGTACCTTGTATCGGGGTTTAATTTTTCCTCGTCATCAAAAAAATATTAAAAAAAAAATGCTACATGTTACCAGGAAGTTTACACTTTCTTCCACCCCAAAAAAGTGATCGTAACCATAAACTTGCCGAATCATCATCATCAAAAAAAAAAAAAAAGAGCAAGCCAAAGAGGATAAAGAGGCATAGTAGAATAAATCACGGGCTATATAGGCAGATTTATGCATTAGTGGAGTTTAGTTAGATTTCCTTGCATGTTATTAGAGAAAGAGCATATTCATATTTATGTAGGAAAAGAGTGGATCTAAAATAAGCTAAAGATGAAAG
This sequence comes from Ceratopteris richardii, assembly GCA_020310875.1. NCBI lineage: Eukaryota > Viridiplantae > Streptophyta > Polypodiopsida > Polypodiales > Pteridaceae > Ceratopteris > Ceratopteris richardii. The sequence continues at coordinate 70,995,457 of CM035436.1, forward strand.
ATGTCTCTTGAAAATCCTAAATCTTTGTTTATAATCATATTTAAGGTAGATTGCTTTATGAAAAAGGTACAAAATTTTCTTCAAGATGAGAGGAACTGATGCTTAAAACGACTCAATACATCCACGTCCACTTCATATTGATGCTTGTTTTTTTTCTTTTTTGTTGCCAATGTTGCTTGTTCATTTGCATATATGTTGCGTATTTGTTCATGCATATTCATGTTGCCTGTTTCAATTCTTTCTTTCATGTAAATTTTGCTTCATGTCACGTTACCTACTTATTCATGCATATAATCAATTTTCCTTCCATGTTTCTTATGTTGCCTATAAAAGAATTTGATGCCTGTAACATTTTGTTTTTCACAGATGCTAGAGTGGCGCTTCCAGAGGAATCGCAGGTTTAGTGGGGGCGAATGTCGTCGACATTTTCTCTCCTCTCTCACTTGTGAAGGCCTATAAAAAACATATTTGGTGAAGGTAGCCAGAATTCCCCAAGAAGTCCGGGATGCATCAAGGATGTCAAAGGAAACTCACATACAAAGTTTTAAAGAAATCAAGAAAGTCCATGGTAGTGGTCAAAGCTGGTCAAAGTTGGGAAATTAGGGCAAAAATTTCATTGTCACCAAATTAGATGAAAATTCATATACTTGTAAAGACTGTCAAAGGCAGTCTATAGCCCAAATTTCAGCAGAAAATGGATTTTGTAGCACATTGATATGCTATGTTCATTTTGTAAAAATGTAATTTTTCTAGTTTGACCCTACAAATTCTTGTATAGAAATTTATGTTAGCCATATGGTTTGGCATGTATAAAGATCATATGTGGTACATATTTGTACAAATTTTCAAGGCTATCAGAGCTTCCTAGACACCTTAATGCCACCTTGCAAGCTTCCAAATGTAGTCAAACTTGTACAAGGGAGATTCAGATGGGAGTTTTTTCTGCATATTCCTGAAGGAGATCTTTGGAAACATAGTCCTACAAAGTTTCATCTTCATCAAAGCCTATTTGGAGGGTCAAAGAGTACAAAGTCCAGTTTTCAGGATCACCACAGTTTTCTAGTTTAAGCAAATTGAAGGGTTGAAGGGCCACCACATGGCGAAAGCTGATTGAGCCATGTTGTACGATCAAGATGAGCTCATATTCAAGGGTGGAGATGCACTTATGCTTAAAGCAAGGAGGATCCACGAGTTTTTCCATAAAAGGAGATTTTTTTGACAATCAAAGATCAATAATGCAGCTTTTTTCCAAAAATAGTGGCTTATCTTATCCAAACTATGTCAGCACTGATCCGACGGTCCAGATCATCCCCAGATCCAATGGTGGAGAATGAAGGCACCTAAATTTCACTCCTTTACACTAGATTTGATAGAAAGAACAATTCCAAGCCATTGATTTGATTAATCAAATGGTTGTAATCGAAAGTAGTGATCCTAGAGTTGAGAGTTGATTTCTCTAGATCCAAGGGCCCAAATCCATTCAAAAAATTATATAAACCCCCCTCCAAACTCCTAGAGAATCATTGTTAGGCATCCATAGGGCTCATGCTAGCTTACGGTTTCCTTGAGACGATCACCCTCGGTTGAGCGAGTGAGGATCCAAGGTGAGCTAGTATGAGTATAGTACCTAGTTTCAAATTTAAGTTAGAACTCCAATCTAGGATAGACTCTTGAAACCAGCATCTCTATCTTGACTCACCCTCGGTGGAGCGTGTGAGTGAGTTAGAGCTGATTTTAATGAGTCTTAGACTTCTTTAGTTAGACGTTACGAGCCTAGACATACATAGGGTCACTGGAGTGGAACTCACCTTCTTACGTGTGACATTCGGTTGAACTGTCATGGTTTGAGGATCCGAACCACCTTTGATCAGTAGACTGCCTAGCTTGACGTACCACGACGTTCTTATACATGTATCTTAATTCAAATCCTTTTAATTCATGTCACTTGTCACTTGTCTCTTGTCTCCTCTCTCAGTCTCTTAAGTATTTTTACATGTCTTCTATTTCTTCTATGTGTGAGAAGGCTCCGTAGTATTGCGTTGAACCAGTGAGGATGTTTCTTTGAGCTTGTGAGTAAACTCTATCATCATAATTCACTTGCATGCATATAATCCATACATACCCATACATATTGATTAGTTTTTGAAAGTGTATAAGAAGCTCCAATATTGGACCATTCTTCCTTTTGAAACTGGTTTATGTGTAAGGATTCCATCTATTCACGTCATGCATACATATCATCCAAATAAGACTATGCATATGAATTAGAATTAGGAAGTGTTTAAGAAGCTCCTTCAATGGACCATTCTTCCTTCCAAATTTGATTCGTGTGTATGGTTCTCTTTCATTCTTATCATTCATGTTCATAAATCTAACTTGCACTCCTACTTTCCCATTCCCATAATCATTTCAACATCTCTCTCTTCTCCATACTCAACATTAATTTCACTTTCATGTCCTTAAACCATCCAACATTGATTAGCTTCATACACCCTGTGTGTGCCACGACTGGACCCAATCCACCCGGATTGCGATCACCTCCACAACGGCAGAAAAGATGTCGCCTGAAGTCTTAGTTAAACACAGGAGTAAATACCTTTTACAGATGGAGGAGGATCGTTTGATAAGTGCATATATTACAGAAGTGATTCAAAGGCGGAGACAAGCCTGGGTAAATAAGAATGTGAAGTTTAAAATATTCAAAGAAGGCGATTGGGTGATGGTGTATAATTCTAAGCTAGGACCCCATCCAGGAAAGCTCACATTGAGATACAAGGGCCCATATCAGATTGTCCAAGATTTGGGTCACGGCACTTTCCGTGTGGCATATGTGTTTGGCACATGGTTAAACAAGCCCATAAATGGATTTCGGTTGAAATTATTTCAAGGGAAGCCGCCACATTTGGATTGGTTATCTGCTAATGTGGTGCAAGTTGTATGTCGCTCAGAACAACACGTCAGCAATGTTTGTGATCATCGCAGTAACAGAGTGTATTTTTTGACATTTTTATCGGTGGTACAATGTTTTTTGACCTCGTGTTGGTCTAAAATTACATTGAGTAAATTTTTACGATTACAATGGACACATGGTTTACAGTTGCAGTTCAACAATGCGTTATCGGTTGGCTCAAGATCAATGATGAATAATGAAGTATTGTTGAATGAGGGTCGACAAGCTAAAGAATATGTTGGGTCTGCCAATAATGATGTGTGCGAAAGGAGTATGCCTTGTATTCCACGTCAGCAGATCCATAAGCGGCAGAGGTATCGAGGAGAATATGAAAATGAAGTTAGTAGTCGACCAATGCTTATCTTGCAAAGTATAATCTGTCAGAACTGTATGGTTAAAAGTTTTTGCACTATGCAATGCAGTATTGAGAAGATAAAATATCTATTTCATCCTCTTGAGGTACGAATGAGTGTTTTCTTTCATGATTCTTCTGGCATGTGTGGAAGTTTCATTCAGCGGGTTATTGATAAGTGGGACAATCGATTGTGGAGGATTTTTATGATAACCCACACATTAATGTTATTGAGTCGCATAAAGTGTTATGTGTGTCAGTACATTTATCATTACAGAAAGTGGCAGTTCAAGCATTCGCACTTGTGGAACGAATATTTTTGGTTCTACATAAAGGCTTCCAGCATAATATTTTCTTCAGCATTTTCTGTAGTAGTGCTTGAATCAGGAATCATGAGAGGATGTATGAGAAAGAGAGAAGTGATAGTGAGAAGGGAGGAAACCACATCGGAGGAAAGTGATAGCTCATTACAAGGGGAAGATGAAGATGCAATTTCAACACCATCTACAAAGACTAAGGGTGTGCATACGTTTATGGGGTCATTCAAGGATTTTAAAGTAGAAGTTGATCTACAGTCTGATCTGCAGCAGAATTGGCTCAGAAGAATTGGATCATTACAGTTCGCTATGTTGCCATGGGAACATTGGAGAGGCAATTATGAGGTAAAGAGTCAGTTGGAGATTATGCGGAAAATGAAGGGTCAGCTCTCCTTTCAGGTAAAATTTTCACCATAATTAGTTGCAGAAGTATTTCAATTACCTATATACGATGATGTTGTCGTTCCCAAATGTTCGGAGGAGGTTTTGAAGAAAGACTTTGGACCCCGAGAAGGAAGACGACAGTACTATATGATGAGGAATGTAAGCTATACTCGAAGGGAACAACTAAAATGGTATTTGGAAAGATTATGTTTTATCATTAAATATGATTCTATGTCTAGGGAGAATTTTGCACCTTTAGCCTATGCAGAGGCAGGACAAAAGGTGAGTTGGGCTCATTGGATGTATGATCACTTACAACGTGAGATTTTCGTTGGGGATATGCGTAAGACGCAAACAAATAGTCGATTATCAGCATATTTAGCTGCTTTATTCGAATTTGTGCAGTTTGTTGAAGATCAGAAGATCATGTGGCCAAAGCAGATCAAATTTTGTGATCATGAAGCGATGAGTAAAGAGCCGGAACAGTTAGCAGTGCGACAGGTAAGGAATAGACCTTCACAGACTTCTGAAGATTTTCTTTGCGCTGGTGATATGGCACAAGAAAGAACACAGGTTAGTCAAATCATTGAATCTGATAAATATGAAGCAAAGATACAGGAAGATATTTTGCTGCCAGTGCCAGATAGTATTGAGGATCCGAAAGTATTTGGGACTGCTTTTAGGTAGTCTAGGAAAAGAAGAGTCGAAGAGCAATTACAGGTTGAAGCCAAAAAAATGTTGAAAGATGATAATATTTCAGATTATGATGTGTCAGGGATGAAGAAGAAGTTGCAGGAAGTGTCGGATTTTTTAGTTTTTCAGGAGAAAAGATTGTTTCGGTATGAACATACTCAAATATTTATTAATAAGACTGATTATCAGTCATTGCAGGAGACGATTACAGAACTTAAGGATGCATTGGATAAGAAGGAATGTAGGTTGGAAGAGTTGCAGCATGATAAGAAGCAATCGGTGGTCGAATTGGCTAGTATAAAGAAGTCTATTCAGGAATTTGAAGAATGGCAGATGATGAATTTTTCAGCGGTAAATGCTACATTGCAGGCGGAATAGGTAGTTCTTGAGTCGAGAATCAAAGTTTTGCAGGAATTAAAAGAGCACATATTCAAAGAGGAAGGTGTGTAGTTAGATGTTGTGTTAATGACGAAGATGGATATAGGAGAGGTGAAGCAGCATCTGCATAAATATGTTCAGGATATCTGGAGTGTTTTTCAAAGTCGTTGGTTTGGTATGATTAAGATGCACCATGAACATATGCAGACAAGTTTTGTTTCCAAACATGAAAAAGATTTGGTATGTATAATTTCACAACAACAAAAGCAGATTGAAGAACAGACACAAATCATTGCAAAACTGCGGGAACAGTTGTTGAAAGAGACACTCGAAGGAAAGGTGGAGATATTTGATGTAAATTTTCCAGAAAAGCAGGATGGTGCAGAAGAAGATATTAATACTGAAGAATCAGCAATACTAGAAGAGCAAATTTCCACACAGTCACGGGAGATATCTGATCAAGGGATTGTGAAATTCGAGTTTAATTTTTGATAAAATTACCCACCGGGCGGTGCCAGGTGTTGAAGGCAAGAAAAACCTGGAGAAATAAAATAAGAATAAAAAGAAAAAGATGACTATGCGGAGATCTATAAGGATGTGTCGCAAGAAAAGGGGAAGTTATAAGAAAGGAGTTAGAGACAACCATAAGAGAAGGAGGGAGAAGGTAGACGAGGAACGAAGACGCTACAACAGGAAGAGGAGGAAAGGTACGAGACGTAAAGATGCAATGATCAGAAGAGAGACGAGGGTGCAAGAAGTGTAGGTGCGCCAACTGTGAGACGAAGTCAGAGAAGGAGTTCCTTTGTCAGGACCGGAAAAGACCAGGTTCTACAACAAACAATCAGTGTATAGATAATGATTGAATGACGATCTTGGCGGCTTAATCAAATTCTCATACTGAAGTTCTAATCTTTACAAAACAAAAATCTGTATTTTTGGTGTCGCGTTTACCGATGAATAATCAACCAAATGTCTGCGCAGCACAATTATAATGCTGAAAGTCTTCTGTTTACGGTTAAGTCTGTTTGAGTGACTCAAACTGTACTGTGTCAGAGTGCAATTGACTTGAAATATATGTGAGTGCAAAAAGGAAATCTATAAATCTGTTGCAAGAATAAAATGTAGAAAGACTGTGTAAACTTTGAATTAGCAGAAAACTAGCAGAATGAATGTTTTTGGTGATATTACGGTGATATTACTGTGATATTCCGGTGATGTTCCGGTGACATTTCGGTGGCTTTAAGAGACATTTCCGGTGGAACATCTGGGGAAGTAAGGATCAGTGCACAATGGGAAAGAATAGTAAAATCTGATTTTGCTAGTTAGACGATGTTGTGTTGAACCGAAGAACCCTCAACAGACGCTAATTACGATGCAAGTTGCAATTTTATAGCGACGAAATTCTGTCACCTTAACCGTCGCTATACGCCCGTATTTCTTGTAGTGTTTATTTTCCTAGAAAAAGGATGAGGTAAAGTAAATGGAAATAATTTGGAGGATGTCATAATTCCTTTCTCATGAAATTCTGAATTCTTTAATAAGAATCCAAAGTGTGTGTACGATGACCATTTTGCCCTTTCCTTCATTTGTGACTCATCATGCTTTTGCACTATTTTTGTATCTTGATCCTTATTTTCTTTCCATTGAAGCAGATCTGATTTTTTAACCCAAAAATACTTAATTTGTTGATTCCTTCTTTGGAGTATAAAAATCTTCTTTTGATACACAGTACTTGGATGTCTTTGGTTTCCACATCCATTTAGTGTTGCTGCATTTTGTTGATAAGAAGTGCTTGGACTTTCTAGGTCTCCACATCCTTTCCGTCTTGATGTCTCGATGTTTCTGATTATTCCACACTTTCCACCTTTCTTCTGTCTTTTCAACACCTTTGGTTTCTTCAACTTTCTCCTAATTTTGATTGAAATAGATTTGGTCATGAAGAAGTGTTGTTTGTGGTTTCTTTGTAGCTTCTAGTGGAGAAGTAAATCCCTCCAAATCTGAGTCATAGATATCCTGTTGATTTTCCTGTTCTTCATTACTCAACAAAAACATTAAAAACCTTTTGTCATTTATTGTCAAATTAAGCTTCATATTTTCAAAATCCAAAATTACTTTACCTTGACTGAGCCATGGTTGTCCCAAAATCAATTTCTCAGTCATCATATGATCAGGCCATTCTTCACAATCTATTTTCGTATATTCTTTATTGAACTTAACTTCAATAGATGGTGAAGACAAGCTTTGTATTATCTGTCCTTCCAGTGTTTTGATAAATGTTTTACCCTCAGTCCTTTTAAAATTGAACTTATCTAACAAAACTGAACTGATCAAATTAACTTGTGCACCTCAATCTATCAAAACCTTGATTTTCTCATTATGAAGATTCATTGTTATAATAGGCAAATGTCTCTCACTCTTAAAGGTGTTTCACACAAGAGAACTTCTCTAATATCCTTGATTTTTCTTATCCTTTCCTTTGCCTCTTGTTGAGCCTCATTCCTAGTGTTTTCCTCTTCTTTTTTCCTATTTTGAGCTTGATTTATTCTTCTCCATTCATAAACAGTTAATGGAAGATCATACCTTTTTACCCTCAATCCACTTATGAAGTTTGGCATGATTTCTCCATCTATATTAGCTAATTGGATAGCTCCATTGTTACTGATTTGATTGATAATATAAGGTCTATGCCCCTTCTTCTGAATTTTTTTCTGATGTTCCTTCACTGTATATGCCAAAACTAAATCCCCTTCCTGCAAATCTTTTTCTTAAATATGAACATCATGATAAGCTTTTTGCCTTCTCTTATCTGCATATATGCTCATGATTGCTTGAAGTTTGGAAGCTCCAAAGTTTTTTCCACTACTCTCTCAGATAATTCATGTCCAGTCCACTTGTATTGATTTCCCACCTTTAATGTTGGAATGAGATATTCCAAAGGCAAAACTGCATTTTGTCCATATACCAAATTAAATGGTGTTGTTCCAATTGCAGTTTTGTATGCCACTCTATAAGCCCATAAGACATGACTAAGTTGCAAATCCCAATCATTCCTATTTGTATTTACCAATTTTGACAAAACAATGCAAAGTACCTTATTAGTACTTTTTGCTAATCCATTGACTTGTGGATGATAAGGGGTTGACTTTCTATGACTAATCATAAAATACTCAGTTATGTTTTCTATTACTTGGTTCAAAAAATGAGTCCCCTTATCACTTACCAATTCAATTGGTAATCCAAATCTGGTGATAATATTTTCTTAAAGAAATCTTGCAGTGGTCTGAGCATCATTCCTTTTTGTAGCCCTGGCCTCTGCCCATTTGGTCAGGTAATATGTGGCTACTAGTATATATTTGGCATGAGATTGTTTTGTAGGAGTATGTATAGGTTCAATGAAATCCATCCCCCATTTGCTAAATGCTCTTGCTGAAATAAGTGGTACTAATGGCATATTGACCCTTTTACTTGGTTGACTCACTCTTTGGCAAATGTCACATCTTTTCACATAGGTTCTTGCATCAGGAAATAGAGTTGGCCACCAAAAAACAGAATATAATATGATTTTAACAGTCCTTTCACTTGAAAAATGTCCTCCTGCCACTCCACAATGTGCCATCTCTAACATTTCCATATACTTATTTTCAGGAACACAGATTCTTAAATATCCATCCATCCCTTTCTTGTACAATTGTTCTCCTATCAGTTGATACTCCTCAGAAATCATTTGTAAATTCCTTGAGTCTGCACTAGCTCTTACTGGCTCTCCTTTCTTATTTCTTCTCAACTCCTCAATTATGTTTGCACTCCAATTTGGATTTTTTTGAAACCAATACAGAGTTGTAATTTCGGAATTTTGCAAGGATTGGCATTCCCAGCGGTTGGAAACATATGTTTTTACATCTTGAATCTTATTAGGCCAATGTACTCCCATCCTATTGAGATTGTTTAAGGTGACTATCATGGAAGCATGAGTACACCAAAGCTATTGGTACCTGATTATATCCTGAAAAACCATCCAAAAAGCTATAGACCTCTTTACCTGCAACTCTTTCCAAAAGACGGTCTGTTATGGGTAATGGATAGCTATCCCTTATAGTTGCAGCATTAACTTTTTTCAAGTTAATACATACCCTGAGTTTCCCATTCTTTTTAGGTACCACAACTATAGGAGATATCCACTCTCTATACTCAATCTCATAGATGAAATTGGCAGCCAGCAGCTTGTCAATTTCTTCCTTTATTTTAGCAGAGTATTTTTCATTAAATGTATAGTGTCTTTGTTTGCTAGGTTTTGCATCACGAGTAATTGGAATCTTATGTTCGCAAATGTTAGGATCAATTCCTTTAAAATCTTTGTAACTGTAAGCAAACACATCTCTATATGTTTTTGCCAATTTTCTCAATGCTTCCTCCTCTTGATTTATCATGTCATCAGCTATTACAATATGTCTCTCTTCCCCTCTTCTTGAGCGATCATCACCTTCTTAGTTTGTTCCTCATTGTCATATGCCTCCCCATTTTTCTTCTCTCTTTTTGGTTTTATTTTTAGAAGTAACCTGTCTTCTACTTCATAGGTCTTGAAGTTTGTAGGTACATCAAATTGTTGTTCTTCTTTCTTTATTTTTTTATTTTTTTCAACTTCTTGTTCTTTTTCTATTTTTTTGTGTTTATTTTTTTTATATGTTCCTGAGATTTTGTCTTTTATGGCATCTGTAGCTTCCACTTCTTCCAGATATTGCGTTTTTCTAGTTTTTAATATTATTCCTTCCTCCTGGTCTTCCTCTGTTTTTGACACCTTTATCATTTGTATTCCTATGTGAAAGATATCATATCCTTCTTCATTTTGAAATTTCACTCCCACATATTCATCATTGGCCAAATCGATTGTGGTCAAAATCTGATTCCAACCATAAGGATCAAATTCTTTAAATTTTTGTGGCATGTAGCTTTCATCTTGTGATTTCCTTTCTCCTAGACAATCTCCTTCTTTTAACATCCTTTTTTTATCTGTGAGATTCCTTATCACATTACATTTCCAAATTGAGGGTTCTGTCTCATTCTGATCTTCACTCCCCGATACTTCACTTAATTCCTGATTTTGATGTACTTTGAACCATTCCTGAGGGGACATATCACAATATTGACCATTTCTTAAATTTACTCTAGTTATCCTTCCTTTGCTTTGAAGATATAGGCAATCATTACCCCAATCTTGCACAATTTGCATTTGTCTCATAAATGGTCTTCCTAGGATAATTTCATATGAAGTGGATTGTGGGAATTCAACTATGGCAAAAGTATGCTCTATCTCTATTCCACATATTTCCACAATCACCTTTTCCCATATTCCTAGGGGTTTTTCTATGTGTCCGTCTGCAAGTTGTAATCTCATTTTAGTGGCTATTAACTCATTTTTTCCCCATTTCTCCGTGGTTTGTTTAGTCATAATAGCCACTCCTGATCCACTGTCTAATATGACCTTAGCATGATTATTACCAAATTGTATTTTCAAGGTTGAGTTCCCTTCTTCTCCTTCACAGTATCCTCATATTTATCAATAGGTATGTACAACAACTCTTCCAATTCTTGTTGCTGTGGATCTAAGTTCTTTGACTTTGTTTCCCAATTTTTTATATTGAGTTGTAAGTGAGGATTTTGTTTTACTATCTCCTCCATTGTGGTGTGGTATAAAATTGTAGTGTTTGTCTAGATTGATTTGGAGGGTTATTTGTGAAATATCTTCCTGATCAAGATGTTTCTTAGTTTCTATTACATTTGATCCTTCAATTATTGTTTGATGATTGTCTAGTTCCCCCATTTTGAGTTGTGCTTCCTGTATGATTTGTTTACATCTTTGCATTCTTTCATCCTCTAAATCTGGCATAGGATATGCCATCACATGATCTGTAGGTTTTGGTCCATCTTGAATTCTTCCTTTGTATGCTCTTATCAGAGTCTCCAGACTTTGTGCATTTTTTGCCTCTTCCTGAGTCTCTGTATTTTGTGGTTGGCTGTTGTTTGAAAGTTCCATAGTTTCTTCTTCCAAATTTTTACCCATTCTCATCTTTCTTTCCCATCTTCCTTTTTGTCTGTTTTTCTTTTCTTTTGGAAATGGAATTTTCTTATGTTCCTCTGTGTGTGTCTCCTTTGTTGTTTCTTGTTGTTTAGCTTGTGCTCTTGTTATAGCATTTATAGTTTCTTGGCCATGGTCACTCAATTCTTCTTGCTCCATTATGTTAACTGTTTTTTAAGGTATGTTACTAGATGTGTTCTGTTGTTTTTGAGGGTTTCTAGGGCAATCCTTTATTAAGTGTTCCCTGCCACAATCCTTGCAATAGGCTCCTTCTATTCTTAGTGTAGGAGGTTGTGGGAAGTCTCTAATGAAATGTCCCCCCCCCCTCCCCCCATCTATAACAAGTTATCTTTTGGCTTCCTTTGAATTGGGATGTATGATTGGACATGTAATTATTAGTTATGTACATAAATGTGGTTGTGTCCATTTCAATTCTCCCGTTTCCCAAGTCCAAAACTTGCATTTTTGGTTCTCTTAGTTCATATCCTTCCCAATCTTCCTGATATCCTTCATTCCAATGATAATTCTCTCTGGGAGATGATCTGAGTCTTGAGCTTTCTTCTTCTATTGGTGTGTATTTTACTGGTACTACATTTATTGGTAATGGTGGTTGTTGTCCAAGTACAGGCCTTGGTTGCTCAACAAATCCAGATTCTCTTTGTAAGTTGTGTTGGTTCACATATTCTCTTTCTTTAATGGGTGTTTTATTGTAGAAGCACTCTTCTCTAGTATGGTTTGTCCATTTTCTTTCTAAGGTACAATATTTGAGTGTTTTTCTATCTTGCAAGTGTTGTGGTTTGTGATAAGGACATTGTTGAACCAAATGATTTTGTCCACAATTATAGCATTTCTTATTGGTTGCTATCCTGGTGTTTATCAAATTTGTCTTGGTGTTAACTTCTAGGGCTTTAGCAAGAGCTTGTGCTAATTCTTCTGTTGGTGGAATTTCATCCTCATTTGTTCTTGGTTGGTCAAATGCTAATAAATCTTGTCTTCTGTTATCCTCTAAGTTTATTGCCTCTTTCACACATGCTCCTAGATCAGGACCTCTTGTATAATACACCAAGGTTCTTAATTGTGCACTTATCAATCCTTCTATGAACAAAGACACTTGTCTTGCCATTGATGGTACCTCTTCTCTTGGACATCTATCAATGTATTGCTTGAATCTCCTAGCTGCCTCTCTAACATTTTCCTCTTTTTGTTTTTTAAAACTATGTATCAGGGTAGCTGTACTATGTCTAGTTTTTGAAAATTCCCCTATAAAGGCTTCAAGAAAGGATTCAATATCTAGATACATTTCCTTTGTCAATGGAATGAACCAAGATAATGCAGGTCCAGTTAGGGTTAGACCAAATTCTTCAAATTGTACTTTATTATCTTCTACTTCTTCTGCCCTAATTAATTGTCTGAATTCTGCAGCATGGGCATGAGGATCAAAGTACCCTTCATATTGATTCTTCATGCATTTAGCTACTTGATAGGGTCTAAGCATTCTTCCATGGTTTTGCCACTGATGTCTCCTTCTGATTGGAAAATCATTCATTCCTTTTGCTTCTCTTTCAAAAGGATTTGGGGAAGTGTGCACTCTCCTACCTTGTTGTTGTTCAATATTAGTGTGAGTTTCATTTTGTCTTGGCAAGTCTGGTTGCCCTAGGTTTTGTTCCCAAGGTCTCTTGTCTGCACATTGCCCTAAATCATTAGAGTTTTCTGGATCCTGTGAAAATATGTATACACATCCCTATCTATCCTCATATCTGCCATCCTTAAATTGTGCTACTGGTGTTATATTTAAGGGAACTTCTAAGTTTCTCATCCTAATGAGAAACTTATGCATACCATCTTGATACACATAGGTTCCAAACCTATTTGTATACATGTACTTGAGAATATTTCTATAATCACTAGTTTCAGAGGCTTCATTTGTTTCATTTAGGTTTTCCATGTTATCTATCTGTCCTAGATCCTTTTCTTGTAAATCTCCTAACACTGGCTCTATCTCCTTCCTTTTTAACTCTTGTTTATCAGGTGTGAACAATTTATTACCAGATCTCAAAATCATCCAACTAATTCACGATTCTGTGAAGAGAATCGTGTTTGTCACGATCCTATGAATAAAATCATCTTTTTCACGATCTTGTGAATATTCCAGATTTTCCACGATTTTGTGAATAGAATCGTGTTTGTCACGATCCTGTGAATGGAATCGTGTTTTCCATGATTCTGTGAAGAAAATCGTGTTTTTTGACGATCCTATGAAGGAAATTGTGTTTTTCACGATCCTGTGAAGGAAACCGTGTTTTACACGATTTTGTGAAGGGAATCGTGATTTCCACGATTTTGTGAAAGGAATCGTGATTTTCACGATCCTGTGAAGGAAATCGTGTTTTTCACGATCTTGTGAAGGAAATTGTGATTTCCATGATTTTTTGAAGGGAATCGTGTTTTTCATGATCCTATGAAGGAAATCGTGATTTCCACGATTTTGTGAAGGGAATCGTGTTTTTCACCATCCTGTGAAGGAAATCGTGTTTTCACGATCTTGTGAAGGAAATCGTGTTTTCCAAGATTCTGATCCCAGACAATTGTGATTGCTCACAATCGTTAAAAACGCGATTTTCTTATGAAAATCGTATTCTGGGAATCACGATTTTGTGTTGAGAATCGCAATTTTGAGGTTGTTCTCAGAATCGCAATTTTGAGCAGATTCTTATAATTTTTCTAGTTTTTGATTTTTAAGTTCTTTCTTCTCTATTAGAAGCGCCTTTTTAAAATATTAACATGTAATAAAAGATCTTTCATAAAAAATATTAATTTCCCTTCAAAAAATTCAAAAAACTGAAAGTCACAATTTCGTGTTTTTTTAAATAATTTTCTGTGTTTTTATGCTTTTATTAAAATGTTGAACTTGAAATTATGCAAAAACTTGTTGTAAGAAAATTACCTTTCTGCCTGATCAAGAAATGTCCAAAAATTTTGTTCTTGCAAAAGGTCGCGATTCTGTTAGCTCCTCTCACTCACTCTTTTACTCAAATGAATATTTCTCTGAGATTTCAAGCTTTTATAGTCTTCAGACAATCGCGATTGTGAGTGATTTTCACAAAGTTTTAAATTCTCACTGTATGATTCTTGTCCCTTAACAATTTTGTGGTTTTAATTCACAAATCTTATCCCTTCCAACAAAATTTGCTCTCTTTATTCTACTGATGAAAATCGCGATTCTGTACCCAATTCTCCAATCTGATCACTTGATGCTCAATTCTTACTGAAATTTTGAAATTTTGATTTCCTTTACTCATGCAACTTATGAAACCTTTTAAAATCACTTACCTCAGTACCCAATAGTGCAAGTCAAATTCTTTATCTTACTCAAAATCGCGATTTTGTGATGAGAATTGTGTTTTTCTATGAACTTCCTGCTTTTGCACTTTTTGACTTTTCTTCCCTTCTGATCTTCTCCAATGTTCCTCACCAACTCCAGATCACTTGTCACCTGCAATTATACACCACCAAACTCATTCAAAGAGATTTTTGAACAATTTAAACAACAACTTTTACTCTACATATTTTTTATTTTCTTTCAATTTCCAGATTTTTTCCTTTCACTATTCCCCTTCCACTTCCAACAACAATCCTCCTATCCTACTTTCTAATAAAAAAGAAATTTGTTTGAATTTCTAATGTATTTTATGAATTTTTTTAGTATTTTGAACCCTAAATCAAGGTAAACACTTATCTTAGAGTTTTCTTGTTCCAAGATCCATTGATCTTTTGTTTCATGATTGGTTATATTCTTTTATGCTTGAAATCTAGTCAGTTTGGAAGTAGAGCTTTTCAAGAAAACATGTGCTTAAGAAGTACTAGTATCAATTCATGCAAAGATAAACTCAAACACCTTTTTTTTCAAGAGGCAAATAAATCTTTTCTCAAGATTATTATTTTACCTTGCATAAACAAATCGATCTATCAATTTGCACATAGCTAGTTTACTTGAATTTCCTCATTGCAATCATGTCATCTTTTCCGAGGTTAACAAATTTGCTTGGTACTTAGTCAAAAAGCATTATACATATGCAAATATAATCACATTTTACCTTCCCTTTAACAATCTTGATTCAATTTTTTCCACACACGTGCACTTTACTCTTAAAAGGTATGAGCAATTATCAATTTGCAAGAATTTCACAACTTCTTTATCCCAAAAGGTTAACTCATGCTTTCTTTTCCCAAAAGACAAGCAAAGAAACCTACCTTTTCAATTTTTCTTTCTTGATTATAGAGTAGTACCTTTTCAATGTGTTCAAATACCATCAACAATGGAAGATCCAGCAAGGTCCAAGCTTTTTCTTTGTTCCCCGACAAGGGTGCCAAAAATGTTTGTTATTACCCTTTGGAGTTGTCCTCTCCAAACATTATAGCACGAAGGATCAAGTACACATCTTTAAATTGTCAATCCGGGAAGTATACAAAGACCACAACCCCTTCTAGTTAATGGAATCGAAGAATAAGAGTTAAGATGACTGTTTTTATGAGAAATTATGAAGAAGGAGAGAAATATCTAGGGTTTTGATTATCTTGAGTTCTACAACAATATTTTCAATGATCTTTGTGCCTAATGTGTGCCATTTCCACAGTAGAATACAATTATGAAGTCAAATTTAAAAAACAGTACCTGTATCACACAGACGAGACAATCGTGATTCTGTGAAAACTGAGAATTTCCATTTCTAGCTTTGTTCTTCTGCACTTTCTTACTCAATACACTGAGAATCACCTCTCTTCATACATCTTACTCAGAAATACACAACTAAAGCTTACAAATTCCATGGATCACACAAAGAATAGACTCAACAAATCAAGAGAAAGAGCATGAAAGGGAAAACACGATTTTCTGCAGGAGAGCTCTTCACATTACTTTGGATAGCAAAAATAATACAACCATCCCTCTCAAAATATAAGAAATTATCTTTTATACTTTTTCAAGTGTCCTCTTTCACACTTGAATTTTGGTTCTTTTCACCTTCTATTCTAAAAATATGCTATCAAAGAGCTTCCAAAAATTCTAGGAAAAATACATATGATCCTATTTTACATGAGGAAGACTCTTCCTCAATTTTACATCATTTGTATAAATATTTCTACAAATTTTTGACATTTTACAAATAATTTGCCTCGAAGGGTTTGGGTAAGGGTGCCTCGAAGTACTCCGGTAGCCCTCCACGTTGCCATATGGTTTGAAGGTCTTGTGTGTTCTGGAGGGTCTCAAATTCTTTGGAAAAGAACTAGAATGGGACCCATGACTTGTCATACTCAGACTTGGACTCCTAGATATACTTAGCCTCTTTTAAAGGCCCTGGCATGCATTTGAACCAATGAGAATTCGCATGGACTTTCTCTGTTACTCCTGTGGGAGGCTCTGGTATGGGTATTAGCATTGCATAGGAAACAGGATGTTATGGTGTTCCCTCCACAATACTAACATGACATTTCAAGTGGTTAGGGGTTAGTGGGTGGAGTGTTTGTGATGTGTGAGAATGTTGGTTAGTAGGTTAGTGTTCATCCTAGATACATACTTTGGATGTGCAATGTACTCAGAATGCACCTACATCAGAGGGAACTGATTTACAAGATTGGGTCAGACGGTTTGATACGGGGTTTAAGTCTCCACAATTTGATGGTGGAATCGTAGCTTTTAGTGGTGATGACATGTAAGGGTTTGTGGACTGGATTATGTTGGATTTGGGACCTTTTGGGTACCCATTTCCCAACATTATTAGTTGTGACCGAAGATGTAGTGGTGTGGAGAGTAGATGTTTGCCCTGGGAGTTGTGCCAAGGGTGCTTGTGGGTGTTGATTCAATCTTGTGAATGGAGATGAAGCTATTTGAGCTTGTAAGCAGGACTTGGGCACCCATATCTATCTAGCAATTGGGATAGCCTTCATTGACCGCTTTGGAACACAAATAGAAATGGTTTGCCTAGATTGATGCCTAGGATAATCCTTTGTTGTAGTTCTCGACACTGTAGCTCGTTTGGTGCATCTTTGGGATCATGTCTCCAAAGCTGAGGGTTGGTCACCCTTACATATCCAGATCCGCTTCATGCCACGAGGTACTCTATATTGTACAGGTTGGTGCTCATGCTTCTTGATCATCGGCCTCCCCTGTGTCATGTGTTTCCTGGCTTGCTTTCCTCGAATCCTCTTTGGAAAAGAAGGGAACTCCTCTTTGACTTCTGCACTTTTGTCAAGAGAGAGAATCTTCTGCACCATAGAACTTTGGACAAGAATAGCATCATTATCTTCATGTGGGTTCCTGGAGGGACTAGGATTTGGTGCCTTTTCTAGTGGCCTGAGTGCTTGATTTTTTGATTCAATCCTGACGTGGTTTTGGTCTACCCACGCCTGAAGAAGTCCACTTCTTAGGTTGAGGTTGACTGCCTGATCATAGATCCAGTCTTAGCCCAAGACAAGAGGTTCGGTAGGATCCTTGTCTTCATAGACTAGCACTTTGACTGCCATTAGAACCTCTTGAATGTAGAGGGGAAGTTCCACCTCTCCCATGCAAGGGGTTTCCACACCTCCCAATCCTATGAGATATGCCTCTATAGGATTGACCTTCAATTGCAGTTCTTGGCAGTAAGAAAGTCGAACTGCACTAGTGGCTGCTCCTGAGTCAATTAAGGCTCTCACATTGCTTGCACTCTTTCCTTGTCCTACCTCTAGGGTCACAAAGGGTCCTCGATCGACTATCCTATGGGAATGTTCACCTGAAGCCTCGCACATGGCCATGTGATAACCTATAGATTCTTGAGAGTCAGGCATAGGCTGATCTCTACCATGTCTTCTCAATTTCATTCATCGAATGCGTTCTAAAGCTTCTGCCTGTGCTTCTTCCCTAATTCGTTTTTCCTCTTCCTTACGTTTCTTTGCAGTATTGAGTCAATTTAACATCTCCTCCATGAGGGTTTCCTGATATAACTTGACTCTGCATCCACTTATGTAAATTGGTAGAATATCGCCTTCTAGAGTAGCTAGTTGAACCACTCCACTTGTGGAGATCCTATTGATAATCATTGGTCCATAGCCTCTCTTCTCTAACTTCGGTGCATGTTGCTTCAAGGTGTAGACTAGGACTAGGTCTCCTACTTTCAAGCCCTTATCCTTCACATGTGCGTTGAAATATGCTTTTTGCCTTTTCTTGGCTGCATAAATTCCTGCTGTAGCTCTCAATCGTGACCTAATCGTTCAAGATCAAAGACTCTAGAGGAGAGCCCATGGCCTATCCAATCATGCTCTTGTGCTACTTTCAATGTAGGTATCAAAAAGTCCAATGGTAGCACTGCATTTTGGCCGAATACCATCTGAAAGGGTGTGGCTTGGAGTACCGTTTTATAGGCAACTCTGTATGCCCAAACAGCATGGTGTAGCTGTTTGTCCCAATTAGAGCGTTTATTATCAACCAATTTTGTCAATACATTGCATAGAATCTTATTTGTGCTCTCCTGTCCATTAGCTTGTGGATGATAGGGGGCAAACTTCTTATGTATCACCAAGAATTCTTGGAGAAGGTTTTCTATGATTTCATTCAAGAAGTGTGTGCCTCTATCACTCACTAACTCTATTGGCAATCCGTATCTAGTGAACACATTCTCAAATAAGAACACTGCTGTCGTTTGAGCATCGTTCTTCGTTGTGGCTTTTACTTCTACCCACTTGGTTAGATAGTCTGTGGCCACAATGATGTATTCAGCATGTGAACCCTTGGCTAGGGGAACAAAGTCTATTCCCCATTTAGAGAATGCACGTCCACGCATCATAGGTTTCAATGGCATCTCATCTTTGCGTATAGGATACTGAGTTCGCTGACAAACATCACACCTCTTCACGTAGGTATGTGCATCCATGTGAAGGGTGGGCCACCAAAGACCTGCAAATAGTATTGCCTTGATCACCCGATCTGGTCCAAAGTGTCCTCCTGCTACACCTTGGTGAGCAGTCTCCAAGATCTTCCGATATTCGCTCTCATGGACGCACACTCTTAAGATACCCATCTTTTCCTCTTCTGTATAGATTATCTCCAATGAGAGTATAATCTAAAGCTTCTTGTCCTAAGCTCCTTTGTCTAGCCACTGCCATCTCTTGAGGGAATGCTCTCGTCTTGAGGAAGGCTACTAATGGTTCGCTCCAATCTGGCACTAGAGACACTTGATAAAGAGTGGCATGTTCCACAGGCGGTCTAGTGCTGCAGATTGGGCATTCCTTGCACATCCGATGGACATCTACTTCCATAGTCGGCCAGTGCACTCTGAGTCTCTTTAGTGTTTGTAAAGTTCTTTGTCTCGAGTAGTGTTGCTCTAAGGCACCAACATGTGCTAATTGCAACCATTTCGCGTACTCATCCTCTTCCACACAACAAGATAATATTCCTTGATCCGTGTACTTGTACATACTCCCTACCATGATATGGTACTTTTGGGCCTTTACTATCTCCCTATCTTGAGTGTTGACTACTGCATGTTTAGGCCCATATGTTAGTACTGGCACTAAGGTCTTGGCCCACTGTGGTACAACTTCCAAATTAAACAAGTAAGCATCAGGAAGGTCATCTGATACTCCTTGTGGGGCCTCTCTGAAAGTGAGCCTTGAGAGATGATCTGCTCTCAAGTGAGTCTTGCCTTTCCTCACCACTACCTCAAAATCATATTCCATTAGTAGGAGGAACCATATTACTAATGTACCTGTATTGCATGGCTTGTTTACCAAGTAAAGTAGAGCTTGATGATCGGTAAAAAAATTTAAACTTATTTACAAGAAAATAATGTCTAAATTTTTTAACCGCATATACCATGCCTAATCCTTCTCTCTCAGTAGTGGTATAATTTTGTTCAGCTGCATTTAACTGTCTACTAGCATAGGAAATTGGGAGATCCATATTACCTTCACCCGTAGGTTGTGCAAGTACACACCCAATAGCATAATTGGATGCATCCACATGGACATGGAATGGCTTGTTCCAATCTGGTCTAGTCAAGATTGGTGCTGAACACAATCACCATTTAAGCTCATTGAAAGATTTCTCACATTCCTCAATCCACTCAAAGTTGGTCAAAAGTCCGTACAGAGGCTTTGCAATGATGGCATACATGTGTATGAAACGTCGGTAATAACCACAATGCCCCATGAAAGCTTGCACTTCCTTGAAATTCCTTGGCCTAGGTAGTTCTGCAATAGCTCTCACTTTCTCTTCGTTAGTGGATATGCCATTCTTTGACACTATGTGTCTTAGAATCTTGCCTTGCGTGACCGTGAAAACACACATTTCTGGGTTCAAGCAGACTTGATATTCTCTACATTTATCAAAGATTTGTCTGAGTTTAGGTATATGGGTCTGTCTAATGTTGGAATGAGCACAAACATCATCAACATAGACTTCCAAATTCTTCCTCAAGAACTCTTTATATACATGGCACATTAGTCTTTGAAAGGTTGCAGGAGCATTGGTAATCCCAAATGGCATTACCCGAAAAGAAAATATACCACACTCCGTGGCAAAAGCCGTCTTATGCTGATCTTCTGGTGCTATGGCTACTTGATTGTAACCAGAGAACCCATCCAGGAAGCTGTACACTTCCTTGCCTGCTACCCTTTCTAATAGATGCTCAGTGATAGGAAGTAGATAACTATCTCTGATAGTGGCTGTGTTAACCTTCGTCAAGTTAATGCATACACGTAACTTGCCTTTCTTTTTGGGCACCACTACAATGGGGGATACCCATTCAATGTGCTCAATTTCATAGATAAATCCAGCTTCCACCAAGCGATCTATCTCTTCTTTGATCCTAGTAGCATAGTTGTCATTGTATGTGTATGGCTTTTGTTTAGAGGGTCTGGCCTCTGAGGTCATGGGGATCGTATGTGAGCATATGACATGGTCTACACCTTTTAGGTCCTTGTAACTCCATGCAAACACGTCTCTATATTCTCGTAGTAAGGCTATCATTTCCTGCTCCTCATCCACACTTAGATTGTGTCCTATGCATGTGCATCGCTCTTCACCTTCCTCTACGGTCACTATGATTTTCTTTGTATTTTCTTTGTTATCATAGGCCTCTCCTACGACGGCTTCACAGTTAGGCATTCTTATCATGACTCTCCTATCTTCAACTTCATACTTCTTGAAAATTTCAAGGACCTCAAACAAAGATTCTTCTTCCTCTGGTGTGACTTCCCTCTTCTTTCTCTTCTTGCCTTCATTCTTAGTGGTCACTTGTGTGGTTAATCTCACCTCATTCATAATTTCTTCGTGTCTCTGAGGGTGAGCTTCTACTTCATAGAAATATTCCTCATTTGATGCAAAAAGTGGGTCCATAATGATTGACTCTAGATCAGAGTCACTTGCATCCTTGAATGCATTAGTGCTAGGTTCACATTCTTCAATAACTGGATCACACATGATTGGCTCTAGTGTGAAGACTGAAATGTCATAGCCATCCTCGTCACAATGGGAGCTCTTCATTGTTGTCTATATCCATAGTTGCTAAGATTTCTGCCCAACCATGAGGCTCAAACTCTTCATTGAAAAATACTACCGGTGCATAGGTTCGGTCTTGTATTGGTCTATGCACTTCCTTTGCACCTATCTCTCTTGCCTTCTCCCTTTTCTCTTCCTCTTCTGCCACTTTACACATCCATAAGTGAGTGTCTTCATGCATCCATGAGGATCCTGATTCTATGGAATGCACTGACACTGTATCATCTGTGGCTCTGTGGATGGGATTCCATTGAATGGGGGGCACGTATCTAGGAGAGAAATCTTTGAGATTCACTTTGGTTGTGATACCCAAGTGTTGCAAATACAAAGAATTTGTCCCCCAACCCTGCACTACTTGCAATTGCCTCAAGAAGGGTCTTCCCATAATCATCTCGTAGGCATGATTCTTGCTAAAGTCACATATAGCAAAAGTATGTTCAAACTCTATACCACAAGTGGTGAGAGTTATTCCTTCTAGTAGCCCTAAGGGTCTCTCAATGTGACCATCGGCCATTTTCAACTTCATTCTTGTTGGCCTGAGTGCTGGCTTGCCCCAACGTTTCCATAAAGAAGTGATAGCAATTGCAACTCCCGTGCCTAAGTCCAAAATTGCCTTGGTTGTGTAACCCTGATGAGTGATAGGGAGATATGTGTTTCCTTCTTCTCCTTCACTCATTTCTCCTATCTTGTCCAAGGGTATTTCTGGCACTGTTCTATGAGATCCTACATGGGAACGAGGTTTTGCTATGTCTGGCACTTGCTTGGCTACATGTTTCCACAATTCAGGCTTAACCTTGAGTAGCTCGTCTAAAGTGAGATTGCACTGCACTTTACTATTCTTCACTACCTCTGTGTTCCTAGGTATGATTGAGTCTTCATTTCTTATCATGACCGTGGGTGCTCTCATACATGTAGACTTTGCTTCCCATGGGCCTGTGAAATGGGGTAGTTCTTGTAAAGAATTAGACTTGAAGTCTAATCTCTCTTGGGATTGGGCACTCTCCTGCTCTCCATAAATGGAAGGAAGGTCTTGTGGCAATTGATCGTGTGTGTCATCCACAAGTTCAATGGGAGGAGGAACTTCACTCTCTTTAGCCCATTTCTCTTCCTGAATCTCTCGCAAGAATTCTGGTGAATACCAATTCATAGAAGAAGAGGTGTCTGGTTCAGTGGAGTTAGGCACATAAGCTTCCTTGGGAGGAATGCTTATTCTATCACTTGCCCTCTCCTTAGCCTGGGAGTTGGCTCGTTTTCCAAACTTTGCAATTATCATCTCCAATCTGTCTAATAGACCATCAAAATGCAATGGTGTTCTAGTGGAGCTAGAGCAATTGAAGAGGCGACTGGCCTCAAACATGGCTTGAGCCAATTCCACCATCTTGGCACACAACTTAGTTTGTTCAAGCTCTAGGTCAGCTCTAGGGTAACATCTTTCATGATCCGTTACATTTAGCCCTTCCTGGATCCTAGCCTGATATGTTCTAAGCATCATATCTATGTCCTCGCGAGTGCGATCTGCTAAGACTGATCCTACTCGGGGTGGTGGGTGGGTTACGTGTGGTGGATTAGAAGGTTGAAGAATGGAAGGTGATGGGGATGGTAGTGGAGGTGGGGTGTGAGAGTGCGTTTGAGATGTGATTTCTATTATTTTGGCCTTGGTCTCTTGCAGACTTTCCCCAAGTTCACTCATCTTCTTTGCCCATTGCCTTTTCATACGTTCACGGCTATCTCTCCAAGCTCTTGTCCTCTTCTTATTCTGGCTCTCAGTTTTGCTAACCTCCTCATTCTTTTCCTAGCCTAAGTCTTGATTTTGCTTAAGTGCCTGAGCTCTCGTGATGACTTGCACCAGGGTCATGGATATCACACTTCCTGTGGAGTCTACCACTAAGCCAATAACATTGATAGGAGAAAATTTTGGCATATTGTTGGGGTTCTTAGGACACTCTCGTAACAAGTGCTCCTTCCCACAATCGGGACAAAAGCCTTGAATTGTCACAGATTGGGTTTGTGTAGGTGCAGGTAGAGGGCAATCACAATGAGGTGATCTCCCTGACAGCGGTAGCATGGCCCTCTAGGAAATGGAGGTCTCATCGGCCTAGGCTGGGATCTCGAGTTGGGGTTTGCATACATGACATTTGCATATTCTGGCTCCCAACTAGATTCACACGGTTCTTCATAATAGTATGACTCACTATGCTCCGGTGACTGCATATAGTAAGCCTGTGGGCTCTCAATATGGGTAGAGTCAAAACTAGGCTCTATGGAGTTGGGCACATAAGCCTTGTGGGCGGGAAGGCTTAGCCTTTCACTTGGCTTGTCCTTATTTTTAGAGGCGGGTCCCTTTTCTGATTGTGCAATTAGCCTCTCCAATCTTTCTAACAGTCCATCAAAGTGCAACTGCGTCTTAGTTGAACTAGAGAAGTTAAAGAGGTGACTGGCTTCAAACATGGTTTGAGCCAATTCCACCATCTTAGCACATATTTTAGTTCGTTCAAGCTCTAATTCTGCTCTAGGGTAACACTTTTCATGATCGTTTACATTTGGCCCTTCTTGGATTCTGGCATGATATGCCTTAAGCATCATATTTAGGTCATCGGGAGTGGGATCTGCTAATATTGATCCTACTCTAGGAGGTGGTGGCGTCACATGAGGCGGGTTGGAAGGTGGTGGATCGGATGGAGATGGGGATGGTGGTGGTGGTGGTGGTGGTGGGGTAGTGTGAGAGGGAGGTTGAGATGTAAGTTCAATTATCTTGGCTTTTGTTTCTCTTAGGCTTTCCTCGAGTTCACTCATTTTCTTTGCCCATTGTCTTTTCATTCTCTCGCGGCTATCTCTCTAAGCTCTAGTCCTCTTCTTGGTTATGCTCTTAGTTTCACTAACATCGGCACTCTTTTCTTGGCCTGAGCCTTGGTTCTGTTGTAAAGCCTGAGCTCTAGTGACTACCTATACTTGTGTAGTGGAAGTCACACTTCCTATAGAACCTACAACTAACCCAATAACATTGATAGGGGTGATTTTTGGCATATTGTTGGAGCTGAAGGACTCACAAGGCAAGGAAGCTTACGAAGGGAGTCAGAGAGAAGAGAAGGCACAAGCAGACAGAGTAGTCAACGACGATCTGGCAAGTAGGCCAATATTTTTTTCAGGACACTAAAGCATATCAAAGAGGTGGACACACAAGGAGAAGGAGCAAGTAGGGAGCTCGAAGATGTGTATGTCAAATCGTTAGAAGAAATCCCTACAAAAATAGTGATTTTCATCACTAAAAGCCATTGTAAATACCAATTCATATTTTTGTAGCTCCATTTTGTGCAAGCCAAGGAGTCCTTGAGCTTGAGGAGCATTCGAAGTAGCTACCTACCAATTTTCATAATTTTTAGACTTCGTTTGAGTCTTTAAATAGGCCCTAGAACCTAATTTTTAACTAGGCCGAACACTAGGTCTGGACATGACCAAAACCTAGTCAAAAACTATAAATAGAGCTAGAGAGCTCATTTTTGAGGTTAGCTTGTAATTGATTTGAACTTGTAAGAGCTTTTTGGAAGTAATCTAAGAACTCCATTGCTTCTCACTCTTTGTCTTACCGTGTGTGCACGTGTGTGTGTATGTGTGTGCATGTTAGTGTGCTTCTCACTCACGCACTCGTGCCTTCACTTGCTCGAGGTCTTCATACCATCCTCACGTCTTCCCGGATTGACATTAAAGGAGGTGCTACTCATCACTGAGCTACACCACATATTATTGGGGTTCTTTGGACAATCTCGTAGACCTAGCAGTATGATTGACACTCGCCTTTGAAGACCTAAGACTCTGTCTATCTCTCCCTAGGTGTCATCCTGATCTAAGGTTCATATGCCTGATCGAGTTGCCCCAATTTTTACCAAGTACAACCTCGTTGCTAAGTTCTTTTGTATCAGTTACTTGGTTCTTGTTTTTTTAGTTGATTATCGTGTCTATGATCTTGTCTGATATCACGTCGTCAGGAATACTTGAGTTAATTTTCGCACTGTATGTTGCTCGTACCATATTATCTTCTTTCCTTTTAAGTTATCGTTCACAACGAGATTATGTTTTAGCTTGAACTTGAGTGCTTAGAAACTTTTCATCTTGATAGATGCTTAGCGTCACCTTGATTTACTTCTAACACAACCCGCACTTAGCCTAAGCTAGGAATTGACAGAGGGTGTTGAGAATTTCCAACCTTTAGTTTCTCTCCTTGGTTGCCCTTGTGTGCCCAGGAAGCATGTTTCCAAGCTTGCACTTACTCTTGCTTCGAGTACCCTTCAATGCTCTCAAAGGACCTCAAAAAGTCCCAAAGTTAGCTCAAGACTCACATTCAATTGACACATTAAACCATGTTCATTCATGCAATTCAGAGATCAAATTGTTCTTTTGGCTTTATGGAAAACAATCCTAAAGATCCCTTAGTTTTTCTTCCCCCTGGGTATGGTCACTTCAAAATAGTATACGGATTTCGTATGAGAAAGTTATGACTGTTCAGAGTTCTAGGGTTAAAACAGGGTTCAAACAGGCTGACAGTTCCCAGGATTTTTCTCAAGAATACAAGTGTAGGGACCTCACAAAGTGCTAATTTATAGACAAATATGCCCAAAATTACCCAAAAACTTGGAGCACTAATACCCTAAAATTTTAGCCGAAAAAGCCTATCAATCGCAATCGACAGGTCTGTCAATCGCGATTGACAGAGGTGTCCGTCAGGGTCTGTCCGTCGCGATCGACAAGTCAGTCGCGATTGACGGTGTCAATCGTGATCGACAGAGTCGATCGTGGGTTTTGTCAATCGCGATCGATAGTGTCAATCGCGATCGACACTTTTTCTGCAATTTGCACCGTGATTTCAGTCAATCGGGGATGTGTCCGTCACGATGGACACGTGGCAATGCGACTCTTTGAGTCAATCATCGAATTTAGTCACTCGCGATCAACGGTGTCGATCGTGATTGACTGAGTCCTACATGGCAGTTTGTCGGGGCGACTGACAGAATTCTGTCGGTCGTGATTGACAGAGTCTGTCGGTCGCGATTGACAGAGTCTGTCGATCGTGGCTATCGATTGTGATCCACAGTGTCGGTCGCGATTGACAGAGAAACACGGAATTTTTTTACTGTGATTATTGATTTAGAATGTGCTCATCATGCTTGTCATTGTGGTGCACTTTGTTTTAGCAAAAGATGAAATTTTCTATCGATCGCGATCAACAGAGGTCTGTGACACAGAGACAGGGCCGAGCTTTTTCGTACCTACGTAGCCTGCTGGATACGATGATACAGCTACAACCTACAAGATCACTCAAAAAACATGCAAAAACAGCGCACACAAATTGCTCTCTCGCTCTCTCTCACAAGTGGAATGAGGGAAATGGAAGGGAGAAGGTGATATGATCAGAAACTGAAATTTTTCGCGATGATGGAGATGGAGGTGGGAGATGGTGAGGATGATGATGGTGATGATGATGGTGAAGTAAGAAAGAGAAAAGAAAGTAAAGAAATTACCTACTGCACCAACGTCACAACTCTACGTCTTACCATCACACGCTCGTCCTCAAAGCTCGATCCCCGACAACGGCGCCAAAATTTGGTGTAGCTCAGTGATGAGTAGCACCTCCTTTAATGTCAATCCGGGAAGACGTGAGGATGGTATGAAGACCTCGAACAAGTGATGGCACAAGTGTGTGAGTGAGAAGCACACAAACATGGACACACATACACACACACACACGCACACACAAGGCAAGAACAAAGAGAAAGACAATGGAGTTCTTGAGATTACTCAAAAGTGCTCTTACAAGTTCAATTCTACCACAAACTAACCTCAAAAGTGAGCTCTCTAGCTCTTTTTATAGTTTTTGACTAGCTTTGGCCCTGTCCAGACCTAGTGTCCGGCCTAGTTAAAAATTAGGTTCTAGGGCCTATTCGAGGGCTCAAACGGAGTCTAAAAAATATGAAAATTGATAGGTAGGTACTTCTAATGCTCCTCAAGCTCAAGGACTCCTTGGCTTGCACAAAATGGAGTTACAAAAAGGTGGAATGGTATTTACAATGGTGTAAAGTGACTAAAATCACTATTTGGGAAGTATTAATTCACGAAAAATGATGGGCCTATTTGCCAGATCTTCTTTGAATGCTTTGCCTGCTTAGCCCTTCTCGTTGGCTCCCTTGTCTTGTAAGTCCTTGACCGCCCTGACCACTGCCAACAACTGCAGATAACTTTGTTTAATAGCTTGTTTGTTATATGGGCACTCTTGTGTAGTGTGATTGGTGTATCTTCTATTTATGGTGCAATATTGGTTGTTAGGGTTCACTTGGGGTTGAGCCATGATAGGGCACACATTAGCCATATGGTCTCCTCGACAGGTATAGCATCGTTTTCCTGGGCAAATCTAGGAATCTGCTTGCTAGAGACTCCTAATTTCTGAGCTACCTTCTCTGCTAGATCCTCAATTGATGTGGATTGTGAGGAAGCGAGGCTAGTGGAGCTATCTAAAACTTTATAGATCTTTGAGAGCTCTAATTCCTCCCCTAGATTATCCTCGATGTCTATCACATGCGTACACACTCTTCTATGGATCTAGGGTCCTTTAAGTACACATGTGATCTTAGTTTGGTGCTTAACAATTCGTCTAGAAATAAGGCCACTTGTTTGGCCGGAGTGGGTAACTCTAGAGCAGTGCATCTCTCTAGGTATTGCCTAAACCTTCTTCCTACGAGTCTCGCTGTCTCTTGAGGTGTTTGCTTGAAGCTGTATATCAAGGAAGATGTATTATGCCTAATGCCACTTTTGGAAAACTCACTGATGAATGCTTCAAGAAGTTGGTCTATACTTCTGTACTGATCTTGGTGAAGTGGTTGAAACCGAATCAATGCAGTGTTCTTGAGTGTTAGGCCAAAAGCATTGTATTGAGTGAACAAGTCTTCCACTTGTTCAACTCTCAAAACTTGCCTAAACTCTGCTACATGGTCATACGGGTCTCCTGTGCCATCGAAGTAATTCTTCATGGACTTTACTAATTGTGTGGGCCTTAAGGTTCTAGCATGTTCTCTAGGCCTTGGCAGAGGGAATTCGTCTGTATTTCTTGGATTTCGTGGGTCCCTATGTCTCTCCCTGTCCATTCTATCAGTTTCAATCCTTGTTCTCTCTCTTCCAAGGGGGTTAGCAAAGCTCACCTCGGGTCTATCTCTACTCCTCTCTCTTTGTGTTCCATGAGCTTGAGATGTTCCAGCTCCTTGGTGACCATATGACACTGTGGATCGAGGTTGGGAGAAACAAATTCACCCTTCCAAGTGTATGCATGTCTTCCATGTTCTCAGACCAGAAAGATCCTCTCTGAAGCATAATCTAAGTAGGTTACTTTTCCTGGGCTATCAGGATCTTTGAATTCATTAACGGTAGGAGCTCCTACTTCATTAGGCTTCTCACGCTTATACCTCCAAAAAGCCTCATCCGTCTCTCGATTCAAGAGCAAATCTATGCTCCTATTATCCTGGGGAACCCACTCTGGAGTGATTATTCTCATCAGAACCGACTTGCCTCGAGGGGTTTTTGGCTCCTTTCCTAAGTTCCCTTGCTCTATGTCTCCTACTTCGACCTCTGAGATTATGTTGCCAAATTCATCTGTTCTTTCTGGTTGACCACATACATTGTTCCTTCTTTATCAATGTAAGAACCATTTTCGAACTTGACTACTGCATGTTCTAGTCCAATGGGCTGATTCGGGTTTTTAATTAGGACAACAGATCTTCTCAGACCATCCTCATAGATGCATGCACCTAAGCGGTTGGTTTGGATATATTCCAATTGAGTCTTGTAGGGACCTTCAGGTCGTTCTAGGTATGCCACTCCTGAGCTACCTACAGGTCTTTCCATGTTATAAGACATCTCAGAGTCACTAGTTTTTGAGTCTAGAGCGTAGGGGTAATCGCTCAATCGCTGGGCCCAAGATCTGGCTATATGGTTGACACTAGCCTCGGATGATCTAATACTTTGACGGTCTCTCCCTAAGTGTCTTCCCGATCTAAGGTTCACATGCCCTTCCAACTAA
The DNA here is from genome assembly GCA_020310875.1 of Ceratopteris richardii. Classification (NCBI taxonomy): domain Eukaryota; kingdom Viridiplantae; phylum Streptophyta; class Polypodiopsida; order Polypodiales; family Pteridaceae; genus Ceratopteris; species Ceratopteris richardii. The sequence goes on from CM035436.1 coordinate 71,025,194, forward strand.
CCCAATGATCCTTGTACAACCACGTTGCTGATTCTTTGATACCACTCACTTGTTCCTTTTGAGTTCCTTTGTATCTGTGTTCTTGTCTTAAATTTAGCATCGTCAGGAGCACTTAAGTGTGTCGTACTTGATGTTCTTCGTCCACTTATTTTAAGTTCTTTTCCTTTAAGTTCTCCCTTGACTGCAATTTAGCCTATTCTTGGACTTGAGAAATTAAAGACTCTTCGAACTTGAGTATTCCTATCGTATCCCTAGTCAATTTGGACAACTACTCGCACTTAGCCTATGCTAAGAATGGGCTGAGGGGGTTAAGAGATGTTCCAACCTCAAGTCGCTCCTCCTTGCTATGCTTGTCTGCCCAAGAAACACGTTCCCAAGCCTGCACACAATGGCACTTGCTTTGCTTTCTCCAAAAGCTCTCGATGATCCTCAAGTCGCTCCTCCTTGCTATGCTTGTCTGCCTAGGAAACACGTTCCCAAGCCTGCACACAATGACACTTGCTTTGCTTTCTCCAAAAGCTCTCGATGATCCTGTAAAAATCCCAAGTTTAGCTCCACTTTTCACCTTCAATTGCCAGAGAATTTATTTTCAGACACTTTTAATGACCCTTTTTTCCCTCTTTTCTATTGCCAAAAAATTTCCTCTAGATAGTTCAGGATTTAGGGGGTTAAAACAGACAATCAGGACCTCTCAGGAGTTTAGTGCATTTTTCTAAGGCCCTTGTAACGATATAGGTGATTGAATATGCAAATATGCCCAATTTTTAGCCCAAATTTTTAGCCCAAATTTTCAAAAAATTATCCCTCTATTTTTTTTGCCGAAAATGTCTCTCTATCGCGATAGACGGTGTCTGTCGCGATAGACACTAGCTGTCGTGTGGGGCTGTCTGTCACGATAGATGGTGTCTATCATGATAGACACTAGCTATTGCGTGGGGCTGTCTGTTGCGATAGACAGTGTCTGTCGCGATAGACGGTGTCTGTCGCGATAGACGAGGTCTATCGTGGGGTCCTGTCTGTCGCGATAGACGGGTGTCTATCGCAATAGACGTTGTTTGTCGTCTATCATGGGCCCTGTGTGTCGCGATAAATGGGTGTTTATCGTGATAGACTGAGTCTATCGTTTGTGGTGGTTCTGGTCTGTCGCGATAGACGGTCTCTATCGTGGGCTCTTGTCTGTCGCCATAGACAGGTGTCTATCATCTATCATGGGCCTGTCTGTCACGATGGACGGTGTCTATCACAATAGATGGCCTCTATCGTGGGGTGCTGTCTATCACGATAGACGGTGTGTGTCGTCTGTCATGGGCCTATCTGTCGTGATAGACGGTGTCTATTGTCTGTCGTGGGCCTATCTGTCACGATAGACGGTGTCTGTCGCGATAGACGGCCTCTGTCGTGGGGTGCTGTTTGTCGCGATAGATGGTGTCTCTCGCGATAGACGCTGTCTGTCGCGATACATTGAAAAAACACAATTTTTTTAGAATTTTTAGTGATTTGGAGTGCTCTCATGGTGTAGGTTATCGTGCCAAACATGCATTCAAAAAGTAATAAGTTTTTCTATCTGTCGTGATAGAGAGAGGTCGTCGTCTCGAGACTTGTGCAGAGTTTTGTCGTACCTGTGCAAGCTACTGGAGATGGTGGTACAACTAGATCCTACAACAAAAGCTCAAAAAACACACAAAAACTGATAGCATGCAAGCTCTCTCTCGCTCTCTCTCACAAGTGAAATGAGGGAAATGAGGTGGGGAGTGGAATATGACCAAAAAAGTGAAGATGGAGATGGAGGTGGGAGATGGTGAGGATGATGATGGTGATGATGGTGATGCAAAAAGAAGCAAAAATGAAGAAAAATAAGGAAAAGGAAGGATATTACCTATGACTCCAATGTCTCAACTCTACATCTTACCATCACACGCTCGTCCTCGAAGCTCTCTCCCCGGCAACGGTGCCAAATTTGGTGTCACTCTAGCACAATGGCAAGTACCAACGTGAGGAGATCCACCTCATAATTGTCAATCCATGGAGACGTGAGGACTAGTATGAAGACTATGAGCAAGTGATGGCACGTGTGTGAGTGAGAAGCACACAAACATGCACACACATACACACACGCACACACAAGGCAAGAACAAAGAGGGAAACAATGGAGTTCTTTGCATTAGTCAAAAAGTCTCTTACATAAGCTCAATTCACAAACAATTTAACCCCAAAAATGAGCTCTCTAGCTCTTTTTATAGTTTTTTGACTAGCTTTGGCCTTGTCCAGACCTAGTGTCAGGCCTAGTTAAAAATTAGGTTCTAGAGCCTAATTGAGGGCTCAAACGGAGTCCAAAAATGATGAAAATTGGTATGTAGCTAATTCTAATACTCCTTAAGCTCAAGAACTCCTCGAGTTGAACAAAATGGAGTCTATTCTACCAAAAATGGAATTTACAATGTTTGTATAGTGATGAAAATCACAGAAAGTTGGAAATAGTTCATGGAAAAAAATGATTAGGCCTTGTCACCGGATTGTGCATGACTGCTCCTTTGTGCTGGTATGCTCTTCTTTCTACTTGTATGCCAACAAGTATCCACGGCTGTTTGTATCATTTGTTTTACTATTGGTTTCAGTTGAGTAACATTGATGTTTAACCATGTTGTAGGTATGCTCGGTTCTTCTCCTGTGGTAACATCTTTTCCTTGTGCGACATGCAGTGTTGTGTCATGGGGCTGCCTGATATGAAGTTGTATCTTTGGATGAGCCTCTTTGATTACTGTCTTACCTTGTGGCATATCATCAGGGATTTCAATCACGATTTGTTCCATATTTTGTTGTAAAAGCCCTTCTTATTCCATACTTGTTTGTAATTCTTCCTTTATTGGTGGCACCGTATCCTATGTGTGATTGAAGCTTCCTTTATGCTGATCTGGGATTGTTCGTTCAATTGAATAAGGTGTGTTCATTCAGTTGATGTTTCCTGGTTTTGTACTTGTGATTGTTGATTATTGGGGGTGGTTTCGACCTGGTAAATCTCCGTCCATTTCTCATTGTTCGTTTTTCTTCTTATGTGGGTGTCCAAGGTGTCCTTCTCATGACAAGATTCCTCATTAGAACTTGAATCATCTAGTCCCAATTCTTTGTATCTAGAAGCTAGTGCTGGTGTATGTTCCTTGTTCTTCTGTTGCTTCACTTATCTTGCCTGCCTATATTGATGTCCTTGGACATTAAGGTTAACTTGATTGTGCATGTACGCATGAGTTTCTTCTAGTGCCATTGAGAGCTCTGTTTTTGTGATGAGCGATTGTGTCAGAGGAATCCTTGGTAGTACATGTGCCTGCTTGGATTGTGGTGTTTCTTGTGCCGCTTCATCTCTAGTGCGCTTAGCCCCTCTCATTGGTTTTTTGGAACTGGTTCCCACTTCTTCTGTTGAGATGGATGTTTTCTTTTTCTTTGGAACGGTAGCCGACTTCACATATTTTGCCATTTCGGTGGAGGTTGGCATCAATCGTAGACATTCTTTCATCTCAAGTGCCTCATAAATTAGCAAGGTCAATGAAGTGCTTCCATTCAGAAACTTCTTTTGACTCCATTTCTTTTTAGCTTCAAATAGGAGGTCTTGTATATATGGAGTAAAATTAACTTGATTCCCGATTTTCCTCATAGCATGGGAGAGCAATTGAACCACAACTTTTTGAGGTGTTGTATATCTCTTCATGCTGGGGAAACAAAAATGCTGATGCACTAACTGAACTGATTCTTCTGTATCTGTCCTGTTGATTTCCAGAAAGGTTTTCTTTTTCACATCATGACATTCATCTTTGACATTAGTGAGACCATCCTGACTCCATCCAGAAGCTTTTTTGATAACTTCATGTGTGAATCGAATGGTTTTCCATGCACCTGTTTTGTTTAGCACTTTAGCTTCCAAGATTGAGGGCTTATCTGCTGTGGACTGGAGTGTGTTCATAACTTGTGTGCATCTTTGAAAATCTGGTAAATATATTGAAAGTCACAGAAATGCGTCAATTCCTGCCCTTGTCCAAACATCTGTGATGTGTGGTAATCCCTGGATTATGGTTTGGAAATCTTGTGACATTAATGGGAAGTAGTGATCCCTATCCATAATCTTGATGGTAGCCAAAAAGAGGAGATCCGACATGGGTTGGTCTTAAAGGAACCAATGACCTCTCACCTTAGTGATTGATTCCAAAGGAAGAAGCAAGAACTCTTCCTCTTGCGTAGCTTCAGAATTTGAAGATGCCATCTGCACTCAATACATACCAGTAATCGGTGTAAAGCTGGTAACATGAGTTATCCTTCACTTAGCTTTCATGAAATTGGTAACATGAGTTATCCTTCACTTAGCTTTCCCATGGTGTGAGAAAGGCACATATATTTTTTCTACTTCTTTCTGAAAGAAAACAAAAGCATTAGTACCTAGCCAAAGCTTTTATTATATCGTTAATTATTTTCCTTGAGATTAGTTTACAAGTGTTCTCCTATTCCCTGAGAGGGAAATGTGCTTCACTATCCAGTAGAAGAAGAACTAGGTGCCGAATGCCTGGCCTTGTAATGTGGCCCTATTATGCATGCTCGAGACTTTTAGAACTCAAGATGTGTGCAAATTGAAGTATCTGGTCGATGTATGTAGATTGATCGGCATTTAGGCATCCAGATCTGTTTTAATTTTTTGCAGTTGACTGTATCTCCATCGTTCCTAGTGCTAGGCGTAACTCTCAACTCGTACTTCCGCTTTGCTAGCCCTTTGAATCTTTGAATTGTTTTTGTTGTGTATTTCTGTTTGTGCCCATTCATGTAGTTGCCTATTTCTTGATTCTTTGTCTTCATATCGTACTGATCCTTCTTGTGTATTGATATTTTTTCTTTGGTGTTTGTCATTGGTGCATATGATTTGGGGATTCATATTTGCATTCTAGAAGGTTGCACGACAATCACTTTCTTTGGTATCCATAATTGAGCAATCCTTTGTGGACCTCGGAGTCCAGCTTGGCTTGTGTCCTTGTACTGTTGTTGTTTCCTATGTAGAAGATAGCTCTGTTGTTGATCATGATATGCTATCACCTAATCTTTTCTGATCCAAGCCTGTCTGGTGTGTGGAATGGGATAGACTCTAATGTGGGAAAGTTTTTGGTGAGCATGCTGACTAGTCGCTCTTGTGCTCAATTCCTCACGTAGGTTTTGCTTGGAAATGATGTTAGTAGTGGGGCCCATTGGACTAGAATGGTGCGTGAGATTGAGAGTTGTACTTTCACAGGGAATACTTGGTGGTGGGGGTGCCCTACTAGAGGTGATTGTACACTCATCGTCATGCATGAGTAGTTGGTCTCTTGGGCTTATACACTTGGCTTTGACGGGTCGTTCTTCTAACACACTGAATACCTCACGGTGCCCTATCTTGGCTGATATGTAGCCCAAGGCTAATTGGATAGTCACTTCATATTCATATATCCAATCTTGGCCTAACACAAGATCTTCCAATAAATGTTGATCATGACACACAAAGAGTTTTTGTTGCATCATGTTATTTCCTAGGTGCCGTAACAATGTAATCTCACCAGTGCATTTAGTAACCTTTCCCCCTATTCCAAGCAATTGAGCTTGGGATGGACGTAATTGTTCCTTGAGCTTATGAGTCAAAGAAGACTTGATACAGCTAACAATTGCTCCTATGTCAATGAGAGCATCCACCAAGTGGTACTCTTCTATTCCAGCTCCCAAGTTCAAATATGGTTGCTTCGTTTGATGTCCTAGGTTTTCAGAGGCTCCAAAGTTAGCCATTGGGACGAGTTCCTCTCCTAGCTGATATCTTTCATCTCTCTATCTCTTATCTATTCCTTCTATTTCCTTATTCGTTCTAGAGCTTCCTGTCTTGCTTCTTCTCGTATTTTTTCATCCTCTTCTCACCTATTTTTGCTGTTAGAAGTCGTGACATTATTTCCTCTATCAATGGCTCGAAATACTTTTTTACTTGACAACCACTTATATAGTTTGGAAAGACTTCTCCACCTAGATTTGCTAAGCTGATGGCTCCACTGGTAGATATACGATTGATTACCAAGGGGCCATATCCTTGTTTTTGTAGTTTCTTTGCGTGTTGCTTCAAAGTGTAAACCAGGACCAAATCTCCTTCCTTCAGGGCTGTATCCTTACTATTGTTAGTCGGTTGCCGGATTGGGACAGGTACAACGGAAATCTTTGGAAAACACGCGCGAAAGGCTGTTACGCGCATATTTGTAATTTCTATACAAAGCAATGAAAAGGAATGCGCAAGGGGGTGTTTAAGCCATTTTTGGGTATCATCAGACTGTTCGTCTGGTTGAATGTCTAAGTGTTGATGTAGTGTGTCTTGTTTAAGCTCTGCGTACGCTGGTGTACTGTGTATCTGTGCTGTTCTCTATTGATCTCGATTGCGTTGTGAGTTTAATTCCATTTAGTAAGTCGTTGTCTGAAAGAGGTCACTGTAGATCTTTGTGATGATTTATTCTGGTAAGACGTACGATGTGGCGCTCCTCTTCTGGTTTGAACTACTAAGTACTGATGAGTCTGTGTGACTGTGGTAATTTTTCCCTAAGAACGTTGTGCAGAAGTCGTGTTGTTATCGATCTGTAATTGTACGATGAGAATTACCTATAGTTAAGGATAATTCTAGTGTGTGTTAGTCGTCAGTACTGTAGGTTTGGAATTGCAGGGACCTTCTATGATCCGGTTTGCCTGATTGTGAGCGCTATTTGGTGAAGGATGGACTACTGCTAAATGTTACAATAGCATGTTGTCCTGAATTAACTCGGTACCAAGATACTGACAAGTTTGGTACAGGGTAGTCGGTACATGTGGTTGAGCTAAGAATGTGATGGCATTGCCTAAGGACAGTATATTCCGAAAGAGCTCTTAGTATCTGTACCTGAAGTAGTTATTTTTGGGAACTAAGTACAAGGCCTCTATCTAACAGACCCCTACCACTCCCAAGAACCCACTTAGGTGCTTAGATGCATTTCTGACAGTTAGAAGAAACTAAAAGCGTTTAACACTGGTGCAGTAGCTACGTTTAACACTATGAGCATCAAAATATGCCTTCTGCCGCCTTTTTGCAGCGTAAATACCTACCACTGCTTGTAACCTTGTTTCATGTAACTTTTTTATTTGATCCAATTGAGTTGATAACTCATGTCCAGTCCATTCATACTTTGAGGCTACTTTGAGAGTAGGTACCGAGAAATCAATTGGTAAGATGGCGTCCTCTCCATACACTAGGCTAAACGGAGTAGTTCCTATGGCTGTTTTATATGCTACTCGGAATGCACATAAAGCATGATGTAATTGCTTGTCCCAATCGGATCTGCCATTGTTAATGATCATAGTAAGAACTGTACATAAGATTTTGTTCGAACTTTCAGCCTGTCCATTGGCTTGTGGGTGATAAGGGGCTGATTTTGTATGAATCACTAAGAATTCATTCATTAATGATTCTATTACTTCATTGATAAAGTGTGTGCCTCTATCAATTACAATTTCGATTGGCAATCCAAACCTAGTGGCTATGTTCTCAAAGAGAAACTTAGCCATGGTCCTTGCATCACTCTTCTTGGTTGCCTTGGCCTCTACGCATTTGGTCAAATAATCCGTTGCTACAATTATGTACTTGGCATGAGAACCTTTAGCCGGTGGGCTAATAGGTCCTACAAAATCTATTCCCCATTTGGTAAACGCTCTGGCACTCATCATCGGCTTTAGTGGCATCTCATCTCTTCTAATTGGATACTTCGTTTGTTGACATGTATCACATCTTTGGACGTAAGTGGCTGCATCTTGATGTAGAGTTGGCCACCACATTCCAGCGAATCATTTTTGTAGTTTTATCTGCAAAAAAGTGTCCTCCCACGACTCCCGTATGAGCCATCTCTAAGACCGAAATGTACTCGTCTTCATGAATGCACATTCGTAGATGATTGTCCCTTCCTCTCTTGAAGATCTGTTTTCCTATAAGAACATAGTCCTTGCTTTGCTCTTCGAGGACACGTTTTCTTGCTAAGGTAGCCCCTTCTGGGTACTCTTAGGTTTTCAAGAATTTTACCAGAGGCATACTCCACCGTGGTGCTACAGTAGAGTTCTCTTCTGGCCTTCTTCCTTGACAAGTGGGATAGGTAGATACATAGTTATGTGTATCCCTCTGCATGGTTGGCCAGTATATGCCCAATCTCTTCAGTGTTTGCCATGTTCCATTTGCATTTCGATGGGTTTTCCATTGATTTACATGTGCTTTTTAAAGCCACATCTCTTGCTCCTCTTCCTCCACACATCTCATAAGTAATCCACTTGGATCTTGGTGGTATAAGCATCTAGCAATGATGTGGAGGTCTTTAGTCTTCCATAATTCTTGGCTTTTGTTTTCAGTGATCCTATGTTGAGGTCCATAGGTGAGGATGGGGATCAACTTTTCTGCCCATCGGGGACATACTTCTAGATTGAAAAGATAGGTATCTGGCAGATCATCTAATACTCCTCTGGGGGCTCTCCATGTGTCATTCTTGACAGGTGATCTGCTCGGATGTGCATATTTCCCTTCTTGACTACCACTTCAAAATCAAATTCCATAAAATAGAAACCATCATACTAGTCATCCGGTATTACAAGGTTTATTGACTAGGTACAGTAGGGGTTGATGATCCATGAAGAATTTGAATTTGTTTGCCAATAAGTAGTGTCGAAACTTCTTTACTACATACACCATTCCTAAACCTTCTCGCTCCGTAGTGGTATAATTGCACTCTGCTTGGTTTAATTGTCTACTGGCATAGGCGATAGGGTGATCTAGCTTGCCGGTATCTGCTGGCTACGCTAAGATGCATCCAATGGCAAACTTGGAAGCATCTACATGAATATGAAATGGTTTATTCCAATCAGGCCCTTAATTTGCCATTCTTTTTTGGCACGACCACTAAAGGTGATACCCATTCTGTGTGTTCGATCTCATAAATGAAGCCCGCGTTGTCGGAAAGTTTTCAACCTTTCCGTTGATGACCAGAGAAAATGAAAACAACTTTATTGGTGATCTCAAACCTTTTATATCACTGTTGATTAGTTGTTCTGGATTGGAATTAACCACTTTGAAAGTGTTTACAAGTACAAATGATGATGAAGATTCTATATTCATATTAGGGTTTACCCTAATTTTACATTTAATGAGTTTTATGTTCATACATTCAAGAATTATGGGTATTCAATCCTAGGGTTTCTTGAATTCATGTGTTGTTTATGACATTTGAGTTAATGTTAAGGGTTCAAATGAATTTTAATGGGTTAACAGGGGTTTCCAAAGGGTTTCAAGGGTTGAATTGAAATTTAAGGGTTAAAGTAACATGTATTTAATTAAATTATTGTTTAAACGGAATATTTATGTATTAAAAATTAAAATATGAATTAAGTAATTAATTTACTCATGTGTGTGCATTTAAATATTAAGGTTCTAATATATTAATTTCTTAACCTAAGCTTAATTTAAATGCATTATTTAATTAAGAAATTTAGGATCATAGAATTAAAATGAAAATGAAGTGGATAATTAATGACTGGTGTATGTGAGTGGTATTTAAAGACTGGTGTGAGTTAAGTGTGTAACTAAAGTGGTTAAAGTAAAAAATTAAAGATGTGGTAGCTATTTGTGCAAGATAAAAGAATGGATTAGATAATTTATGTATTTAAGTGCAAAAAGTATGTGGTTAAAAGAATGGAACAAGTGAGTTATGTGAGAAAAGTTAATTTAAAGTATGGTGGAAAAATATGGGTTAAAGAATGGATGAGAAATAAAGTAGAAACCAAAAGAGTGGTAAGCTGAGGATCTTGTGTGTATATATATAAGTATGTTCTGCTAGTTTGTCCTAATGTTTTTTTCAGGTAGATTTCTTCTTTCTCTTTTTGATTTGTTTTTCTTCATCTCTATGTCTATGCATCTCATCGTAGAGAGAGAAAGGGTTTTATTTAGCTTGTGCAAGAACTGCATATTCTTTGGAGACTGAAGCTAACCTCAGAGAGCAAGGAAGATGAAGATCGTCGCTGCCTACCTGCTGGCGCTGCTCCGGGGCAATCCGTCTCCTTGTGCAGATGACGTCAAGTCCATCCTCGGATATGTGGGTGCCGAGCCGGATGATGACAAGCTTGATCTGTTTTTCAAGCAATTAAGTGGAAAGGATGTTAACGAGGTGTTAGCTCGAGAGAGAGAGAGAGAGAGAGAGAGAGAGAGAGAGAGAGATCGGTGCAGCCCTCCCTCCATGGCGCTGCGCACAACAGCGCGCAAAGAGAGAGAGAGAGAGAGAGAGAGAGAGAGAGAGAGAGAGAGAGAGAGAGAGAGAGAGAGAGAGATGAATGAGAGAGAAAGAGAGAGAGAGAGAACGCAGAGAGAGAGAGAAACAGAGAGAGAGAGAGAGAGAGAAAGAGAGAAAGAGAAAGAGAGAGAGAGAGAGAGAGAGAGAGAGAGAGAGAGAGAGAGAAAGAGATGACTGAGAGAGAAAGAGAGAGAGAGAGAGAACGCAGAGAGAGAGAGAACGCAGAGAGAGAGAACGCAGAGAGAGAGAGAGGGAGGATTCTCTCCCTTTCCCTCCACGGCGGCTACAGACGCGCAGCGCCGCAGAGAGAGAGAGAGAGAAAGAGAGAGAGAGAGAGAGAGAGAGAGAGAGAGAGAGAGAGAGAGAGAGAGAGAGAGAGAGAGAGAGAGAGAGAGAGAGAGAGAGAGAGAGAGAGAGAGAGAGAGAGAGAGGATTCTCTCCCTTTCCCTCCACGGCGGCTGCAGACGCACAGTGCCGCAGAGAGAGAGAGAGAGAGAGAGAGAGAGAGAGAGAGAGAGAGAGAGAGAGAGAGAGAGAGAGAGAGAGAGAGAGAGAGAGAGAGAGAGAGAGAGAGAGAGAGAGAGAGAGAGAGAGAGAGAGAGAGAGAGAGAGAGAGAGAGAGAGAAAGAGAGAGAGAGAGAGAGAGAGAGAGAGAGAGAGAGAGAGAGAGAGAGAGAGAACACTGAGAGAAAAAAAGAGAGAGAGAGAATGCAGAGAGAGAGAGAGAGAGAGAGAGAGAGAGAGAGAGATCGGCAAAGAGAGAGAGAGAGAGAGAGAGAGAGAGAGAGAGCATGGATGCATATGCATGTGATGCACAAATGCATGTGCATGTAAGTTAGGAAGTTAATTTATGCATATGAACTTAATGTATGCATGTACATGATTGATATAGAGTTAGCATGTGTGCATGTGCATGTATGATTGAGTGTATGCTTATAAATATGCATGAGTGTGTGATTGATAGATGCATGTGTATTTATGCATGTCTGTGTGAGTTTATATGCATATATGTTATGTATGTGCATGTACATATATGAGTGTTGTATGCATGATTGTGTGTTTGCATGTATACATGTATATGCATGTAATGCACAAATGCATAAGCATGTAGTGTGATGCATGTATACATGTGATGTGATGCATGTATGTATGTGTGTTAAGCATGTTTTATGTATGTGAAATATAAAGTATATATACATAAAAACATTTGCATCAACATATGAAAAAGCATGTGTATTTTAGAGTTAATGCATATGCATATGAATATGAAGAATAGTGAATGCATAAGTATAGGTATGCATCTGCATATGATAAATGCATGTAAAATCAGAGGCATGAATAGTTTAAAGTATGCATGTAAAGATATGCATGTATATGTGTGACCATATTCATGTATGTTAATAAGTGTGTTAGTATGCATAATCCTATTAAAGGCTATGTATATTAAAATATGAATCATAGTATGCATGATTTATGTGCATGGGTATGTAATTGAATGAATGAATATATGCATGACAAAGGCAAGTTATTAAGCATGTGTATGCTTTAATGTATGTGACTAATGTCTTTTAAGTTTCTTAGTGATTCCTGTAATATTACTTACAACTAATGTTTTTTTCAGAAACATTCAAGATTAAAGAGAGATTGAAGTAAAGTGAAGTGAAATGAAGTGACAGATTGAATATCGCGAATGTTTTTTTCAAGAACATTCAAGATTAAAGAGAGATTGAAGTAAAGTGAAGTGAAGTGAAGTGACAGATTGAATATCGCGAATGTTTTTTTCAGAAACATTCAAGATTAAAGAGCAATTGAAGTAAAGTGAAGTGAAGTGAAGTGATAGATTGAAGATCCATTTACCTTATATTTTCATTTAGTCAATTACCCATTTGTTTAGACATTTCTCCTATTACTAAACCCTTACATTTGTATTAGAGTTATTGATTTGAGCCATTAGCTTATCAATTCATTTGTTCAAGCAGATTTAGCATCAATATTATTTCCCATTGATTTCTTTTATGTCTTCTGAGTTATTCCATAAAGTCTGAGTACAGTAATATTGAAAACATTGAAAAAGCAACCGAAGGCCCTAAGCATACTTAAAAGCACCCTGCGTGCAGTCACACGGTTAGGTCAACGTGATTCTTTTGGATGAACGTCAGCCTATCTTCACACCCCTCTACGACAACTTTGGTGAACCCGACGTGAAGCGTGACGATCGTGTGCCTAGGACTTACGTTGTATGTTTAGTTTTAACTTAAATTTTTAATTTCATTTTCTTCTTGAATGAAGGAAACTTGAAGATTGAAGTTGTGACAAAACGTGAAGAGTTTGCTATCTCCTTTTTTCCCTTGGTGAGCACCTCCACGAGAAGAAGGATTTCCAACTGGTGGAGTTTCTTCGCTTCAAACCCCCCTCATCAACATTCAAGAGAATCAAGACATAGTCATATTCATTTTAGTTTTGTGTTTAAGATTGTTTTAACATTTACTTTCGAACCTCTTCAGCAAAGATATCATCAAGTAAGGTGTTTTAAGTTCTTTATTTTTCAGTTTATACACATCACTTAAAAAGAAAATTGTTTTCATCTGCACTTAAGATTTAAGCACTTTCATATTTGTAGTAAAAAAAAAGTATTTAAATCTTTCTTTTGTATTTAGGAAAGATAAATTTTACTTAAAGCATTTAAATATCTCCATTGTAGAAAAGTTAATTTTTGCATCATCATTATAAAGAAAAACATTTTAAGTTTTGAAAAAGAAAGATTGATTGCTTTATTTTCATTGCATAAAAAGAAAGCTTATAGCATAAAAATAGTGTAAATTTAGGTTTCTTTTGACTTATAGTTAATGTTTTTTATTTTTTCAAAGAAATTAATTTTAAAAAAATTAATCGTAAACTAAAAGACTTAATCAAGAAAAACTATTTTATAAAAATTATCTTATTAAAAAAAAACCCTTTAAAATTGAAAAAGTCTGAAACATTTAAAATCTCTAAAAAACTTAAATTCAAAATGAGTAATTAAAAGATAAGTCAAAATTTAGGTTTTTGAAATAAAAAACAAGAAAGAAATATATTTTAGGAACAGAAGATTAGAATTAGTAAAGCCTAGGACTAGGGTAAAGCCATTCCTGGCTTTATCAACTAGCGATAGATTTAGGCAATTTAGAGAGCAATTAGATCCGGCTATTAGGGAACTTCTTCTTCATTCGAAGCGTTATCAAGAACGTAAGATGGAGGAGATGTTCAAGAACATGATAATAGAAAAGCAAGGGACACGTACAGTCCAAGCTATTCTAGACTCAGGTACATCCGACCGGAACCAAATTCCAGGTATTTATATTTGAATTTTCCTGGTTTGCACATAGTTAAACGAAAATGAAATCTAATGTAGAGAACCTTTTGCCTGATATGGAATCACGATTAGTTTCCTCTATAGATTTAAAGCTGAATTCTAAGTTTGAATCCTTAAACTCGTTTCTTTCAATCTTAACTACAGTAGTATCTGATTTTAATGCAACACTTAAGTCAATAGATACTCAATTTGATCATGAGTTTAGGAATTTAGAAGGAATTCTTCATTATGAACTATCGAATTTAAATGAAAATATGGAAACATTAGCAAATCATGTAAAAGAAATTTCATCATTCAAAACTATTGGTCATGACATTGCAAGTTTAAAAGAGAACATTGAAAGGTTAAACAATCAAATACAAGAAAGTGCTACATGTGAATGCAAAGATAAATATCATGTACAAGTTCAAAGTAGATCTATATATTCTATTGACCAAAAACCTTTACCCGATCATAGAAGAGTCGTTCCTAGACCAAAGAGAACTGTAAGATGCTTCTGGTGTGACCAACTAGGTCATACTTATGGAAATTGTATGGCCTATGAGAAAGCATGTAGCCAACAATTGGTACTAGAAAGTGAACAGAAAATATGTGATTATCAAACACAATTACCTTTGAGATTAAACTTAGGTAGAGGAGGGATGATAGACTATTTTGACCAAACAAAATTTAGTCCTAAAACCAAACTTCAAAAACAATGGAAACCTAGGAGTCATAATGAGAAAAGCACTGTATGTCAATAACATTCTCTGAACACCAAGATTGTGACTAAATGTGAATGCTTGGACAATGATCAAAACCTTCTTAAACCTAAATCTATGAGTAACATTGATATTCAAACTACATCTAAGGATCAAGATACATTGAAAAAGATTAGGAAAGAAGAAGATGTCAGGATAAAAGATGATGAAAATGAACAATCAATTAATGGAAATGAAGACATATATGGGGATAAAACAAAACCTAAAGTCAAAGAAAATGACAATAAATGTGATCAAAATAAAACTGATAAAAGAATAGTACAAACATCTGAAGATGAAAATCTTCAAATTCAATTAGAACATGACAAGAAGATGGAAAAATGGATACAAGAAGCCATATGGAAAATTTAAAATAATATTAAAAATTCATCTAAAGTTAAGAAAAAGGAGAAGAATTTACGAGAAATAGTTTTATTATAATGAAATTGTTTATTGAAGAAAACTTTATTGCTTGCTGCATAAATGCTGTTTTCCTAAAGTTGAGAAACATATACCTAAATTGTTTTGTTTAATGAAGATTTTATGCTTGGAAAAGTTAGTTAAAAGCTTATGATAAAGTTTACATTATGATTTGCTTAACCAAAAGAATACAAAAGATACGAGCTCGGGAGTTTTATCTCTCCCTAAACAAAAGATAATTACGAGCTTATCAAAATGATGTTACTAAACTTATGATGAACTTATGATTTTCTTTCTTTCACAAATAGGAAGAAATCTATTATGATGAACAATTATGAAGAACATTATTATAAGGAAATGATGAATATTTTGAAGAAAATGATTTTTGTTTACAACAAATATGATGGTTATATTAGACTATGAACATTATGATTTTTTCTGAAATTTATTAACTTTGTTTGAAAGGTTGAAAAAGCTAATGTGAAATTTATGAATTTATGAATTTATGAATTTATGAATTTATGAATTTTGTTTATGAATTATACCCACTATGACTTCTTATGATGAAATTTGTGACATGATGAAGATGAATCTGATAGAATATATGAATTTATATTTGCAAGATAAATGTTAATGAAGATTACTTGTTTTGTAGTTTCTACTTTATGATTTCTTACAGGTCCTGAAGATGAATTGATCAAAGCAATTGAAGATGTTATACCAAAAGTTCAGATGAACTTAAAAGAGTTGAAGATGGAGTCAATATCGATCAGGTGAAAAAGTTCTAAACCTGATTTATGTTTTAATTTATTATGAAAGTTCATGCATTATCATAATTAGATATGTACATTCTTCAGATAGGTTAAGAAACTTCTTAAAATTATGAAAAGTAGAATTTACACTGAAGTAGGAATGTGCTTGAAGAGAAAATAGGGATTAGAGACCTATGGCTGTTATATGAATAGTTGAAGGAACCCTTAACTTGCAACTCCTAGTAGAAGTAGGCTTGTTTTATATAGGTAATCTTCCTTAAATTTGACCCATTTAGCTAAAGAAGATCCTAGTTTCCGCTTTATCTTACCTCTAGATCCTTTGCTCTGATTAGGGCTTAAGCCTTTCCCCTTCATCAAAAAAGTTGCGAAGAAAAATTGAAAGCAGTACATTAATGGTTGCTGTATATGAAAAAAGGAAAAATGACAAAAAGAAAAATTATGATGAAAAAAGAGATGAAAGAAAAATCAAATGATTTCAATAAATCAGTTGTGGTTTAGAAATCACTTCTGAATTAAAAAGCGGGCTATATAAGGCGGATGTATGCTAGAGGGGAATTAGTTTTCTGTATCTTAATGGCAAGTGGCTAGGAGATGAGGATAGAAGACTTATATAACATATGCTTTACTTATGAACAGAGTTAATAGAAGAGTTAGTACGAACACTATTTAAATGACTTCTATAGTTTCTTTCTAAAACCTGTTTCCCGACTCATGCATTGAACGAAAAGGTTGAAATTCAAGCTTACATAATTTTATAAGTTTTCTTTGCTATTTGAAGATGTACTAATGATAGAAGCATTTTTTATATATAAAGACTATTTGAATTTGAGTCATGAAAAAGTTTCAAAAGAATTTGATATTGCCTTCTATGATCTGCAGGTTTGGCCCATCGAGGACGATGTGCAGGATTGGTCGGGGCGAATGTCGGAAAGTTTTCAACATTTCCGTTGATGACCAGAGAAAATGAAAACAACTTTATTGGTGATCTCAAACCTTTTATATCACTGTTGATCAGTTGTTCTGGATTGGAATTAACCACTTTGAAAATGTTTACATGTACAAATGCTGATGAAGATTCTATGTTCATATTAGGGTTTATCCTAATTTTACTTTTAATGAGTTTTATGTTCATACATTCAAGAATTATGGGTATTCAATCCTAGGGTTTCTTGAATTCATGTGTTGTTTATGACATTTGAGTTAATGTTAAGGGTTCAAATGAATTTTAATGGGTTAACAGGGGTTTCCAAAGGGTTTCAAGTAGGTTTTCAAGGGTTGAATTGAAATTTAAGGGTTAAAGTAACATGTATTTAATTAAATTAATGTTTAAAATGAATATTTATGTATTAAAAATTAAAATATGAATTAAGTAATTAATTTACTCATGTGTGTGCATTTAAATATTAAGGTTCTAATATATTAATTTCTTAACCTAAGCTTAATTTAAATGCATTATTTAATTAAGAAATTTAGGATCATAGAATTAAAATGAAAATGAAGTGGATAATTAATGACTGGTGTATGTGAGTGGTATTTAAAGAGTGGTGTGAGTTAAGTGTGTAACTAAAGTGGTTAAAGTAAACAATTAAAGATGTGGTAGCTATTTGTGCAAGATAAAAGAATGGATTAGATAATTTATGTATTTAAGTGCAAAAAGTATGTGGTTAAAAGAATGGAACAAGTGAGTTATGTGAGAAAAGTTAATTTAAAGTATGGTGGAAAAATATGGGTTAAAGAATGGATGAGAAATAAAGTAGAAACCAAAAGAGTGGTAAGCTGAGGATCTGTGTGTGTATATATATGAGTATGTTCTGCTAGTTTGTCCTAATGTTTTTTTCAGGTAAATTACTTCTTTCTCTTTTTGATTTGTTTTTCTTCATCTCTATGTTTGTGCATCTCATCATAGAGAGAGAAAGGGTTTTATTTAGCTTGTGCGAGAACTGCAAATTCTCTGGAGACTGAAGCTAACCTCAGAGAGCAAGGAAGATGAAGATCGTCGCTGCCTACCTGTTGGCGGTGCTCGGGGGCAATCCGTCTCCTTGTGCAGATGACGTCAAGTCCATCCTCGGATCTGTGGGTGTCGAGCCCGATGATGACAAGCTTGATCTGTTTTTCAAGCAATTAAGTGGAAAGGATGTTAACGAGGTGTTAGCTCGAGATAGAGAGAGAGAGAGAGAGAGAGAGAGAGAGAGAGAGAGAGAGAGAGAGAGAGAGAGATCGGCGCAACCCTCCCTCCACGGAACTGCGCACGGCAACGCACAGAGAGAGAGAGAGAGAGAGAGAGAGAGAGAGAGAGAGAGAGAGAGAGAGAGAGAGAGAGAGAGAGAGAGAGAGAGAGAGAGAGAGAGAGAGAGAGAGAGAGAGAGAGAGAGATGACTGAGAGAGAAAGAGAGAGAGAGAGAGAGAGAGAGAGAGAGAGAGAGAGAGAGAGAGAGAGAGAGAGAGAGAGAGAGAGAGAGAGAGAGAGAGAGAGAGAGAGAGAGAGAGAGAGAGAGAGAACGTAGAGAGAGAGAAAGAGAGAGAGAGAGAAGAGAAAGAGAGAGAGAGAGAGAGAGGGAGAGAGAGAGAGAGAGAGAGAGAGAGAGAGAGAGAGAGAGAGAGAGAGAGAGAGAGAGAGAGAGAGAGAGAGAGAGAGAGAGAGAGAGAGAGAGAGAGATGATTGAGAGAGAAAGAGAGAGAGAGAGAGAACGCAAAGAGAGAGAGAGAGAACACAGAGAGAGAGAGAGAGAGAGAAAGAGAGAGAGAGAGAGAGAGAGAGAGAGAGAGAGAGAGAGAGAGAGAGAGAGAGAGAGAGAGAGAGAGAGGATTCTCTCCCTTTCCCTCCACGGCGGCTGCAGACGCACAGCACCGCAAAGAGAGAGAGAGAGAGAGAGAGAGAGAGAGAGAGAGAGAGAGAGAGAGAGAGAGAGAGAGAGAGAGAGAGAGAGAGAGAGAGAGAGAGAGAGAGAGAGAGAGAGAGAGAGAGAGAGAGAGAGAGAGAGAGAGAGAGAGAGAGAGAGAGAGAGAGAGAGAATGCTGAGAGAGAAAGAGAGAGAGAGAGAACGCAGAGAGAGAGAGAGAGAGATCGGTAGAGAGAGAGAAAGAGAGAGAGAGAGAGAGAGAGAGAGAGAGAGAGAGAGAGAGAGAGAGAGGGAGGGAGAGAGAGAGAGCATGGATGCATATGCATGTGCATGTAAGTTAGGAAGTTAATTTATGCATATGAACTTAATGTATGCATGTACATGATTGATATAGAGTTAGCATGTGTGCATGTGCATGTATGATTGAGTGTATGTTTATAAATATGCATGAGTGTGTGATTGATAGATGCATGTGTATTTATGCATGTCTGCGTGAGTGTATATGCATATATGTTATGTATGTGCATGTACATATATGAGTGTTGTATGCATGATTGTGTGTTTGCATGTATACATGTATATGCATGTGATGCACAAATGCATAAGCATGTAGTGTGATGCATGTATACATGTGATGTGATGCATGTATGTATGTGTGTTAAGCATGTTTTATGTATGTGAAATATAAAGTATATATACATAAAAACATTTGCATCAACATATGAAAAAGCATGTGTATTTTAGAGTTAATGCATATGCATATGAATATGAAGAATAGTGAATGCATAAGTACAGGTATGCATGTGCATATGATAAATGCATGTAAAATCAGAGGCATGAATAGTTTAGAGTATGCATGTAAAGATATGCATGTATATGTGTGAGCATATGCATGTATGTTAATAAGTGTGTTAGTATGCATAATCCTATTAAAGGCTATGTATATTAAAATATGAATCATAGTATGCATGATTTATGTGCATGGGTACGTAATTGAATGAATGAATATATGCATGACAAAGGCAAGTTATTAAGCATGTGTATGCTTTAATGTATGTGACTAATGTCTTTTAAGTTTCTTAATGATTCCTGTAATATTACTTACAGCTAATGTTTTTTTCAGAAACATTCAAGATTAAAGAGAGATTGAAGTAAAGTGAAGTGAAGTGAAGTGAAGTGAAGTGACAGATTGAATATCGCGAATGTTTTTTTCAGAAACATTCAAGATTAAAGAGAGATTGAAGTAAAGTGAAGTGAAGTGAAGTGACAGATTGAATATCGCGAATGTTTTTTTCAGAAACATTCAAGATTAAAGAGCAATTGAAGTAAAGTGAAGTGAAGTGAAGTGACAGATTGAAGATCCATTTACCTTATATTTTCATTTAGTCAATTATCCATTTGTTTAGACATTTATCCTATTACTAAATCCTTACATTTGTATTAGAGTTATTGATTTCAGCCTTTAGCTTATCAATTCATTTGTTCAAGCAGATTTAGCATCAATATTATTTCCCATTGATTTCTTTGATGTCTTCTGAGTTATTCCATAAAGTCTGAGTACAGTAATATTGAAAACATTGAAAAAGCAACCGAAGGCCCTAAGCATACTTAAAAGCACCCTGCGTGCAGTCACATGGTTAGGTCAACGTGATTCTTTTGGATGAACGTCAGCCTATCTTCACACCCCTCTACGACGGCGTCCAATAACTTATCTATCTCCTCCTTAATTTTTGCTAAATAAACATTGTTATAATTGTATGGTCTTTGTTTGGAAGGTTTGGCTTCTGTTGTCATAGGGATTCTATGGGCACAAGTAGAGAGATCTACCCCTTTTAAATCCTTATATGTCCATGAAAAGACATCCCTATATTCTCTTATGAGTCGTATTAACTCTTGTTCTTCCTCCAATGAGACATCCTGTCCTATGAATCTCTCTTCTCCTTCCTCCAAAGCTACTTTTATTTTCTTGGTCTGTTATTTATTGTCGTATGCTATTCCTGGTTGCGCTTCCCGTTTTGGCATCTGGATAGAAATCTTCCTCTCTTCTACCTCATATTTCCTGAAGTGAGCAGGTACTTCAAATTTGTCTTGAGGCCTGTTTTCTTCCTCTTCGTTTTCTTTATCTGGTTTAAGTTCTTCCCTTTGTGTAATTCCTTGATTTAACTCGTTAGTTATGACACTTACTCTTTGATTTTCACTTTCTGCTTCAATTTGTTCATGTTCCATTTCAATGCTCTCATAATCTTCCTTCCGTTCTTTTTCAATAACTTCTCCTTCTTCGACTTCTTGGTGAACAACCACGTATAAACTTACATCATATCCTTCCTTATCAATGCATTCATTCATGGTTATTACTTCTTCATTTACACATACGTCAAGAGTGGCTAAAATCTCCATCCAACCATGAGGTTCGAATTCTTCATCTAAGAATATTTGGGGCATGTAAGCCGGATCTTCTACAGATCTAGATACTCCCTGCCTTTGCTGCCATCCTCTCTTCCTTTCTTCTTACCTTTTAGCTACCTGGCATATCCATAGATGAGTGTGTTCGTTCATCCATGTTTGGTCACTCGAACCTATACTATGAATCGATCGATCATCGTCCTCCTTATGTATCCGGTTCCATTGCAGGGGGGAACATCTTGATATGTGTACGTATGGATATTTATTCTGGTCGTGGTTCCTTCATGCTGCAAGTATACAACGTCCTTTCCCCAATCTTGCACTACCTTAAGCTGTATCATGAAAGGCCTTCCAAGTATCATCTCATAATTGCTAGCCTTTTCAAATTGACAAATTGCTAAGGTGTGCTCAAATTCAACTCCACAAGTGTTAAAGGTTACTTTTTCTAATAATGCGAGGGATCATTCCGTGTGTCCATCTGCCATTTGAATCTTCATCCTGGTTGGTCATAAAGCTGGTTTCCCCCATTTTTCCCAAATTTCTTTGGTAGCAATTCCTACTCCCGCTCTCGAATCTAATATGGCTTTAGTGGTATAACCCCTGTAGGTGATAGGGAGGCATGTGTTCCCTTCATCTCCCTTACTGAAATCTCTAACCTTATCGATTGGGATTTTAACTGTGGCTACTTCATCTTGCATCTTGCTTTTGTCTGATTTTGTCTCTAATTGATTAGTGAGCTTCTCCTTCAATTGCAGTTTTACCTTCAAGATTTCTTCCAACATCAGAGTACAAGGTATTTTTACTTTTTTAAGGTGTTGTATGATGTCTGAGGTTTGAATCGATGGGTTCTGCTCCTTTCTCCTTACTGAGGGAACATGATATAGTTCAGAGTTATGTTTGTATTCTCCCATGTAGTTTGGCAAAGCCTTCACACTGTCTATGTCATTTTTGCTCTCCTCCAATTGCAATAATCCTTCTAGGTTTAACCCATGCATTCACGCTTCAAAGTCACCTTCCGCTTCTAATTCCTCAAAGGGAGGTTCAATTCCTCTTGGTTTCTTCCAACTATCTTCTTGGACACTTGCCCATAAATCTCTAGGCCACTCCCCGTCCACTTCAGGGACAATGGATCCTTCTCTTTTATTTTCACAGTAATTTTCACCACAGGTCTCATCTTTCTTCCCCTCCCTGAGATCACTAGATGTGACATACTCATGAAATTATTTTTTACAAATCCTTGAATTGGGTAGTGGTTGAATAGGTTTTTCTAAGGTTTGCTGAGCCACTTCAATTAATTTCTTACATATCTCTAATCTTTCTTTCTCTAGGTCACCTCTTAGATATTCCTTTTCGTGTTGCTCAATGGTTGGCCCTACTTTTATTCATGCCTGATATGCCTGAATCCACATGGCTAACTCTTCTGGCATTAGGTCGGCCAGAAATGATCCCGCTTCTTGTTTTTTATGCTTTTCTATCTTATAGTTTCCCTCCAGTTCTTGTTTTTCTTCTTTGGCTTGTTAATTATTCTCATTCTCCATCTTTTGTTGCAATTTCTTTTCTTTCATCCTTTCTCTGCGATTCTTCCATCTTTGGGTTCGTTTACTTTTAATAATCTTCCCACACTCTTCACAAATTTGCAGTTATTTGAGGTGTGGATATGTTTAATTCTTTGTTGGCGTGATCATTCTCTCTGATTCTTTCTAAGGTCTCTCTCGCTTTAGCCCTTGTTATTGCTTTTAGTGGCACCATGTACTCTTTATCGATCCCTGATGACTCTATCACTTCTATCACATTGATCTGCACATTCAAATTAACTTTGTTGGGATTCTTGGGGCAATCTCTAAAAAGATGCTCTTTACCACAATCACTACAATATCCTTCCCAAATTCTCTGCGGTGGTGGTGGGTTAGGTAATGTACATTCTCTGATAAAGTGATCTCCTCCGCATCTATAACATGGTCCTCTAGGTGCAGGTGGTCTACTTATTCATCGGGGGGTATGGGTGCTCTGGGAGCTGTGTACATTAATGACACATAGACCTGCTCATATCCGTAAGAGCTATCAGGTCCTTCACAACCATAAGTATATGGCTCGTAAGATTTTCCGTACTCAACTATAGTGCCCTCATATGTCGAATAATTTCCTTCGCTAGGGTCATAAGATGGGTCATAAGCCTCAATACTAGCCAATGGAGTGGCTGGGACTATCGCTCTTTCTGGGTTCTCTTCAAGTTTAGCCATTTTCACTAGGACAACATTCTGGGGGTGTGATGGTTGTTTCCCTTGCATGGGTTGTGGTTGAGTGTACCTTGGTAAGTATAAGGTCACGGTATAGGTGCTTGCTATTGATATGGGGGGTATCTATAGGTTTCTCCTCCTTGATCTCTCTAAGGGTATCCATAAGGCCTGATGGGTGGTTGTACCGATCTTGATTGCCGATTGTAAGGACAGTTCTTTGTGCTATGATTCGTGTACCTTTGTTCTATGCTACAATAATGCAGAGGTCCTTGGGTGGGTGGTCTATTGTAAGCATAAGCAGGTGGTGGAACTACTCCCCTATTGCACATGTGAGAAGAATGGTCACCTCCACAGTGCACACATCTTCTAAGCATGGGTACTCTCATAGGATTGTTTGGGTAGTTCCTCTATCCTTGAACATTCAGCTTCTTAGCCACTAAATGGGCTATTTCTTCTACATTGTTCCTAGGATTTGACACACTGTTGGCGCTGTCCTCACTTTTCACACTGCCTTGAGATATCTTCAAGTCTTCAACTAGATTATCCTCTAAGTCAATACACTCTTGCAAGTTTTGTAACCTCTTCACATATACTAATGATCTCAATGATCCATTCACTAGTCCTTCCAAAAATAATGAAACCATTTTGTTTTGAGTGGGTCTCTCCACAACAAGGCATCTATCCACGTATTGTTTGAATCGTCTTGCTGCCAATGTCACCGATTCTATAGGAGCCTGTTTAAAACTATGGATTAATGATGATGAGTTGTTTTTGATTCCGGACTTAGTAAATTCTTCAATCAATTCTTGATAGACTTGTTCCATGTTTTGGAAATTATTAGGGTCTAAGGGTTGGAACCAAGCTAAGGCCATGTTTGTAAGGGTTAGGCCAAAGGATTCATATTGGATCAAAAAGTCTTCCACTTGTTGAGCTCTTATTACTTGCTTGAATTCAACTATATGGTTGTATGGTTCACTATAACCATTAGAGTGACTTCTCATGCACTTGGCTACCTGAATGGGTCTGAATCTTCTTCCCGGTTCAGGTGGTCTAAGCATTACAGGGAAGACTGGTCGTCCTATTGGTATACCTGCTCCTCTTCCTATAGGTGGTCTCTCATGGACAGGGACTCTATTCCTGAGTTCTACATGTGGAGGAGGTCGATAGTTAGGATTATTGCCAAGTGTGGCAATCTGCACATGGGGTCTAGCTGGAATGTTCAGTTGTTGTGTCTATCCTGAATGCTGATAAGAAGTATCTTGATAAGTTCCTTGGGGGTTTTGCGAGGTTGTGGCTTGATCCCTAGGTGGGAACACTGGAATGTTCTGATATTTCAACCCTGCTCTTTCTAATTCCATTAAGGGCTAGTACCTTCTCTGATTCTTGTACAAATACGTAATATGAGTGGGGTTTTCAGGATCTTGCAACTCATAGATGGTGGATGGATTGGTGGATTCTTCCTAGAATGAAGAGTTGGTTCTAAGTAAATGTTCCATTCCGTTGACTAAATAAACATCCATCAGGGAATCATCTTGGGGAATTAGGTCTCCTCTCCAAACCCTAATTACAATGGACTTCCCTCTAGGGGTAGATACCTGTTCTTCATGTCCTTCTCCATTAAGGTTGTGGGTATTGCCTTCTTCCCTTTGCTCATTGATGTTTTCTGGATGCTCTGTAACTACATACTGAATCTCTCTTTTATCCATGTAGAATCCTCCTGCATACTTAATAGCTGGCCTAAGTACTATGTAAGCATCTGTAGCTTTTTTTAGCCTAGCCACTGATCTATTTAGTCCATCTAGGTAGATGGGTAAACCGTGTTGATTGGTGCTCACGTATTCTAGAGACGTTCGATATTCTCCCTCAATAATTGACATCATGCCAACTATTGGTACAAAATTCTACATGTCTTCTGATGCCATGAGGGTTTCCTCCTCAGACTCACTCGAGGTTTCAGACTAATGTGAATGAATACTCGGTTCAGCTACACTTCCCACAAAAGAGATTACACTTCTTCTACTTCCTAAGATTCTTCCGGATCTTAGGTTCATTCGCTTAAAGCTCTAATTGAGTTTTGACAAACCCCTGGCTCCCAATACTCTTTGAAGCACCTCAAAATTGTATGAAAATTTTTTTATTAATTGGGAGTTTTCTACTGAGGTTTCACTAAAGCTCTCTCTACATTATACCTGACATTGAATAAATTCAGGACACTCGATACTTGCCAAATGTTGCAACTCAGGACTCCACAACACTCGACACTCAACACTTAAGCAAGTCCCACGATACTCGACACTTGACGAATGTCGCGAAGCAAGTCCCACGATATTCGGCACTTGACGAATGTCGCGAAGCAATTCCCACGATATTCGACACTTGACAAATGTCGCGAAGTCCCACGATATTCGACACTTGACAAATGTCACGAAGCAAGTCCCACGATATTCGACACTTGAGGAATGTCGCGAAGCAAGACCCACGATATTTGACACTTGACGAATGTTGCGAAGCAAGTCCCACGATATTCGACACTTGACAAATGTCGCGAAGCAAGTCCCATGATATTCGACACTTGACGAATGTCGCGAAGCAAGTCCCACGATATTCAACACTTGACAAATGTCACGAAGCAAGTCCCACGATATTCGACACTTGAAGAATTTAGCAAAGTAAGTCCCACAATATTCGACACTTGACGAATGTCACGAAGCAAGCCCCACGATATTCAACACTTGCAAATATCGCGACACTCAACCGTGGGAAATCACGACGCCTGAATGTTGCGACACTCAACCATGGGAGATCACGACACTTGCCATTTTTTCCAGATTCAACAAGTAAATTTGACTTTTAATTTAATATGGGTGATCCTAGAGCTTACCTCCCCCCTCTCAAGTGCCTGAATCAAGGAAAAAAGTTTCCTCACCCCCTGGATAGCCCTTCACGACATCTGACGCAGATCGTTTCTACTTCCCCTTGATCTAACGTGAAATTTTTTTTTAGCAAGGATGGGATGTGCTCACCTCTCAAGTGTCTTGAAGCCTCTTTTCCGCTTCTCCTCACGTTGCCTTTGCTCCACGCACCCCATTTTCTTTCTCATGATATCTGACGTTCGGGCTTTCTCCCTCTCTCGAGAACAAGTAAATTGAAAAAGACTTGTGTTCTGGCTTTTATACTTATGAGAAGTTCCTAACTAAAAAAAGCTGAAGGAACAAACTTGACAACTAACCCTATCTTCCTATCCTACTCATCTACCTACCTACTCTAATTCCTCTCTCTACTCACTTCCCTAAACTATCAACTCACTACACACACTCCAAAAGTGAGAAGTAGTAAGTGCGGATGAGAGTGACTTACCAAAGAAGAGAATTTCACCACTCCTCTTCTCACTTCAATGCTAAGAGCTTTTCACCATCACACGAATGCCTATGTTTGATTCGACTCTCCCCGGAAACGGCGCCAAAAATGTGTGTACTTAAGTACCGATTTAGGGACTTATGGAGAAAGAGACTATACCTCAATCCCCCTCAAGTGCATATAGTGAGGACTTGACACTTAAATTATCAATCCAAGGAGTATCAAGACCTAGCCGAGTGTATGAAGACATGCATTCAAATAATGTTCAATGCAAATGAAGTTCACAAAGTAAAAATAAGTATAAATCCATGACATTCAAGCTTTCAAGATCAGCTATGGTGTCGTGACACTTGGAATAGTAGTCAACAGTAAATCAAGCTTTTCTCTCAGCTCCAAACTCCAAATATAGCAAATATGGGTTCGTTTCAAAGCTCTCAATAAGAAGCATCCATGGATCATCTTTTCACTTGATTCCGACGCTTTTGCTTCAAGTTATGAGCAAAATACTAAGTCACAGGATTGATCTTCCTACACTTTTGTCCATAACAAACCAGCACTTTCATGGATAGACAACACTTCTAAGCACTCTTTCCAGGCATCACACATGCATGCAAGCTCACAAGGAAGAAGATACAGAGAGGAGAAGACACAAATTCGAAATTCTGTGCTCTTGATTCTCACAATGGCAAAAAGACTTTGCAAAGAGTCACAAACTGACTTGTATACATGTGCCCTAAAAATGGTCCTTTCACACAAGAGATCGGCACTTTATTAACTAAAATACTAATTTCCTACTAATTTACAAAGGTAAGATACAAATCTCTATGGATAGGCATCTACAGGACTCCTCTAGTGCATTTACATCAAAAAATATATTCAAAATGGCTATAATACAAAAGTAAAGTGTCCAAATCGGAAAATTTTTGGGGACCTTCTTTTTCTCTGCCTCTTTGCTCTTCTTTGCTCTACAAAAAAGAGCATTTTGAGGTTAGCAAGGTAGAGAAAGAGCTTCTTAAAGAGTGTAATCGAGTTATTGAGAATCAAAGCTTCCATTGTTTCTATCTTTGTTATCTTGCCTTATGTGCATGTATGTCTGTGTGCATGTATGTGTTTGTTACTCACACCACAATTGCTCACAATCTTCATATCCTCCTTACATCTCTGCAGATTGAAATGTAAAGGAGGTGGTGCTCATGCTTGGACTACACCAAAATTTGGCATCGTTTCCAAGGAGCATTGCTCGAGGATGAGCATTGTGATGGTAAGATTGAAGATTTGTGATGTTGGATGGTGTAAAATAGTCATTTTCTGTTAAGTTTCTGATTTTTTTCTCCACCATCATCATCATCATCACCATCGTCTCCCATCTTCATCTTCATAGAAATTTTTTGTTTTTGACTATATATTCACTATTTGCACCTCATTTTTCATTTGTTGCCGTGAGAGAGAGAGAGAGAAAGAGAGACAAAATGTTTGTGTGTGCAAGTTTCTATGGTTTTCATGACCGCTTGCATGACAAGTAGGTCTCGGTGCTGGATTTCAAAGTTCCCACCAAAATACTCAAACAATCATGAGTTTTTGGAAAAAATCGTGAATTTTTGGAAAAAATCACGAATTTTTGGAAACAAATCGTGAATTTTTGGAAAATTCATTTTTTTTTGAATTTTTTTGATTCTTCTTGTTCTTGCCTAAAATCACTCAAAAAATTGTGAATTTGTGGTGGACAAAAAAATCACAATTTTTTTGGCTCTTAAGTGTGAACAAAATAGTGATTTTTTGGCTTGCTAAGCTTGAAAGATCACAACTCTCTAGTTTTCTAAGTGTGAAAAAATCACGATTTTGTGGCTTTCTAGTTCTCAAAAATCACGATTTTTTGGATTTCTCAATCTAAAAGAATCGTGAATTTTTGTATTTTGGCTCTTAAAAAATCACGGGTTTCTAGTTCTCTAGTTCTCAAAATGAATCGTGACTTTTTGATACTTTTTGATTGTCACATAAAATCGTGACTTCTGGTGGTCACACAATATCAGGGATTTCTTGTGCCTTCAGTTTCTTGGTGTTTACAAAGTGTTTTGATCTTTTTGAGTGAAGGAGAGGAGAAAAGGGGAAAAGGCGCCTCTATAGGCATAGAAAACATTAGGCAAAACTTTGTATCAGTGGAGTTAGAAAAAAATCATGACTTTCTGAGTTGAATTTGAAGAGGAAAAAATCGGGACTTTCTACAAGGCAACTTTTGAGGAAATCGTGAGTTTTGTGATCCAAATTATGAGGGAATCGTGACTTTTTGCAATAGAGAAAATCGCGTGACTTTAAAACTCTGGAAGTGAGTGAACACCTCGCTCTTCTCTTTCATGAAATATACCCATACTTTGCGTGTTTGATCATCAATGAAGGTAACATAAAACCTGCAACCGCCCATAGATGTGGTCTTTCCTGGACCCCAAACATCTGTATGTACTACTTCTAGTACATTCTCACTAACATGCTTGTCATGTGGAAATGATGCTCTTGACTGTTTACCAAATTGACATGCTGCACATACCTTTTGCATTTCTGCAACTTTGAAATTTGGTAGTCCATGGACAATCTCCTTTGACTGCATCATTTTCAGCCTTTCCAAGTTTGCATGTCCAATCCGTTTGTGCCATATCTCTATATCTGCAATAACTCCTGCACCTTTTGCAAATATGGCTGCATTCATTTCAGGAATCTTCACATTTAAGGTGAACATCCTACCCACTTTGTTTCCTTTAGCAACCAATCGTCCATCCTACTTGTACTCTTCTACATATAATCCATCAGCATTGAACCTGACTTGTAATCCTTGGTCAACCATTTGTCCAACAGAAACCAGATTCTTTGTTATATTTGGAACATGCAATATATCAGCAAGATGTTTTACCTTCCCGTCCTCCATAGACAATGCTATGTTTCCTGTATGCTCAATAGGATGCGATGTATCATCACCTGTTTCAACATATCCAGGAACTGGCATTTTCTGCAAACTACTAAACAATTCTGCATGACTGGTCATGTGATTTGAAGCACCTGAATCAACATACCAGACATTATCATTTGATTTTGAAACACCAGCAGACATCGTATTCATCATGTGATGTTGAACCATAAACAGCTTCTGAGAATCATCTGCACTTGTGTATGCATAGTTGTTTTGCTGACTTCTGTTATTTTGATTCTTTAACCTGCAATCACGTTCAAGGTGTCCAGGTTTACCACAATTCCAGCATCCTTTACTATCATTACCTGAATCATTTCTTTGGAAATTTCTGCGACCTCTTTGGCTCCCCCTGCCTCGAAACTGTCCTCTTCCTCCTGCATGATTCTGTTGTTGACCTTGGTCTTGGTTACTATTTCCTCTTCCACTTCCAAAACCTCTACCTCTGCCTCTTCCTCTGCCAGAGTAGAATACCTGCTCAGAACTAGGCTTTCCTTGGGAGTTTGAGTCCTCACCAAGATTCTTTTCTTCAATAATCAGCATAGGTACCAGATCAGCAAAATTCGGAATATTTTTCTTGGTCTGTATGGAAGTTCTGAACTGCTTATATGCAGCTCCTAAACCACGAAGGCACACTTCCACCTTATCATCATCATCTACATTCACGCCAATAGATGCAAGTGACTCACATATGCCTTTGATTTTAAGAGTATGCAGCTCGTTCTTGAGTTGCAATTTCCGTGCCTTTGTATTAGTCTCATACAAAGTGACCAAGCTGTTCCAAGCCTCTTTTGGAGCCTTGGCATCATCCTGTATGTGTCCAATCATGCTATCATGTATGCTAACAGATAGCCAATACATTACCTTTCGTGCTCCATGATTCCATTCCTCATATGCTCTTAACTGATCTGCAGTCCGATTCCTTTCTGGTAACTGTGGAGCATTTTCATTCTCTCCTTCGATGTACTTCCAGTAGCCTTTTCCCATCAGATAAATTCTTCATTCTGAATCTCCAAGCATGGAAGTTGTTCTTGTCCAGCTTATCGCTCATAAGCTGACTCATTCCATCTGCGTTTGCCATTTTTGCAACAATTCATAACACTGTAAAACACTACAAGCAGCACTTCTGCTTGAACACTATCGCACTATGACGTGACAGTTCGATCTCAGAAAAACACAGTTTTCGTGTATCAACAGTACACGGAATCGCTTGAAATTCTAGATTTGGAATATATGAGTGTCGTCGAACACAACGCAAGTTACAGTTTCTGAAACTCACCTGGTTTTTTGTGGGCCCCACCTTGCGGGCTCGAAATGGAGGTCGAGATGGCTCCGAAACTTCGATCTGACAAAAACGAGTGACCGTAGGGCTAACTTCTCGAAAATATTTTGAAGTCTTCTATCTTCACGGCGTGTTTCATAGCAAACGGAGGCCGTTTGTGAAATCGCGTTTTCTCCACGCCTTGCCGCGTAGTCTTCACTGTCGCCTTCTCCACAAGCTCTCTATAGCTACGTTGGCTCTGATACCATGTCACGAGGAAGGAGATAAGAGAGCTCACACACACACTCTCACTCTCAAGGAGAAGCACAAACACAGATTGAGGCAAGGAAAAATGCTCTTCTTCTTCTTCTATTACATAAAAGGAATGTACAAGAATGACCTAAAAACAAGAATACAACAAGTCCAATATATAAAGATCAGTACATATGGAAAAACCTAATATCCGCGAATGAGTGAGCTTGCAAGAAACAAATGTGCCATCACTCTCGGTAGATAAATCTAATAAAACTCAATGAAGTATCCCTGACATATATCAGTTTGACCACTATACATGTCAGAGAAACGAAAAACTGGTACGTGTCATCCTAGATCATCACATGTTGAGCTTGATATCTCAACAATAAGTACATCAGAAAATGAAGACCTCAAGGTATTCTATATTGACTCTGGTTGTTCAAATCATTTGTCAGGAAATAAAGAATTATTATCAGAATTAGAAGGAGGTATTTCAAATCATACAGTACAGACAGGTGATAACACAAAACATAATGTAAGGTCAATTGGAAAAGTAAAGTGTAAGAATGGAGCTCACCTACTAACAAATGTTTTGTATGTTCCAACAATTCCGAAGAATCTGATCAGTGTGGGTCAGATAGTAGAAAAAGGTTTTCAAGTCTGGTTTACAAATGAAGGAGTATTTGTTGAAGATCCAGAGAATGGATAAAAATAGATTGTCCATGGTAAAAAGGAAGGTAGACTTTTTACTCTGAAAGTACAAGGAAATGTTGGTCAAGCCTTGATCACACATGGTGATGAGGTATTTACAGAACTAGACCATTGGCATAAGAGGTTAGGACATTTTAATGAAATAGGAATCAAAGTTATGGTGGAGAAACAATCCGTGAAAGGATTACCAAACATGAAGAACCAACATATGATTCACAAATGTGAAGCCTGTCAGATGGGAAAAGCCCACAGGTTACCATTTCAGAAAAATGGTTACAAACACAATGGTGTGCTAGAACTCATACATACAGACGTATGGGGGCCAACAAAAGAAGGATCTATCAGCGGATCGAGGTATTATGTTCTGTTTATTGATGATGCAACAAGATGGATAACTCTTTATGTTTTGAAAGAGAAATCAGAAGTGTTTGGAGCTTTCAGGCATTTTCATGCATATGCTGAAATACTTACAGGAGAGAAACTCAAAAGACTAAGGTCTGATGGAGGAGGAGAATATTTTTCTCGAGAGTTCAATGATTATCTGTGGAATGCAGGAATCAAAAGAGAAATAACTTGCAGGAACTCTAGTTGAGTTTGCAAGAGCAATGCTAAAGGAGAAGAATTGTCCAAATTATCTTTGGGCTGAGGCTGTAACTACAACAACATATCTGGTAAACAGATTGCCATGTACAGCTTTAAATGGGATGACCCCTTATGAAGCTTGGTGGGGCAAGAAACCAACACTTGATCATTGCAAAGTGTTTGGATCAGTTGCTTATGCTTATGTACCATCACAGTTGAGACATAAGCTTGAACCAAAAGCTGAAAAATATGTATTCATCGGATATGATGAAAAGCAGATGGGTTAGAGGTTATGGAGTCCTCTAACCAAACAGTTTATTGTTTCCAGAGATGTAGCATTTGATGAAGGAAAAAGCTGGTATACAGATAAAGAACATAGTGTTGAAACACTTGAAGAAGAGATAAGAAGGAATGAAAAAGGTAAATCACATATGCAGGTAAATGGAGATGAAGATCATATGCAAGCAAGTACATCCAGGATTGGATCATGTATGAGAAACGAAGATGGATCAAGATTTGATGAAGATGTGTATTCAGATACACATGAAGAGTTTGAACCAAGAAGGTCAAACAGAGTAAGGAAACAACCAACAAGGTATTCTTATGACACTTCTTATTTAACTCAGAAAAACTATGCTTACTTAGTAAAGGGAGATGAAGAACCTCAGAGTTACAGTGAAGCAAAAGGTAAGAAACAATGGGAAGAAGCGATGAAAGAAGAGTTCAATGCTCTTGAAGAGAACAAGACTTGGGAACTTGTTCCAAAACCAAATGGTAAGAAAGTGATTGGAAATAAATGGGTTTATAAAGTTAAAAAGCTAGCAGATGGAAGGATAGCCAGATATAAAGCTAGACTGGTTGTCAAAGGCTATGCTCAGACATATGGCATAGATTATGATGAGACGTTTAGTCCGGTGGCAAAGATGTGAACCATAAGGACATTGATTGCTATAGCAGCATCAAAAGGATGGAAACTTAGTCAGCTAGATATAAAGAATGCATTTCTGAATGGATATATATCAGATGAAGTCTACATGGAACACCCTGAAGGGTTTGTAAGTTCTAGTTACCCAGAACATGTTTGCAGATTAAGAAGAGCTCTCTATGGACTGAAACAAGCTCCAAGAGCTTGGAATTACAGACTTGTGAAGTATCTCAATGACCTTGGATATCAAAGCTCAAAGGCTGATGCAAGTCTACTCGTTAAGAGAATAGATGAAGGTATGATCTACATTTGTATTTATGTAGATGACATAATAATCACAGGAACCTCAGATGAAGGAATCAAAGAGGTAAAGAGACTGCTTGAAAAAGAGCTCAAGATCAGTGATGTAGGAAAATTATCATATTTTCTTGGAATGGAAGTTACATATACAGATCATGGTGTATATGTTTCGCAAGAAAGGTATCTCCTAGACTTACTAAAGAAGTTTAACATGGAGAATTGCAGAGAAGCTTCAACACTGCTTGAAGTCAATCATAAACTCAACAAATATAGTGGTGCAAAATTTAAAGATATGAGAAAGTATCAGTCGTTAGTGGGAAGCTTAATCTATGCTACACTAACAAGACCAGATCTCAGTTATATAGTGGGAGTTCTCTCATAGTTCATGCATTGTCTGAAGGATCAACATTGGGTTGCAGGACAAAGAGTTCTTAGATATATTAAAAGAACTATAAAAGAAGGATTATATTGTCCTTTTACGTTAGATATAAAGTTGAGAGCATACAATGACTCAGACTGGGCAGGAAGTCAAGATGACAGAAGGTTAATACATGGGTATATGATATATCTAGGAGATAAGCTTGTCAGCTGGTGTTCGAAGAAGATCAGATTGTAGATATTTTGACAAAGAGTTTGGATGGAACAAAGACAAGCAGATTCAAAGAAATGGCAGGTATAAAAGAAAAGAAGGATATATGAAGACCGAAGATGCAAATTAGTGATTGAGGGGGAGCTGTTGGAGATTCACTCACTAATTATGCATAATGACATAAAGACAAAGGAAAGCAGAAACAAAGCATTCAGAAGAAAAAACAAAAGCCTTAGTGAAGGGACAAATTCACGACTGTAAATATACAACATAGAAACTTCCAGAATTAGAGTTTGTTGAAACCGGATCAAAATGTATATAAGAGAGAGCATAGAACCGGAATTGAGTGCGGGTAAAAAGTGCGCATATGAGATAGAGACTATAAGTAAGATATAGAAGACGCCATAGATCGCGTATGTAGAGATGAATAACAAAAACCTGAAATGTCGGGTATTCATCTGAGAGAGATGGTAAGGAGAAACTACTCAGTATAAGAGAGTTCTCATGACTATGAGCGAAGTGAGGCCGAGTCATTTTTGTACACATCTTCTCTAATAGAAAACACATGTTCATGTGGAAGTTGAGCGCATTCTTCGTATGTGAAGAAATCTGAGAGATTTCACGTTACTGTGAAAAGTTAGTTAACAGTTACAATTTTCTCAGTAAATGTTTTCCGGTACTTTTATGAGCTAGATCTCAAAGTACAGTGTAAAGTTTTGTATGAGATATAGCTTATCTTGTAGCTATAAGTCTCAACTATAAACTGATCAAAGGTTTTGGTGAAATGGATATGTACACACAGTACAAAGTCTGACCGGAAAGAAGCATCCAGAACTAGTGAAGTTTTTTCTTAAACTTCAGATAGAGTTCATTCAGTGAAGGAAGTTAAGGTATCATTTCCTTACTTCATGTATACACATTTGAAGTAACTATAAACAAAGTTACAGCTGATTCCGGTAGTATTCCGGTACAATTCCAGTAACAGTCCCGTGAAGTTCTAGTGGAGTTTTGGTGAGTTCAAAACACAGTTTTGGCTTAATTAAGTGACGCAAAGATTATTTAACTGTAAGCAAATAGAGTAGTGTAAAGTTTGAAGTAAATCAGTTCAGAATTGAAACTTGAAGGAAATGTGAAGTTTTCTGTAAAGTGAATTTCCGGTGTTCACTAAATACAGTTATAATTTTTTTAGTTTCAGAAAGTTTGCTAAGCTATTGATGATTATAGAGGTGTTCTAACATCACTCTAGCTTAGTTTCTGTGGTGTAAGAGAATTCCGCAATAAGCGCTGCACCAACAATATACACATGCACATACACACACATACATACACATACATGTGTTCATACACATATACATACACATAGACTTACACATACACTTACACTATACATGCACATACACTTACACATACACATACACATACACATACACATACACATACACATACACATACACATACACATACACATACACATACACATACACATACACATACACATACACATACACATACACATACACATACACATACACATACACATACAACATACACATACACATACACCTACACATACACATACACATACACAACACATACACATACACATACACATACACATACACATACACATACACATACACATACACATACACATACACATACACATACACATACACATACACATACACATACACATACACATACACATACACATACACATACACATCACATACACATACACATACACATACACATACACATACACATACACATACACATACACATACACATACACATACACATACACATACACATACACATACACATACACATACACATACACATACACATACACATACACATACACATACACATACACATACACATACACATACACATACACATACACATACACATACACATACACATACACATACACATACACATACACATACACATACACATACACATACACATACACATACACATACACATACACATACACATACACATACACATACACATACACATACACATACACATACACATACACATACACATACACATACACATACACATACACATACACATACACATACACATACACATACACATACACATACACATACACATACACATACACATACACATACACATACACATACACATACACATACACATACACATACACATACACATACACATACACATACACATACACATACACATACACATACACATACACATACGCATACACATACACATACACATACACATACACACATATACATGTGAATATGCACAAACATATCTACAAACACATAAAAGAGCATGCATGCATTATTGCATATACACATACTCATATATGCATTAACACATACTTATACACATGCATATACCTACATATACATGTTGGTGCATGACAATCATCAATTGAAGGATTATGGAGAAATGAAGTCAAGGAGTCAAGAAGGAAACAAAGTCAGATGGTTGAAGGAAGGACATTTTCAGAAAACTCAAAGATATGTACACATATGTACATTAGCTGACTTATACCCTTGTTTAAGTCATACACTTGTATATATTCATCTATAAATATGTTTGAAAATGTCGGGCAAGTAGAGCAGAAGAAGATTTGAGAATAGGGAGAGAGAAATTAGTGTCATTAGACACATGAAGAGTGAGTGATTTGTCCATCCTCACTGAAATGTAAATTTTTCTGAGAAATCGAGAATTTTTGCGCCCGATATTTTGCTGTCTGCTCCTTCTGTGCTTA
This sequence comes from Ceratopteris richardii, assembly GCA_020310875.1. Classification (NCBI taxonomy): domain Eukaryota; kingdom Viridiplantae; phylum Streptophyta; class Polypodiopsida; order Polypodiales; family Pteridaceae; genus Ceratopteris; species Ceratopteris richardii. The sequence goes on from CM035436.1 coordinate 71,061,996, forward strand.
ATCTTTAGAGAAATCCTTTTGCACGTATCTAAGTCCATAGCTAATCTATCTATGGCTAGAATTTGAGAAGTTAATTGTAATCAGGCTGTGAGAATTTTGTTTAGGAACATTCATATGTAAGAATGTTCTAACAGTCGAGAAATCTGGCGCACATTTCATCTTCAATGAAATGATCATTGCTCAGTCTACAGTGTAAAGTTTTACACAAATGAGGGCTTAAAATTTAAGTTGGAAGGTAAGCCATCTATGGCTAGAAGATCTTGATCAAACGGGTTCAGAGTTGGGAGAACCAGTGCTAAGAAGTTGCAGGTGTCAAAGTCGCCATTGCAGAGAAGCACTTCCAGACATAGGTAAAGTGTTTCACACATTTCTCAGTGTGTACTTAATCTTTTTGAGAGATTTAACTTGGCAAAGTTGCGCAACCTCAAGGCGAAGTGTTGTGCAAAGTTTTATCAAAAACTTTACAGAATTGATTAGTCAATGAGTGACTAATTTGCAGCAGACTTTTCTGAGAAGTTGATTTTTCAGAACTTTCAATATTTCTGATAATTTGGTGGATGATCTCTAAGTTTGGTGGAGTCTAAGGTTAACCTTGACATAGAGGTGATCTAACTTCAAGGTTAACTTGTTCTTTTGGAGATTAACACTCTCCATCAGTGGTATCAGAGCAGGTTGTGTCAAAATTGAAGTGAAGAAGACTCCGACTATTGCAGAAGTACAAATCTTTACATTTTGAAGGTGCAGAAGGGTAAAGGTTGAAGAAAGATCAAAGGAAGACATACAAAGAGCATCAAAAGGATCAGAAGGAGCAACATTCGAAGTAAAGGTACATTTGTTATCTGTAAAGGTTAAAGATTTGAAGCTACAGGTGAAGTAAAGATGGGAGATAGTCTCCAAATTGAAAAGTTGGATAGAGAGAACTATCCTGCATGGTCTATGAGGATGGAAGCTCACCTTATGAGCAAAGATCTGATAGGATACATCACAGGAGATGAAGAAAAGCCAGAATTCAGAGATCCTAGTGTTCCAACTAGGGAGGAGCTTGCAGACTTGAAGAATTGGATGAAGAAGGATGCTCAAGCAAGAAGCATCATCTACATGGCAGTCAATGACTATTTGCTTCCTCACATTAGAGGACTTGAAAGTGCTTGTGACATTTGGAATGCTTTGGAAGAGCATTTCCAAAATACAACTAAATCAAGGAAGGCTTCACTATGGGCAGACTTTACTACCTTCAAGAAGAAGGCCTCACAATCAATTTCTGACTATGTGACAAAAATGAAGGACATTGCAGATTCTTTAGGTGCAGTTGATGAAGATATTGAAGAAGACAAATTGGTAAGACAAATACTCACAGGGCTAAGAGGAGATGAGAAGTGGAAGCCTTTCATTTTATCTACAGAACTTTCATTAGATCACTTTACTCCTGATTTGAATCAATTGTTAGGTCATATGCTAACTTTTGAGAATGATATCAAAGGAGATGTTGATAAGAGTGCAGGTCATGCAATGTATTCTAAAGACAAGAAGAAAGCCAACAAAGGGAAGCAACAATCAGGTGAAGAAGAAGGTACATCAAACCAAGCAAACTTCATAAGAGGAAGAGGAAATGGCAGAAGTAGAGGAAGAGGCAGAAACAACAAGGATAATGCAAGAGCTTGTTGGATATGTGGTAAGACCAATCATCTATCTCATGATTGTTGGCATAATAATCAAAACAATGGTAATTATCAGAACTTTAATCAAAGAGGAAGAGGAGGTAGATTTCAAAGAGGAAATTTCAGAGGTAGAGGTGGTAGGAATTCTTTTGGAAGAGGTGGTGGAAGAAACTTCCAAAGTCAATCCTATAATAACACCTACTACAACTATGCATCAGATCAAAAGGAGGATTCGACTCTCATTATGAATACATGTGAAACCTCACATGAGGACATGAGAGTGTTCTATATTGATTCAGGATGTAGTAATCATTTAAGTGGAAATATTGCTTTGATGACTGACCTAGATCACAATGCAATTAATCATACAGTTCAGACAGGTGATAATACAAAGCATAAGGTAAAGTCAATTGGTTCAGTCAAAGCTAAGGATGGGAGCACTCTTCTGAGTAAGGTACTCTATGTTCCCACAATTCCAAAGAATTTGATCAGTGTAGGTCAAATTGTGGAAAAAGGTTATGAGGTAAGGTTTACCAATGATGGAGTTTATGTGGAAGACCCTAGTCAAGGGTATAAACAAGTTATTGCAGGAAAGAAAGAAGGAAGGCTTTTCACATTGAAGGTACAAGGAAATGTTGGACATGCTATGTTCACATATGGAGAGCAGAAGGAGTCAGAATTGGATCTTTGGCACAAAAGACTTGGACACTTTAATGAAAGAGGTATCAAAGAAATGATTAACAATGATTCAGTGTTTGGAATGCCTAACATTGCAGGTCAACACATGACATACAGATGTGAGGCATGTCAATTAGGTAAGGCTCATAAGCAATCCTATTCCAAGCATGGATTTATGTACTCAGAAAGACTTGAATTGGTGCATACAGATGTGTGGGGTCCTTCAAAGGACTTTAGTATAAATGGTTCAAGATATTATGTCATATATGTTGATGATGCTACCAGGTGGATCACAATTTATGTGATTAAGGAAAAGTCAGAAGTGTTTAATACATTTAAACACTATCATGCATATGCAGAAAGGATTACAGGTCAAAAATTGAAGAGACTAAGGTCAGATGGAGGGGGAGAGTATTTTTCAAATGAGTTCAATGATTATTTGTGGAATGCAGGTATAAAGAGAGAAGTTACTTGCAGGTACTCTCCTCAACAAAATGGGGTAGCAGAAAGAAGAAATAGGACTCTTGTTGAGTTTGCAAGGTCCATGATGAAAGAGAAGAATTGCCCAAATTATTTGTGGGCTGAGGCTGTTAATACAGCTACATATTTGGTTAATAGATTGCCTTGTAAAGCTTTGCAGGGTATGACACCATATGAAGCTTGGTGGGGTGAGAAACCTACCTTGGATCATTGCAGAATATTTGGATGCTTGGCATATGCATATGTGCCATCTCAATTGAGGCATAAGTTGGAGCCTAAGGCAGAGAAGTATGTATTCATTGGTTATGATGATAAGCAAATGGGATACAGGTTGTGGAGTCCATCCACAAAGCAATTTATTGTATCCAAAGATGTTACATTTGATGAGCAAGGTACTTGGTATGCAGGTAAATATAATGTACATGCAGATGATGAAGAAGTGGTGGATCAAAGGAAAGGTAAAGCAAAGATTCAGTTACTTGATGAAAGTGAGAGTAATGAAGTGCAGGTTGAAGTTGAAGAGAGGCCAAGGTTTGATCCAGAATGTGATGAACCAGAGACCTCAAGAAGTGCAGAAGTTAGGAGATCATCTAGGCACAAATGGCAACCTACAAGGTATAGCTATGACACTTCATTCTTGACTACTAAAGATTATGCTTATTTGGTAAAAGCAGATGAAGACCCTTCTACATATGAAGAAGCCAAAGGGAAGAAGAATTGGGAAGATGCTATGCAAGAGGAGTATGATGCATTGATAGAGAATCAAACATGGGATTTGGTTCCTAAATCTAATAGTCAAAAGATTATTGGATGTAAGTGGGTTTAAAGAGATTTGCAGATGGAAGTGTGTCTAGGTACAAAGCTAGACTTGTTGTGAAAGGGTATGCACAGACATATGGAGTGGACTATGATGAGACTTATAGTCCTGTGGCAAAGATGACAACCATCAGGACACTCATTGCAATTGCTGCTTGTAAAGGTTGGAAGTTGTCTCAATTAGATGTTAAAAATGCTTTCTTAAATGGTTACATTTCAGATGAAGTCTACATGGAGCAACCAGATGGGTTCAAAGATCAAGTGAGTCCAAATTATGTGTGTAAGCTCAAAAGAGCTTTGTATGGGTTGAAGCAAGCCCCAAGGGCTTGGAATTATAGGCTTGTGAAATTCTTGAATGATCTTGGTTTTCAAGCATCAAAGGCAGATAGTAGCTTGCTAGTCAAAGCAAGTGAAGATGGGTTCATTTATGTGTGTATTTATGTTGATGACATAATACTTACAGGAACAGATGATAAGGGGATACAAATGATCAAAAAGCAGATGGAGAAAGAGTTCAAAATCAGTGATTTGGGGAATCTATCATTCTTCTTGGGAATGGAGATCACTTATACTCAACATGGAGTATATGTGACCCAAGAAAGGTATCTTAAAAATTTGCTAACCAAATTTAAAATGGAAGATTGCAGGGTTGCACCTACACCTTTGGAAGTGAACCATAAATTGTCTAGGTTTGGAGGAGAAGAGTTCAGAGATATGAAACTCTATCAAAGTTTGGTTGGTAGCTTGATTTATGCTACATTGACAAGGCCTGACTTGTCATATGCAGTTGGTGTGCTTTCACAATTCATGCATTGTCCTAGAAAGGAACATTGGATTGCAGGACAAAGAGTACTTAGGTACATCAAGGGTACACTCAAAGAAGGGTTGTACTATGGTTTTACTTCAGATACAAGAATCAAGATATATAGTGATGCAGATTGGGCAGGTAATGTGGATGATAGAAGATCAACACATGGATACTTATGCTATGTAGGAGACAAATTGATTTCATGGTGTTCCAAGAAGCAACATACAGTTGCTTTGTCATCTACAGAGGCAGAATATAAAGGTATGGTGGAAGCTGCAAAAGAAGTAATATGGCTAAAGACACTTTTGAAAATTTTTGATGTGATTCAGAGTACTCCTATTATTTGTGGAGACAATATGAGTTCATTATACTTGGCAGCTAATCCTGTATTTCATGCTAGAACTAAGCATATTGAAATACAGTATCATTTTCTGAGAGAGAAGGTCATTGAGAAAGAGATTGAAGTCATACACACTCCCACAAAAGATCAAGTTGCAGATATGATGACTAAAAGTCTAGATGGACCAAAACTACAAAGATTCAAGGATATGGCTGGAGTAAAGAAGATAGAAAAGAACCTCAATTAATGATTGAGGGGGAGCTGTTGGTGCATGACAATCATCAATTGAAGGATTATGGAGAAATGAAGTCAAGGAGTCAAGAAGGAAACAAAGTCAGATGGTTGAAGGAAGGACATTTTCAGAA